>JAACJK010000193.1:0-32676 GCA_013368325.1 Ephemerocybe angulata
TGATGTGTAATTGGCGGAAAGCTGGGAGTCATCGAGGTTTAAGCCATACAGGAAAGACAAGCTGGCTTGGGAGACAGAATGGGAAGGCATCTGCAGAGAAGTGGGTGGCGAAGGTAAGATAATCTCTGTAACGGCTTGAGACATCTATATAAGCTTACATGACTAGATCATCCCGTGTCCGAACTCTCGTTGACACCGATGGCCGACTCCTCGTACCCCGTGGAATCACTGTCACTACCGGTATCAAAAGAAGACTCTAAATATATCTCCAGTGACCTTCTTGCTTCGTTAAATTTGGCGAGAGCATGTCGCCGAAGCCGACTCCACATTGCGGAACGGCGTGAGGACCAAGCTTTCTGGGCCGCAGTCTGATTGGGGAGCTCCGCCCACTCGGACGATTGCTCCGCTTGGTACGAGAAGTAGTTTAGCACCCACTGCATTTCCTCCGCAATCAATGTATGCTCCTCAACCCACCGCGCGTGCCGTGCGCGTGCCTTGAACCAATTAACTCGATGAACTAAGTTTCAGTGAGTAAATGATTGCCTGAGTGAGTGAATTAATCTTGGGGGGGACTCACGTTCATTCAAGTACGCGTCGTTGCTCAGATCACTGGAAAGTCTTTGTGACCAGATCCAAGAAGGTGGGCTGTTCCGATGGCCCCGCTCACGGTGATCGTATATGTGGGCTATAGGTTTAATGTCGGCTGGGAGTATTGGCTTGAAATCCTGGAGGATTTGCTTGGATGCCCCAAGTCTGGTCAAAGCCCAAAGTGTTTGTCGATAAAGCGAGCGGAGGTAGTTTATAGTTCGGTTGGAGGCTGCGACACCGGAGTACCCACGGAGACGATCCTTCTTCCCGGAAGCCAGATTGATGTTGGCACGGAAAAGGAATGTCTTATTACCCACTTCTAGGTGGATGCGTTCGAGGCAGTCGGAGGCCTGTGCGATGCGGAGCTTTACTTCCTTCTTCACTGCCTTTGCCACACAGGAGGAAGATCTAGACATGCTGAAGGTAACGCAATTTGGATGAACTCTGGGAGTCCGTCCATGTCCAGGAGAGGATTGGAGGTGTCGCAGGTATGGTCACAGTCCTCCGCATCACAAATGCAGTGAGGCACAGGCGGAGGAGCAAGCTCAAGCTCAGAAACATCCAGGAGTGGAAAAAGAGATTCAGCACCCTTATAAAACTCCTGGATGCGCATCGCTAGCCGATCTCGTTTTGTGGCTATATCAATTCTTTGGGTGTCAGACGGAGCCTTTCCGCTCCGCCGAACCGTTAGAATCGTCTGGAGTCTGTGCTGCAATTTAAAACAGGGAAATGTTGATCCGACGGAGATACTCACTGCTGTTCCTGAATGTCTAAGCCCAAGGATAGCCATTTAGTTACACCCAGAGCCACATCATCCGCTGTGTCTTCATTTTCCATGAGATCCGCCTGGACCCGTTTTCGTGTCGGTTCTTCAAGAACAGAGGATATAAGTGCACAAGGTTAGGAAGATAACTGGATGGCGTACGTTTGAGCTTCTCCGTGACATTGAAGACATCCATCGCCGCCACATTTTTCTTTCGGTTATCTAGTGCATTGTCCATGGACAACGTCCAAGTGGAGATCTGGAAGGAGACGCAGTGGAGGAGAGCGCCTTGTAGTCTCCGTACGCCTTGTCCAGCTCTTTCCGCGAGGAGAGCAGATTCTTGCTCAGTGCTGGGACTGGGGTGGAAACGAGTGTCAGCGTTTGAAGTCCGTAACGGGCAAGAGGGGAGAATAGTTGACACACTTAAGCCTAGCATTTTCTTCCAGTTGCTATCGAGCATATGGGCGTCAAGCACTTCCATGCGGTGTGGAAGCGTCATTACACTAGATGTCCTCCCGACATCATTCAGCGTTGACCAGAGAGACTCCAGGATCTCTCCGCTCGTCATTCCCGCCCCGGGAATGAATGAAGGGAGTATCGAGCCATGCACCTCTCCTTATGGCCATGTACGTGCCATGTTCCAATTCCCCAAATAACATTGTCCAGGTCTTCGGCATCTAGCAAGCGATCATTTGCACTCATCCTCCGTTTGGCATTCGTGCTATATTGGCATCCGATGTCATAGAGCAAAAGGATAGCCGGAGCGTCAAGGGTAGGGCCATAGCGAGCCCCTGTGTAACTCCATAGTCAATATTGAGCTGCCTGTTCATGGATTATTAGGTTAATAATGATTAATGAGTGAATTGTTATGGCTCCGCACCTCTCGCCCTTTGAAAGTCTACCACTGACGTTGGCACAAATGCTCCGTGTCTACTGGCAAGCCAGAGCGCAATTCCACGACATCACACCCCTTATGTGGGCTTTGAACGATCCGCGATCGCTCGATGGTCGTAGCATTTGGATCTCTAAAAGCAGAGTGAGATGTATTAGCTTGGTATTAGCAGCAGCTGTATGTAAGGAAACGTGTCTCCTTACCTCCTTTTCCTCCGTCGTTTCAAGACATGTTCAGAATATGGAATAGGAGCGGTGACGTAGCCCTCCCCCCGCCTTCAAGCCTATATCCTTTGTCCGCCTTTTTGCATACGATGAATGCACTTAATTTCCGTCGATAACAAACCCCCCGCATGTACAACCACCTCCGGCAGGTCATCAATCCAGGTCCGGGAAGGTTGATACCAGGCTGGGGGGCATGCCGCACAAAAGAATGCAAGTTCTCCGGGACCAGGAAAGTCACTCCGGTTTGCGTATCCGAAGGCTGCCAGTTCCTTAAGATGTCGCCATTGGCGGCCCACACGGAGTAACTCTCGATATCGATCCTGAAAAGCAATAGTTCAATTTGAATGGAGTCACGGAGGAGCAAATAATAGAAACATACAGGAACGGAACTAGGGAACGTCTCGGTTGGTGAGACGTCGCAACTTCCCGAAGAATTATATGTTAGGATGGCATTCCAGAGTCTCCGTCAGATAATAGTCAAGGAGTTGGCATGTGAATACAGATCGAGGGCTCGTCCTCCGTCGATGGATAAAGCCCCGACCCGGTAGCTGGAATGGAAACGGAGCTGCTCCCTCGCATTACACTTGGCCACTGGGAGGTGGTGGATGCCGTTTGTGTGAACGACAAGGAGTACGGGACACCCATGAATTTTGCGACCTGGAGGGCTGGCTCCGTATGTGACATCGTCGTCGGAGGGCTTGGTCGGGGCCCGTATCACCCTTTCTGTAGCTCGATTTGGGACAGGGTTCACCATAATGGCCCAGGTGGACGACAACTCCTACACTCCACAGCCAAGCTGGCTCATAGTGCTCCCCCGTCCAGCGTTGGATCCTATGCAGCTGGTGCTCCGCATGTTCTGATTTGCAGCACTGCGCACAGAAGAAGGTGCGCCCTATGCAGTCGTCGCACCGGTATATCCCTTCCCGTCTTCCACAGATTAAGCAATCCCCGTTCTTTGGTGGGGCCTCTCGCTCGAGCATGACCATGAGGTACTCCCGATAATTGAGCATCCATCTCCGCATGTAGTCCGGTTGGGTCTGGTATGCTTGTTATTAGTCGGGGACATGATGTACGCTGAACCACGCACCTTGGTAACCCCATGTTTGATATATCGATGGTGAGAGACTCCAAAGGTCCGTCATCATCGCCCTCCTCAGACGACGAGGGATCAGGGAGGTGTGACGGGACACCCTCGAACGTTTGTACGCAGGGGTAAAGGATCGCTTTCTTCGCTGAGAGGGCTGAATGGAAAGCTTCCGTCCCCGGGAGCTATGATTCACAGTGAAGGTAGACCCTCCTGTGAGTGGGCTCTGAATCTTCCGCTTTCGGGGTCGCATATTATCGGAGATGCGTTGAGGATGGAAAAGGACCAGAGACTATATATTATTTGGACAGATGGATACACCCGATCCGGGTGGATCCAATTAAATCTGAGATCTACTGTTGCTCAATATCTGTATTTAAGCTGGCTGATTTTGGAGATTACAAGCCGCACCCATACCTTTATTGCACACACTCCTCCGTTGATCCATCGCACCATAATCCTCTCCATATTCCACCATCCAATGACCAAGACATCCAACACGGACGTTAGTACAAGCGAGGAGGAGCTAGTCTCTCGCTCCGGTGGCAGCGTATCCAGCGGTGAGAACAATGACAATAGCGAAGCCAGTAGCGAGGGTGAGGGGGAGTGGCGATGCTGAAAGCGGGGAAGGGGCCAATGATACTGATCAGAGCGTGGAGGAGGAGGAGGAGGGAGAGGGAGAGGAGCACCGGGTTGAGCATGAGGAGGAGGACGGAGACGTCCAAGCTGAGAATGGGGAGTTCATGACCCTCTCTCCGGAGGATCAAACGATCCTCCATGAACACCTAGCTATCTATCGGGTGTCCGCTAAGGCGAAGCGACCCTCCGTGGCACAGAATTGCGCCAAGCTGATTACCTCCCGACGGAGAGAAGCGAACCAGGCTCTCAGTAAGAGGGAGAGCAAAGCCTTACCTCATGTATGTACTTGTTGTACGCGGTTGTGAGTCAGACAATACTGATCTTGATTACAACCTAGGTACTCAAAGATTGGTTTGACGCCCAGACTCCACGGACAACAGTGAAGGGTGCAGTTGGGAAGGTGTGGAATGTGAGAGGAGTCTTGCAAGTTGAGCTTGCGGAGGAGATCAAGGAGGTGCGGGATAAGATGACGAAGAAGTGGGAGCGATCGGCGGAAGGCAGGAAAGCGACGAAAAGCGAGAGAGCTAATAAGCAGATTGGGTTCTATGGTAATGCAACGACCGAGATACTCGAAGCGCTACCAGAGGAGGAGCGCCGGCGATATGAGAAGATGGCACGGGAGTGGACTCTGGAGGGGCCCTCGATGGAGGAGCAACAGAGGTGAGCGCGTTCTGCATCAAAAATACTACATACTGACGATGCAAACTCGGAGATCGTCGAAAAACTTTATGAAGGATGCCGATGCGTTTGCCATTCGCTGTTATAGCCGAATGAATGTTCGGTTATTCATGTTCGCATCCTACTTGGACGAAAGAGGTACGTCACTACCGTCTACAAAGTCAGCGAAATGGGAAATCTGAGTTCTCGCTATCTGATCCAGGTGACCTCGTTAGCATGCCAATGGATTTCACACAGGTAGTGGGGGAAACGTCCTTCACTGCAAGATACAAAGAATTGATCGAGACATCCGAATTGACCGCTGCGTGGGATAAATGGAGCAAAAAGGAACTTACCTCTTCCCATCACCAAACGACTCGTGCTACGGGGGAGCATATCCGCCCAGCATCTAAAGCTCTCCTTGTCTTACAAAAGAATCTCTATTCAGAGCCTATTCTACCTGATCCACGTGAAGTCCCACTGGGGATCAGGCCCAAGGACCATCTCACACGCCTCTTCCGAACGTTCATGGTTATGTCCTATGGTGCGTAAAGTTATGGTTTAGTGTCTTAATCTACTCTTAACCTTTCCACCCATCTTCCAGCGGTTGCAATGGGGACGGCAGATGACGGCACACGTGCAGTCGTTCCATGGTCGAAGCTCACTGCGGACCCAAAGAGCTTCATAGCGGAGGAGCACCTCCCATCGAAGTACCACGAACACATGAAACTCGATCCATCGACATGGCGGTTGACAACTCTCCGTTCGCTCTTGACATTCTGGTGGGACCGTCAAGCTGACTTCAGTCGACGGAGGGTTGTTGATAAACCCGCATTCGAGTTCCATTCCTATTGGGATCCGACTTTGAAGAAGTGTGTCCCAAGAGTTCCCGGGTGCAGTACATTGATCCCGAGCCATCCGGGGAGGAAGGAGGGCAGGAGTCGCCTCGACCACGCAAGCAACAGCCGACGAAGAGTAAAATCCCTCCAAGAGGCAACAGGCCTCGCACACGATCAACCTCGAGAAGACCCGCGTCCCAAGACTCTTCCATTGCGTCCAGAACACGATCCAGCTCAAGAGCATCCGAAACATTGAACACCAGGTCACCATCGAACGGGAAAGGTTCAAGTTCAAAGTCAAAAGGGCCGGAGGCGGGGGGAGCAGCAGGAGGTAAGTCGTCCAAGTCCAACGCGGGAAAGGCAAATGGGTCGAAGGCAGGAGGGTCCAAGGCGGAGGGCTCCAAGTCCAAGGCGGCGAAGGCGGATGGGTCGAAGGCAGGAGGGTCGAAGGCGGAGGGCTCCAAGTCCAAGGAAGTGAAGGCAGGAGGGTCGAAGGCGCAAGGCTCCAAGTCCAAGGCGGAGGGCTCCAAGTCAAAGGCGGGGAAGGAGGGAGGGTCGAAGGCGGAGGGCTCCAAGTCAAAGGTGGGGAAGGAGGGAGGGTCGAAGGCGGAGGGCTCCAAGTCTAAGGCGGGGAAGGCGGATGGGTCGAAGGCAGGAGGGTCGAAGGCGGAGGGCTCCAAGTCCAAGACGGCAAAGGCGGATGGGTCCAAATCAAAGCTGGGGAAGGGGGGGTTGAAGGCGGAAGGCTCGAAGGTGAAAGTGGGAAAGGCGAAGGCACCTAAGGAGGAGGAGTCGAAGTCGAAATCATCACGCACAAAGGGAGGTAAACCTGAAGCGTCTGGGGATAGAGGAAGATCCCGCGCACAGGACCGTTCTCCGTCGAGATCTTGCTCACCCCAGCGAGGAAGATCACGCTCAATTCTTCGAGGTCCGAACACAGACAGACCGCGGAGGAGGGCCCAGTCTGTCACTTGGGCACCCTCAGACTCGCATGAATCCGGCTCCAGAGGACGGGGACGATCACCATCAAGGCGGGGACGGTCACCATCAGGCTCAAGAGGATCGCGTCAGCCGTCATCCGCTCCCAGTGACGAAGACGATGGTAATAGGAGTGGGGATGGGAGTCGGGATTCAAGCGTGAAGGGGAAGCAAAGGGCTACTGCAGAAGACGAAGCTAGATGGGCAGAGGAGGAAGAGTTGGAAGCGTTGAGAATGCAGGACGCCGATACCGACCTGGACCATGACATGGAGGAGGAGACGCAAGTCGCAATCCCCACCCCAACACACAATATCTCCCTCCGTCTGCCACCGCTGAGTCCTTCCCGTCGCTATCAACCGGCCCTCCCCACGTTCCTACCAGAAATAGTCCATCCAAGCCCCGGAATCCCGCACCATCCATCTCATCCCAGAGAAGCCCCAACAAGCCTGTTTCAAGTGTGTTCCCGCCACACCCGGGCCTTGAGAGGGGGAGGCAGTCAAAGTCCCCCGGAAGCGCCGTTGAGTCCTGTTCTGACTGCTTGAGCACTTGAGGGCCATTAGTACATTTTATAGAAACCATGTAATTTCAAACCGCTATGCATGATCTTTGATTCAGAAGGTTAAAGAGATGGAGAACGCTAAAGACGGGAGGAAGAGGGAGCACGGACGTTCTTCGTTGATTCGAGAGACCATTGCCATGTGAACAAACAAACCTGGCCGAACTTTGGTTAGCAGCATTCCGGAAATATCGGATGCCGTGATTGACGGAGCGCACGCTGCAGCTGCATAGAGGAGCTCCCATTTATGAAGCAAAGGCAAATAGTCGAATTGAGAATGGACAGCGGGGCAATGATATGTTACAGGAGGTAGCGTTAGACGTAGTAGAGAGAATACAGAGGATCCTAACACGATGTAGTAGATACAAACCAGCAATGTACGAAAAGAAGTTCGTGAAAGGAGTAGAGGTATTAAGAGGAGTCACTGGACGAGGCGGTGGAAGAAGAATGGACGCTGGTGTCTCCGAGCATCGTCCGATCTCCGGAATGGGGTGCTGCTGGATGTGACGTCCCGATCCTGAAGATGTGCTGGGGTAACCACCACTGTACGAGCCACCCCCGTAAGTCGATCCCACACCGCCCGCCGAAGCAGAGGAAGGATTGATATAGTCACTCCCGTATTGGTTAAAGCCACCCGTCGGCATGAGAGAAGTCGAGGAGACGTCGGCGTTCATGGCATTCCTGGATGTGAGGTTCGTCGACGGAGACATCTGGTCTGGAATTGGGTTCATGGAACCAGGGGGAATGTGGAAGAGGTCGATGTCGTTGAGGGGATGATTACCGGGAGACCCAGGATACTGAGGATTCATGGTAGGGTTCTGCAAGATCCCACAGGTCATGAACGCTTCCGATAGCGACTGGGTTTGGTTCTGAATATGACCCAGAGAATTCGTCACAAAGTTATTGAGAACCGACGAGATGGCCGAAAGGCGCTGGTTGATGGTGATGCGGAATTCGAGCTGGGCAGTGGAGACGTCTTCGATCTGTGATAGGAGCTTGTCCATACGGGACGAGGTACTCTTTACACCCTCCGCAATGTCCTCGATAATCGCGAGGCGAGCGTCCATCTTGTCGATGGAGGTTATGATGAAACCGGTTGTGTCGCCGTGGGATCTCTCGTCGCGGTCATCGCGAAGGGCCTGCAAGTCTCGTTGGATTGGAGGGAGTGCCTGGAGTAGGCCTTCAGAATAGTCCTGCCGGAGGGCGAGACCGGCCTGGATTGGTACAAGCTGGCGAGCGATTTCTGCCGAAACTTGTTCACCGTTTACCGCCTCATCCCGCAGGGCGTCGATATTCCTCCCTAAATCAAGAATATGGCCAACGATGACCTGTTGGGCTTCTGGTGTTCGGTGAGCTGGTGCTTGGTGGATAAGGGCGTGGATTTTGCTGTTCGTCTCCCGCAACCCAGAATCGAGGTGAGCCGTCTTATTCGCGAGTTGAGCCACTGCGGTATATGGCTGCTCGTGAGTAAGCTCAAACTCCTTTCCACGCGATACGAGTATGGCGGGTTCCTTCCCTATCAAGACCTCTGACCCAACCTGGGGGAACTTCTTCGTCATGTCAGGCGTGTAGATGGCGGACATAGTTGATGGAAGATGGAAGATACGTACATCATCGAGGGAAGGATCAGCATCGTCGTTACCCTCTAGTACCCTCCGCCGCTTCGACCGAGTGCGAGGCCCAGCATGTTGGCTCTCTTCTGGCATGCGTCCGCCTGTCCCTCCCATTGTAGTATCCATACTGTCCACGAGCATCATATTGTCTCTCTCCCCCTCCCGAACCATATCCATCGCCCCTGTACCAGTTTTCTTTGTGTCCATCTGCGAATGGCCTTTTGCATCCCCCTTCACATGAACTGAACCGCTCTGAGACGACTCCTCTGCTCCGCCCTCCGCTCCGCCCTGACCGCCATCTTCCTCGCCTGATACCTCCGCTCCCCCCTCCGCTCTGCCCACGTCTCCATCTTCCTCGCCTGATACCTCCGCCCCCTCCGCTCTGCCCACCACGTCTCCATCTTCCTCGCCTGATACCTCCGCTCCGCCCTCGGATCCCTCCACCACTCCACCCTCGAAGTCAGGATCAGCGGGATGTCGACAGCCTTTGCGCCTCATCCGACAAAACTCACAGGCCCAGGCGGAGATGGCGGAGTCCACCGGTGGAGAGAGACACAGAGGGTTCGCCAGTTTTTGGCAGGTGATGCAGCGGTGCTTTCCAATCAGAAGATAGTTCTTTCCTTTGAGTTCGCCCAACGCATTCCTTGCATTGAGCTTGGCCGCGCGCAGGCCTCCCGACTCCGAGGTCGAAGGTGCAGTGGGGCGCGGAGGAGGAGGAGGTGGGCGTGTGGGGTCTTGGGATATCGACCGACGCCGCGAGGAGGCGCGTGTCCGTGCATTGAGCTTGGGTGCCCGATTGCCCCGTGGCTCTGATGTCGAAGGTACAGTGGGGCGCGGAGGAGGAGGCGCGTGTGAGGAGTCTTGGGATATCGACCGACGCCGCGAGGAGGCGCGCGTCCGTGCATTGAGCTTGGGCGCCCGATCGCCCCCCGGCGCTGAGGTAGAAGGTCCAGTGGGGCGCGGAGGAGGAGGCGCGTGTGAGGAGTCCCGGGACATCGACCGACGCCGCGAGGAGGCGCGTGTTGCTGGGCGAGAAGATGCTCGCCTTGCGACATCGGGTCTCCCTCGGGGGCGTGTTTGGGGGAGGGGAGGCTCATCTTCGTCAACGTCCATCGCGGTGGGAGATTCTGGAGATGGTTCCGTCGGGGGCTTCTTTCGGTATACAGGCTTCGATTGGGCAGTGGTGGACGTCCCCGGCTTCCGAGTTGCTCTTGGGGTAGGCTCGTCGATAATCTCCACGTCAGAGTCTGTGATTGTCTCAGCACTCTTCGGTTTCATCTTCTGTTTTGCTACACCCTTCCCTTTCGCCTTGGTACCCCCCTTCTTTGCTCCGGAGTTCGCGGTTCCCATCACTAACACCATCGCCGCACCTTTCACCGCCGCCGGCTTCGTGCCCATATCACTTTGGACCTTCAAA
Source organism: Ephemerocybe angulata (assembly GCA_013368325.1). Lineage (NCBI taxonomy): Eukaryota > Fungi > Basidiomycota > Agaricomycetes > Agaricales > Psathyrellaceae > Ephemerocybe > Ephemerocybe angulata. Next base: position 10,252 of record JAACJK010000193.1, read on the forward strand.
TGCCCGTGTTCTGACCTTTCGAGATTCACGGAGGTTCCAGTGGAGGACGGAGCATTGGACGGAGGGGGTCCGGTCGCCAGAGACTGATGACTAGTTGTGGTGATGGGAGTATCGGATCGAGAATGGGAGTGGGGTGTTATCTCAAGCTGCTGCCTCCCCACCTTCCGTTTCTTGCTTTGTTGTAACAGAGGATTGGCTATCTCCTTCCGGGGTAGGGTCACCTTGTTCGAGCCTGAGTCGTTGTCGGTGTCTGCAGCTTTGCGTTTGCTCGTAGTAGACTGACTGTCAGCTCGTTTCGCCGCGATGGGTGGGCCACTCTTGGTCTATATGGAAGTATCAGGCCTGGACTCCCTGCTCTGGCGAAGCCAGTGGTGATAACGCACGATTGGCACAGTATCCCTTGCAGTCTTCACCCTGTAGTCGCAGAATGGACTGTCCGTCTTGACATCTATGAAAAACACCCTTTGGCTTCCAGATTGAGCGTGACTCCTGAGCGCCTTGCCTGCGGCGGTGATCAAAGGTCCAAGTTCACGAGAAACGCCAACTTTGTGTTCGGCTGCATACTCGAATATGGTGGTCTATGTTGAGCTGTGAGATATCGACCTCCGCAGATTATAACTCGCAATACGCACTAAGATCCCAACCACGTAGATCTGCTCTTCAACGGACTTCCTGTAACTAGCCTTGTAGATCTCCTCCAAGAAGATACCAGCGAGACCTTGGAGCTCGATCATGCTGGTAACGTAGTACTGCTTGACCATTTTGCAGAAAGCTATAAGGCTGGAAGACGTTTATTGGCGAGGAGGAAGTGAAGGGAATCACTGGAAGAGATCATCGGAACGTTTTACTGGTTTATGACTGGTGCTGGTAATGCGTCCGGGAAGAAGGTCTGCTGAGATGGTGAAAACGGACTTGGCGGTCCGAGTCCGGCCCCCCTTGATCCACTGTTGGAAGCTGTTGAGATAACAACCGAACGCTCATCTCTCCCTTTCCTCCCTCTTTCGTTCTCTCTTTCCATCAGTTATTTCCTCCTGAAGAGATAATGGATGCCAAAATGTGGGACTCAGTCAATCTATCCTCCGGTTCAGGTACTGCATTACAGTATACATGCCATTCGTTTGACGCACCGACTAATCACCTTTGCAGAAGATGACATGCCCATGGAGGACTCCGACAACGAGTCGCTTTCTGTGAACGAGTCCCTTTCTGTGAACGAGTCGCTTCCTGTGCCCGTCAACATATACCCCTCTGCGCCCAAGAGCACCGAGACCAGTATGGCTGAGGTAAACTCTCGGCTCAAGATGGTGGCAGACTCAGGAGCATTCGATATTGTGTCGGACGACGGGTCCGACACCCTCCCGACCTGCACGAGCAAGAACAATACGGAGAGTACAAAGGCGCAGGCGCATGGCGATGGGTGGAATGACGACGCTGGTATGTGTCCATCTGTCAATACTATTTACCTCCATTCATCACCATCTCTGGCCTGCTTGTGGCGCAGAGCTCGACTTTACTGTGCCTCAGCTTGGGAAGGTCCGCCCCTCAAAGGAGACACTCCATAGTAGCCTCGGCCTCCCCCTACTGTTCCCCAGTCGTGGATAGATGCTTTTCATCCCGACTCCGCCTCTGCGATGGTGACAACGGCACCTCAGTCACCCGGACCGGGGACCTCCTTAGGTACCCAAGACCAGACAGTCCACCCACCTAAGAAGGGGGTCCCTGGTGGTTCTGTCCAAGGCTGGATTTTTTCTACTGGGCTGGTTTTGGTCCATTGGTGTGTCCGTTTGTCCAATTGATATGACCATTTGTCCAGGTGTCTGGGGTCTTTGTTAATGGATTTTTTTCCAGGGTTGGAATTTTGTCCAATCAGCTGGACTTTTTCCATTTGATCTAGTATGGACTTGACCAGCATTGGACTTTTCCAATCATGATTGTGGACCAGTCCACCAACCTGTTTTGCATAGATTGGACAAGTCCATTATAGTCTGGACTAGTCCACTGCTGTCATTTGATGAATTGGACTAGTCCATTATTGTATGGTCTAGTCCACCGCTGTTATTTGATAAATTGGTCTAGTCCACTGCTGATGGCATCAGTCTAATGACATTGATGGTACCTGTACCTATGATGTCATGATCTACATTGATGGACCCTGTGCCTGTGTCATTATGACGTCATTGATGGTACCTGTGCCTGATTTGCATGACAGCATTGATGGTACCTGTACCTGTGATGTCATGATCTACATGATGTCACTTTGATTAATGACTGTCATGATGTCATGCAAATCATGACATCATGCTCATTTAGATAAGAGGTGTGCTGAACAGATTCCCTCATATCTCACTCAGTTCCTGTCTGATAAGAATGGTTTTGATGTCATTGGAAAGTGTGAAGTAAGGAGAGTACAGTGGGGTATGTTGTGCACTCTTCATGTGGGGCTATAGCTTGTGAAATCATGAAAATGCCATTTAAGATGTATATTAGGGTGAGCTTGGGTCAAGATAGCTGAATATCTCACCCATTTCCTGATCAATTTAAATAAAATGTGTATCAATAGAAAGCTCCAGCAACCTAGAGTAAATCTATGACTACATCACCCCTTAAAACCCTTTGTACAAACCTGAATGTGGCATGCAACCTGAGACTCAATGTCTAGTAAAATTACACTTCTCCAGACACTATTTCATGAATATAAAGCCTTACAAGTATACACCAGACCACTAGTAATGTCCAATGAGGTAACCTATAGTGTCACAGCTCTGCAGTGCATCTATCTTTGGAGAAACATGACTTTATGCAAACCAGCTTTAAAATGGCACAATTGTCTTAATTGCTATTTATGGTAAGCAGGTAGAGGTACAAGGACACTGTGAAAGTATACCCTCAAATAGTAGGTTTCTATTCCAAAAGACTGCAAGCAAATCCAAGCAGTAGAAGATGATCTACAAGAAGAACTAGCTCTAAGTGCATCCTTGAATCTTTAGTTGCACACTTGTACATCTTCAGACCATAGTTAAGGCTAAGACTAGACATATCTCCATGCTCACTGGATGGTTTTGGCTACTTTCTTTTGCATTCTCAACTAGGTGTTTGTCCCTTTCCTATCCAAGTATGTATATTGCTAGAACTATCAGAAAAGGGTCCAAAAATAGTGATTTGTAGCACAGGAACCAAGCTTGGGCAATTACACCATTACATCACCAATCATCTATGGATAGCAAAACTTGGTGCTGGATTGGCTACATGATATGTCTAAAGGCATACTGGGTATGGATGTTTACCATCTACTCTTGCTTTAGGTCTTCAGTGACACTAACCCTAATGCTTCTCACAATTGGCACCTTTGGAGTATTGAATAGTAAGATAATGTGGAGTGGGGATGCCACATATACCACTGTATACCCCTTAAGCTAAGGTTTAAAATGATACTAGATTCATCCTTATCAGAGGAGAACTGAGTGAAATATGAATGAATCAGTCCCACATTCTCCTTATCTAAATGAGCTTCCTGTTGGTGTAATGACATTTCCATCATTTTCAAGGTATATATATTATGAGAATAGGATGCACTACATAGGCCACTCTACTCTTCTCATTTTACACTTTCCAATGATACTAAAACCATCCCTATCAGACAGGAACTGAGTGAGATATGAGGGAATCTGTTCAGCACACCTCTTATCTAAATGAGCATGACATCATGACAGTCATTAATCAAAGTGACATCATGTAGATCATGACATCACAGGTACAGGTACCATCAATGATGTCATGCAAATCAGGCACAGGTACCATCAATGACGTCATAATGATACAGCCACAGGGTCCATCAATGTAGATCATGACATCATAGGTACAGGTACCATCAATGTCATTAGACGGATGCCATCAGCAGTGGACTAGACCAATTTATCAAATAACAGCGGTGGACTAGACCATACAATAATGGACTAGTCCAATTCATCAAATGACAGCAGTGGACTAGTCCAAAATATAATGGACTTGTCCAATCTATGCAAAAGAGGTTAGTGGACTAGTCCACAATCATGATTGGAAAAGTCCAATGCTGGTCAAGTCCATACTAGATCAAATGGAAAAAGTCCAGCTGATTGGACAAAATTCCAACCCTGGAAAAAAATCCATTAACAAAGACCCCAGACACCTGGACAAACAGTCATATCAATTGGACAAACGGACACACCAATGGACCAAAACCAGCCCAGTGGAAAAAATCCAGCCTTGGACAGAACCACCAGGGACCCCCTTCTTAGGTGGGTGGACTGTCTGGTCTTGGGTACCTAAGGAGGTCCCCGGTCCGGGTGACTGAGGTGACAACGGAGATCCTCAATCTCCACATTCGGCATCTCCGGTGGACGTATCGATGCCTTCTGGCTCATTACGCGCACTGTGACAAGGTCCGAACTATGCTCCACACCCAAGCGGCCTGCCTTAGTCGTGCGATTGCCACCAAAATGTCCGCAGAAAATCTCGCTTCTTCTCTTCCGTCCTCATCTGCGGGCCCTATGTAACTTTCTTCCTTCTTTCCCGCTTATTTCGTCTCGATCATCCCCAACTTCAACCTCCCACATGTATTCGTCATTTGTGTTACATCGTTACACTGTACAGTGCTTGCCATGGTTCCCTCTTATAAATTTGTATTTTGCATCCTCCGACCCTCCGAAACATTCTCCGACCCTCCGCATTTTGCCAGCTCCCGCGCTAAACAACCTCATGTCCTCCGACCCTCTGCATTTTGTTAAGTCCTGCGGGCGGCCACAACCTCATACGTCCTCTGACGAGCCCTCTGACCCTCCGCATTTCATTAGGTCCCGCGCTAAATACAAGTCCAACAATCCTCTCATCCTCCAATTCATGAGCTCTCACACGCGTACCACCCTCCCGCTCCCTTCGTTAGCTCCCGCTTCGGATCAACAGGAAGGCTGCTCCGATGCTGGATCCACAGCTCCATCAGGCTCCGTCCCTCCACTTTTATTGGGTCCCCCTGCTAGACTAATTAATATACTAATAAGAGTCATCCGTCCCTTCCCTTTGATAGCTCTCGCGTCCACCCAATGCCCATCCAATCCATCCTCCGCCCCCCCGCCTTCGGTAGCTCTCACGCTTTTGCCTGAACCTCCCCATCTGAACCTCCGCATCTCAGTCTATTGTCCTCCGAACCTCCGCCCCTCGTTAGCTCCCGTGTGGTAAGTACAGGTTAAATGATCTCCATCTTCCGTTCCATCCTATGTTATTCCTCCCTCCATCCTCCACCCTCTCCATCCATCCTCCGATTCCCCGTCCTCCGGTTTACTTCCTCCGTCCATCCTCCGTCCTCTGCCTCATCCGTCCTCCGCGATGTGTTAGCTCCCGCGCTAGACACGTCTCGCATAACCCCTCCGTCCCTCCATGATGTGTTAGCTCTCGCGCTAGACGCCCACCCGCGCTAGACACGTCTCGCATAACCCCCTCCGTCCCTCCATGATGTGTTAGCTCCCGCGCTAGACACGCCCAAACTGCCACCGTTTCACATCCTCCGTCCCTCCGCCTCCGTTAGCTCTCGCACTATGGACGCATAGCTTCCTCACAGCTTCCTCCGTTCCCTTTGCCAGCTCTCATCCTCCGTCCCTCCGCCTCCATTAGCTCTCGCACTAGGGACGCATAGCTTCCTCACAGCTTCCTCCGTTCCCTTTGCCAGCTCTCATCCTCCGTCCCTCCGCCTCCATTAGCTCTCGCACTAGGGACGCATAGCTTCCTCACAGCTTCCTCCGTTCCCTTTGCCAGCTCTCATCCTCCGTCCCTCCGCCTCCATTAGCTCTCGCACTAGGGACGCATAGCTTCCTCACAGCTTCCTCCGTTCCCTTTGCCAGCTCTCATCCTCCGTCCCTCCGCCTCCATTAGCTCTCGCACTAGGGACGCATAGCTTCCTCACAGCTTCCTCCGTCCCTTTGCCAGCTCTCATCCTCCGTCCCTCCGCCTCCATTAGCTCTCGCACTAGGGACGCATAGCTTCCTCACAGCTTCCTCCGATCCTCCGCCTCCATTAGCTCTCGCGCTAGAGACGTCCTCCGTCCCTCCGCCTTAGTTACCTCTCCTCTGTCCTCCGCTATGTGCTACATAGCTCTCGCGTTAGACACGCACAAATGCCTCCATCTCTCTGCTACCTCTCGTGTCCAATCCATCTTCCGTCCCTCCGCCTTCGTTAGCTCTTGCGCTACAGACGCATAGCTTCCTTCGTTAGCTCTTGCGCTACAGACGCATAGCTTCCTTCGTTAGCTCTCGTTGCTAGAGACGCACAGGTTGCTTTTGCCAGCTCTCGTCCTCCGTCCCTCTACCTTCGTTAGCTCTCGCCCTTTTGTTGTGTTAGCGCCCACTACCCCACATAACTTCCGCTGTCCCCACCTCATGTCCACGCACAGTCCAGGCCCAGAACTGGCCTTTTCGAACCCTACGCTTGAAAAGGCAGTTCTGGGCCTGGACTGTGCGCGATCAGATCGGCAACTCCCGCGCTAAACATGCATGTCCTCCGAGATTCCGCATTTCGTTAGCTCCCGCGTAAGCACAGGGCGTCTTACACGCGTTCACCAGCAATAGCTTTCCAAGCCCACTCATGAGAATCAATAGCTCTCGCGTTTTGAGAACCAAGTCATCCCCTTTTTCTGAGAAAGGCGCGTTTGATAACACTTCCCCGTGTCTCCCCATCCCACCCTCCGCTCCATAGCTTCCATGTCTAATCCGGTGATTATTCCCTATTTTTCTTCCTTGTTTAACACAGACATCTACTGAACGGCCTGCAGCGATGGAAGCGAGCTCTAAAGCTCAGACCGATTCATGTCTACCAACAGCGCACTCGCTTCTCTCAGTGGCCTTGAGATATACGGGAAGATAACATCACGCTGAGAGGCAGGTATTATTTTGTGCAGAAAACAGTCGCGTAGTATCTCAGACTACGAGCTTAGAGAATTCATTTCAAAAATATAAGCAAAGCGTCGAAAGATGCAATAGCCAGAAAATAGCGAAAATAGCTCAATACCAAGCTTCCCACAGCATGGAGCATGGCAAACCAGAATCGACCAATGGTAGATATCCACGCGGAGCAGGCTCTACCTCCGGATTCATGGATATCGCCTGCTGCACAGAACCGGGGGTGTGGGCCCCCACCCGCACACTACAAGAGACATTCCAAGCCCAGAGTAGAGCTCCACTCGGCAAGCGATATCGCCTGTGTTCGATTTTCCAACCTACATGTAACAAAAAGATGGTGTGTCACTGACTCAGAGAACGCATAGTGAGCTCAAAGAGGCGAATGACATGGACTGGATTATCACCCCGAACGATAACGAGAGCCAAGAGGCCCCCATCGTGGCCCGTGGGAGAGCGATCTGGTCTGGTGGACCCGCCTCGGATCGATCGCGCATCCTGGTGGAGAGAGGAAGAGAGGAGAGGAGAGGAGAGGAGAGATAAATGGCACTCCGGAAGAGGTGTACCAAACACCGTTCGCGGTGCGCGGTACCAAATACGACTGAAGAGTTCGGCCCATTTACTTCCAAAGTGGAAGATCAAGCTCGAGTACGATGCATGAAGCACAAAACAGGAATGACAGTACGTAGGCACGCGGAGCGGACCTCAAACACTACAGAGAGCTATCACTTGCCGCATGGACCCGGGAGCGTGAATCCCGTTCTGTACGCAAGAGAGTGTCTCTCCCCAGACTCGGTGTCCGCTCGGCGGCACATTCACCCGCCGTTGAAGGTCTGTGAGAGAATCAGAGTCAAAGGAACGAGAAAGCGAGAGAGACAGGAGGGTCAAAGAAACGAGAAACGGAGGAGAGAAAGGAGGAGGACGCAAGGAACAGGTGGAAGACGAGGAAGAGGGAGGTAGAAAGTGAATCCCAACGCCGGACGACGCGTTTGGAGGAATCAAGTCCCCCAGCTGAAATAGGCTGACTGCAATTCGCGAATCCAACATCATAACCACCTCGAACGAGAGCCAAGGGGCCCTGCTCGCGAGCGATCTGATTCCGCAGCGCACAGCCTGCCTCGAATCGGGCCCGTTGGTCATACCCAGACGAGTGAAGGTAGAGGGAGGATTGCCTGGACGAAGCAGAGCGGGAGAGCGAGGAAGCCGGTGGCGGAGACCCCGGTGATTCAGTGAACAGGGGGACCCAAGCAATCGAATGGCTCACCACCACCAAGCACAGGTGAAGCGGACGCACTGAATCCCGACCCCGTAACCCTCTCCGCCGTAAACCTCGCCCCATCAGCACCAAACTGCTCAGATGGAAACGAGCTATCGTCCTCCTCCAGCGTCTGCAGCGAGCCCCTCCTGGCATCGAGCATAACCAAGATTCAAATACTTCGAGCACAGGTTAGAGGATGGCTGGCATCCCATTTGAGAACCGGTCAGCGTGAATGAAGATCGAATGGCGGGCTGCAGAGAACAAGTCTAACTTATCGAGAGGACCTGGGCCATGCAAACGAACCCAGGGAAGAAGGTGGGGAGGGAATGGGGGAGATGGATTAAAGGTTGTGTCGAAGTGAAACGACCTCGGACCTGTTGAGCCCCCAACGTCGTCGCAACCGAGCGGGACGACGACCGCAACATTCCCCTTCCCAATCCTGCATAGCCAGGTCCGCCGATGTAAACTGAACTATACTCCCCAGAGGAGCTGAAGTAGGTTAAACAAGAAAAGAGAGAGGGGAGGGAGGCCGCGCTCATGCGCAGTGGTGGTGGTGGTGAGGAACAAACAGCAGAATCGATGATCGATGCAAGCACCGGGGCGCCGAGCTCACCGGCCGACCGGGGGGCAAGCAGAACCAAACATGACGAGCGCTTCTTGACGCATTACGCATTCGCTTGTTCCTTCCCAACATCAACATCTTCCAGCTCTGCTTCTCATCTCACAATGCATTCTATTCGAGTGACTAGATCTGAGCGAATAGCGCTGCGGCCATATAAAGTCGCCTAACCGAGGACCCATCCGCACGAATTCTACAGCAACGTGACGAAGCCTCTCCCCGAAATCGACAAGGTACGCACCTCTCTCACTCCCTTCCTCCGTCCCCACTAACACACCCGCAGACCCACGCCTCCTTCACCACAACATTCCTATTCTCCCTCTCCCACACCTCCTCTCCCACCAAGTCCAAGACCGACGCCCTCTGCCACGCGTTATGGCTCGACGAGTGCAAGCCGCGCCAGGAGGTCGTCACGGCCGAGATCGGGGTCATTGGGCGCGCGCTGAGAGGTGCTGAGGAACTCGAGAGCTGGGTTGGCGGAGGGCCGGAGATTGGGAGGACGTCAAGTCGGATGGATGGCAGGAAGCGTGGAAGGCGAGGGTTGAGAAGAAAGCGAAGGGGGTGGTGTTGATTATTTCGTACGTCCCATTCTCTTTCTTATTGTTGTTTTTCGCTGTCTAGACTAACGAACGTTCATGCTTGTGTAGGCCGTGGAGCTACCCCATCATCCTCACCTTCCAAGCCCTCTGCGGCGCCATCGCAGCCGGCTGCTGCGCTCATAAAACCCTCCGAAGTCTTACCGACATTCTCCAAGCTTCTCGCCGAACTCATACCGAACGAAATACCTCAATCCTGCTGCGGATCGCGTCGCACTGGGCGGTGTTCCGGAGATCACGGAGATCCTCGAGCTCAAATGTACGTCGTTCGTCTCCCCTACCTCTCTGTCCCTCTCATCCCTTCCTCGTCGTCGAGTCTACTCTACTAAAGCTAGATCTAATGCCGATCACACAGGGGCCCACACGCTCCGCCGCTGCTGCGAAGCACCTTACGCCGATGACCCTCGAGCTGGGCGGGAATATCCCCGTCATTATTGATGGGCGCGATCTTGGGGGTGTGATTTGTTTATGGGTTGGTCTCGGTTTCGAGCTGGGATGGCTATTGTGAGGGTTCTTTAGACACGTAAAGACGATGATGGAGCCATTCTAGTCGGGAAGGAGGCGGTAGGGTGTTGCGGGATCTTGGCTTGACCGGGACAGCTCGTTATGATATAACGTGACTGGCTTAGTCCCGACCCTTCGTACCACCTCCCTTCCCTGGGGGGTGCGTACCTTCCTTCTTTTGATCATTTGATTGTCTTTCGTCCTGCTTTCCTTTCTCCCTTCTATCCCTTTTGTTCATTCGTTCATTCACCGTTCGTTCATTCGTTCACTCGCTCGTGCGTTCATTCGTTCATTCGCTCGTTCATTCGTGTTGGTGTTCACTGCTGACGCTGGGCTTTTGGTTCGGTTGGTTTGAATGGGCTGTAATGTGTTCCCTATCTTTGTGTTCCCTATCTTTTCGTTGTGTGTTCGCGTTGTTTTTCGCTGAGCGCGACTCGTGCTCGGTGTACTCGAGACGACGTGATGGCGATGCTCGGGGAGGATTCGGAAGGAAGGGGGAGTTAGCGGGGGATCTCGATTCGACCGTGGACTTTTTGCGTCAATAGCTCTGGTCCGATGTTGGCTTAGTCCAACAGCTGTCCAATACCCTTCCTTGCTTCGTCTTTTCGCGAAGCTGTCGCATTTGTCTTGGCTCGATGTGGGGTATCTGCGTTTCATGGTAGAGGTTGGGTCGGTGTGCAGTTTGTGTTTGTGTTCGAGCTTGGCGTTGGCGGTGTGGATGTGCATGAGGGGCGAGGTACGAGGGACGGCATTCGCATCTCGGGTGTACAGAGTCCGCGCCTCGGAGCAGACACCTAGTACATCGCGAGTGCCTAGGTCTCCGTGTTGCGCGTCTATTGTTTCATTCGGAAGCGCTTGGCACATATGTCATAATGTGCGTGCACGGTGACTGTTCTTTTCGGTTGATGAGGTGCGGTCGTGCATCGATCGATTTGGAAGTGAGTGCGTCTGAGCGAGGTGGGAGACGGTGTAATCTCTACGTACGCTGTCGGCGGACCTTTTTGGTTCCATGCGTTCGGTCAGGTGCCTGGATAATACATCCCTCTTACTCTCTCGTCTATTCTAGGGCGTTGTTGAGACTTACTCTCTCTCTTTCGGTTGGTCGATGTTTCGGTCCTCAACTCTCATTTCGTTGTTTTCATTTGGTTCTCTCATGGTCGTTATACCGGAAGTGGGCGTGGGGATGTGTGCGCTGCGCGGGGATGACGAGGTGGCTAAGCAGATTCTAACTTCCGGGTGCACTGGGGACCGTCGACCTTTTCGGTTGCTTTCAGCCTTGCGCTTGGTGTATAATCTGGAGGCTGCCTCTTCGATCTTGGGGGGGCGTTGATACTCCTTCGCCTTTCTTCGTAGCAAACGATGTTGGGTCTAGGCTGACGAAGCGGGTTCTGGGGGTGCGGCATTCGGCAGGGCGGGTATAGGCTACGCTAGCTCCTCTCGATGCTATTGAGTTTCGTAGCTGCTTCTTGGGCCTTAGCGCGATGATGGGGGATTCAGTTGAGCCTTGGATTTGTGCATCGGGTTTCACTTCCCTCAAATACATTTTCACGTTTATCTTCTACTTTACATATGTAACTATCTCATCCCTGAAGACGTAGCATACCTAGCCGTTTTTCAAGTCGTATCTGTGTAGGTACCGCTGTGCCCACTTTTCGTTCTGGGTGCATTCTTACTGTCGTGGGGATGATCGCGACGGCCAGACTATAGCATCAGTACAATTTGATTTGCTTTCACGGACGGGGGCGGATTGACTTCGCTTGTAAGCTGATGAATTGTGCCGAGTTCCAGATGAGGGTTGCCCCGTTTCTTTTCTTGGTCAAGTCGTGTCTACGTACGAGGTCGTTGGAGATGTTGAGTCTCTCTTCCCCGTTTCGCTTAATTCCTCTCTGTTCTTGGCCCCGCGGCGCGATAGGTCAATGGCTGGTAGGATCAAGAGAACGGATATCATGCCCATTGTTCATTGATGTATTTCAGGATATACCAGTATCTCGATTCTCGCCTCCCATCTGTGCTTCAATATTTATAATAGTTTCGTCTCTGGAATCTTATAATCTACGCGACAATACAATGGAGACCAGTCATGCGCCGCGAAGCAGGCATTATTTCGTTACATTTAAAGTCGGGGTCAAGACACATATTCGGTCTACTTGACCCACGCAGGATGGGAACAGATCAGGTGGACCCATCATGGAAGGCCGGTCGCATGACAGCGACACCCTCCTCATTCTTGAAGAAAACGACGTCGCCCTCATCCTCGACAAACTTACACTCCTTCAGCACGCGGTAAAACTCACACCACCCTATGGGACGCCCTTCATGTGGTAGTCCATATCCTGCTATCTTTTCCTTCAAGGCAACGGATGCCTCCCACCTAAAAATTATATATACATAGTAGATCAGCCACCCAATATTGCGCCAGTAATTCGAGACGTACGCATGATAATGAGGAATCTTGCTGCAGACATGATGGAGGACGTGCGTCTCAGCGAGTCCGTGGGTAGCGTGTGCGCCAAGCCAAGCCATAATACTTCCACAATCGCCCATCAGACTGCGATCGAGAGTAGAGAGCGCCCCGCGAGAGAAGTTAAAAGCGGCGGCCCGGTAATGGGGAAGAATTGGGTCTGTGTGCTGCAGGAATGTAATGAGGACAAGCCAGTGGTGAATCCACAGGTAGGGGATGAGATATATAACTGCCACAGTCGCAAGGCCGTTGTGGTATATCGCTGTCGCAATACTGGATGCCCATGCGGCTATTCCAATGGTCGAAATAACGACTTGGTTGTAGTCGCGCGGTGCGTACATGGGCGAACTTGGGTTAAAGTGGCTCGTGCCCATTGGGTAGCGCTTCTGGCCGGATGTGTTGAATAGGAGATACGCAGGCCATCCCGCAAGGAGGTAGAATATGGTGGTGGTAATCGCACCAAGGGGGGAGTCACCGAGGGCGTCGTATAGCTCCCGGCGGACGACATCGCTCACCCGCGAACCCAAAAGGTCTTCCTGGCCTTGCTTCAAGGGCGGAAGGTTGAGCTCGGAGCGAGTGTGTGGTACGTAGGCCTGCTCTTGCGTCATGTGGCTCGTCGAGGCGTGGTGCTTCGCATGGCTGATTCGCCACGAGTGGTACGGCACGCCCACGCTGAATACCGTGAAGCTAAGAACAGAGAAATATATAAATAGCACGAGGGAGGACTCACGAGGTGTGGAGGATGAAGCCGACAATGTTATTCACTGTCTTGGAGTTTGAAAAAGCTTGGTGTCCGCACTCGTGACCGAGCACCCAGATCCCCATTCCAAATAGACCTGTGCCGAAGGTGTACAAGGCCCACAAAGCGAAGCGGAGCGCAGAATAGACAAGAGGATGAGGAAGGTAAATATATCTAGGGTCGATGAGCGGGTCGAGGGCGGATGCGCCCTTGTAGATGCATCCAATGACGAAAAAGTCCCAAAAGCTACTCCAGGTCAGCTCATGTGGTGGAGTTAAATGTGACATGCTAACGCACATGTAAGTCGAGCTTCTCAGGAGTGACCTCTCGAAGCAATGAGACCTGCGGACACGTATGGCTGGCTCGTTAGGACAGAATATGTAGGGCAAGTACTTTAACTAGACTGACGGGATAGCACCGAGCAACGCCTTGATTGGGATATCGGGAACTGGGTAAACACCCTGCTCGACTGTGGTAACGCTCGTAACCTTCTGGACCATGACAGCGGTAAAGGTGGTCCCTCACTATACAGAAAGGAAGGGACTAGATCGATGTATTTACCTCTACCTGAAGCGACGCGAAGGTATATATACATGAAGCTGAACGGGCAAATACCAGGTATGAATCGAACTTGAATCGAACAAGAAATGAACGTTTCATAGCGATTTGGAATGGAAAGCTAGAAGCCGTGGGTAGGACAGCTTTAGCGGTACTTGATCATTACGCTCGAATCAAGGGGGCCTCATTCCCAATTCTACCCATAGCCAAGCCCAACCCGCACCCAACTGGGTATCCGAAAGATACGCAAAACGGGGACCAGTAGTTCTGAGAGCTAAGGCTGAGAGGCAATCATTCGCGATCAATTAATAACAAACTTTGCAAGTATGTAGATGTCTTGTAGATAAGTAAAACGATAGGCAATAGATTTACCTGAGCAATCAAAACACATGTTGGGGCGGGCGTTTATTTCCCAGAAGCCAGCGCTCGACCGGCTCCACCTAGTCAATCAGAAATAAGCATTGTTGTCTCTCTTCGTCCCAAGGAGGCTTGAGCTCCTACCTACTCGCCCTCTCCGGGTAGCCCGGTGACGGCACTTATCGCTCTCGTCCAAGGACACATGGGTGATGGGTCCTCCTGCCGTCGGTTGTTCCGCCCTCGCGGATCATACCAACCAGACCGCATGGCGTCAGGTCCAGGACTGGCACACAGAGGGTTAGTTGGAGTAAAATCTAAATACGGGACATCAATACTCAGACTCGCAAGGCTCTGGGCCGTGAGCTGAAATTGCGCTCCGAGATCCCCTCGCAGGTGGAGCGAGAATCATTGATCTCGATGTAGCCCTGGCGGCCCATGAGCCAGAGCACTTCGTATAGGCAAGGACATGCGCTTAGGCGTATTTAACTCATATCGTACACATGGCTATTCATCGCAGCCACGCGTATGAAGTCCGCCTCAAACGTAACTGTGTATCCCACGGAATCGGTCGCGTCCCCGTATCTTGTCACACGGTTTCATGCCAGTGAACGTTCTCCGCTATAGGTTGAGGTGAGTACCTTGTTCAGATTGCATTCTGTAACCCGACAGGTTTCATGTAGGACTAAACGGATTTCCTATATATTGGGCATGGCGCGCTCTTGGACTCTGTATGTCTGCAAAAACCATTGTCACCAGCGCGAGCCATACGGTGTAATCCAAAGCGACCCTGTGGCGACCATAGATTATTATATGAGTCTGCCGGGCTTTACCCTCCCCCGGGGTCCCATAGACGCTTAGGTGGAGGATAGGGGTGACCCCTAACATGGGACGATATTCCCACCAGCGCTCGCGCAATCAAAAACCAAAAACCAAAAACAGGCCTGGCCACTATCGTACACCGTAGAGCCAGCGGCATGCCGGGATCGAGCCGGCCGGGAGATGGGGAGGCGTGTGAACGGTCGGATCAACGTCGTTGATTTTCGTTCCCTGCTTGTTCCTTCCCACCACGACGCAGGAGCACCAACCTCTCTTTCCCCTCTATCGTCCTATACACTGCTTCTATACTCGTATCTTCCTAGCTTGGAGTGCTCGATTGTCCTGGATTGGCGCGATAGGCCCGCATCAGCGTTGTCATAGAACGCACGACATGGAGAGGACGGGGCGGGGCGAGATTGTGGGTGAAGGTCGGCGAACTGCGCTGCGGGTTGGACTATCCGAAGGAACGTGGCCTCTAATGTGGTCTCTTGGTGCGTCGCTCCATTTCACCGCTTACTTGTCAATGTGCACAGAGCATGTCATGCCCGCCGTGGCCTTGCCTCTCGACTCACGCTTTACAGTCCTGCGATACGGTTCTGCTTTCTGGAGT
Source organism: Ephemerocybe angulata (assembly GCA_013368325.1). Taxonomy (NCBI): domain Eukaryota; kingdom Fungi; phylum Basidiomycota; class Agaricomycetes; order Agaricales; family Psathyrellaceae; genus Ephemerocybe; species Ephemerocybe angulata. Next base: position 25,690 of record JAACJK010000193.1, read on the forward strand.
CCCTCCTCGATCATCCATCCCATCGGCCGACCCAGCCTATGCTTGACACGCATTCTCCGTTCAGGACTAACTTGTTATCGTTCCACCTGCCCCTTTTGCGATGATTATCGCGGAACGAGCTTTGGAATGTTTACAAAAGGTCGCCTGTATGGGGAATCCAAACCAAGCGTGCGGGTGTTGGCCTTTGACTTTCTTCTCCTCCGGCGTTGCGCCAAAATCATTCGAGGTATTCCGTCACCCCCGAACTTCGATACCTGGGATCGCAGACTCGATCCGAACCTCTTTATATGTGCTCGGCTGCAACAGGCGATACACGTCTCGTGTTCTACGAGGCCCTTGGGTTGACGATGAACCGGGGATTCGTGTTGACGGCGGTCCTTTGATCAGCCCTGTTTCCCCCTCTCCCACTCTCATTTATTCCAGTTTCCCCAATGCTAGAGCGTGTACGGCTGTGCTGGACGGCGGGGCGAACTTCGTCATGCTCATCATACCGAGAATTGTCCCTAGGCTTGGAATCTATCCGCTGAATATGTCTCGGTTGGGTAAGCACGGCGGGGTTGCCCCTTCGCCATGAGTGCTTTTGCTCTTTGCCTTGCGAGTCGGCTTGGAATCCTCGGATTGCATTCAAACCCTCTTTTATTCCATTCGTCCTGAGGGGTTTGTCGTGAATCGCGATGAGTAATGTTCTTTGTTTATCTTATCCCTTATGTTTATGCGCTCGGGGTGTGCGTTCAACACGTACACGCTGGTGACATGAGCCTTCCTCACTCGGGGCTCGTTTAACGGTGTCATCTGTGTTCGAGCATTTGCGGAGACGCCAGCGAGGTCGGGAGAGCGAGGCGATGTGGAGGCTTGTGATGATTGGAGGAACACGTGGGGCGGAGTCTGTGGACTCTTGCTCGCGTTCGCACGTATTATCATCGGTCTCCGTATTTGCCTCTCTCGTCCCCACAATAGTGTTTGGCTTTCTTCGCCTTATTTCCTATCGCGCTTCGTCGGGGGTTGTCTGGTCGAACAATCTGCATTCGTGTGCCATACTGGGTACTTTTCGCTCGGCTCTGATGTCGCAATGGATGGATTCTTAAATCGCAATTCTCGCGCTACCCTGGGCCAGAGGGTGTCTATAATCATAGTGAAAGGGAATGACAAGGTTGATTGAGCGGAATGATATCTGGATTCAGCGGACCGGTTGTCGATGTACGCGAGCTCGAGTAGAGGGGTATGGTATTTCGTTGCGAGCCCCCATTTGCTTCTCTCCGAGCACATTTATTCCTCGTGTGATGTGTACTGGTGTTTGATCCTTCGTCCGTGCATGTCTTTCATTACCAGGCGAGCTCGGATGGGAGCGTGGTGATACTCTGTCCTACATAGCCTAATCTGCGCTCTCCATCCTAATCTAGATCCAGGCTAAATAGGCAGTGGCGAGGATGTCGATGTGGGATGAGTACAGACCAAAGGTGTCAACGCGAAGTAATCGATGAAGTTGGAGACAGGGAATTCAAGACGAAGAAATTGTCGGTCGACATTTGACTCGCGACCTTACCCACTCATTTCGAGTGAAACCCTGAATGAATTCCCGTACCCGACCGTTCCGTTAGTGCCAAGTGGACGGTAACAGTTGCTTGAGCGAGTTGTCACAGAGTGCAGCTCACAACCACTGCGTATCAGGCGCACTCAGAGTATTCTCAACTTAAGCTAAGCTCACGACTCAACTGGGAATCCTCCGAAGGCCTCAAGCTCATGCTCGAGTTGGACTCAGGTAGTCTCGTGGACTCTGCGGAAAAACTCAAGGTTCATCTCAAGCGATACAAGCTCATCTCTCAGCTCAAACTCATTGAAGCTGCGCTCACTCGTGCCAGCCTTGTATACATTTTGCTATAATATAACATGCCGGGCGCCTATCAACGAGAGATGAATTTCCGACATATCAGGCGCGGCGGACTACAATCCAACTACAATCCACGCAACCTACTGTAACACGTACCATCATATCAATATGAGCCGAAACTCTCATAAGTGAAGTTATGAATAAATACGAGCTCGTTAAATTGAAACGTGGAGCTAATCTACTCATCTCGGCTTGGAATGAGTACGAAAACACTTTTAGAAACCTGGAATCTACCCGTGTCCGCTCCGATTGTTAGCACGCCCGCCAGATATATAGACCAATCGAAGCTGTATGGGAATACCGCCACCGCCATGACAGCTCCTCCTGGGTTGCTGGTTACCTCTGCAACGCACCTAGTTATGCGCTCCTTCCACGCCGAACTCGGATTACGGACCTGATTCACCCACTGAGCGTCAGATAGGAGACCTGAGTCCCTATAATGAGCTCTGTGTGTGTCCTCCCCGGCGACATCATGGAAGACGTGAACTGCTATGATGGGCTGATCGATGCCCAACTCTGGAGGGCGCAGAGTCTCGAACGAGTCGCCACTCATGCAATGCTCCAAGTACACAAGCTGATTCCGCCTCATTTCTTCGGTCATGGAGGTGATGAGTCGGGGGCTTGTCTTATCCTGGGAGAGTATATCGCATTCTTCCCTGTGGATGCTGATCCAATCTTCATGTTGGCATTCAGAGGAACAATAGGCAACACTAAGACACTTGGTGCATGCCTCACAGCTGAATCGGGGGAAAGAGGGCGTTCCTTGCTACAATGCTGGATGCAATATGATCAGTTAAGATAGATGGAATATAATTTTAAAAAAATCATGTGCTCACCATTAGGTTGCTACAAATGCTCACCCGTCGATTAAAATCGCAATTCTTGCGCTGGTTCAGAGTGATTACGGTTTTATCCCAAATACGACTCCAAAGTGCGTTGAACAAATACGACCTAGTACGCGAGAATCTGACAGGACTTTCTTCAGGTCACCGGGACCGGCATTATACATATCGTGTTGCTCAGGTATGTCCGCAGGTAGTTGATGGAAAGGCTAATCTCTCGAAGACATCAGTCCCTGCAGAGTCCATGCCAGATCTAGCCATGCAGATGAGGAGCAAAGGAATGGCGTGGTGCCTATTGAGCGAGAATGAGCTTTGAGGATCAGCCGATGTGATCATTGCTTGAAGGAGCTTGATGAAAGATCTTGATATCAGCTGCCACGGCAAGTCTTGCGCAGGATGGAGCTATGGAATAGCACATCCTTTGGCAGTGATGAAGAAGGCTTCGACCAGTTGCTAAAGAGTTGGTGCCGGAGAAACATCCCAAATGCGCGTGAGTCCTTTATCACCAAGCACTGAAATTGCAATAGGTTGACAGTATGGAAGCTGATACCCGAAAAGTCGTGATCCAGTGCAGAATTCCCATCCTCCCACTGCGTGTGAGACAAGAGATGCTAGATAGTCTCTCGGGTGTTTTTGCTGACAGAAGGATCCGTGATAAATGCATCGTAGAGATGTGGTGGGCTAGCCAGATACGGCCAAGGAAGCGCGGAGGGTGTCTCGAGTCACAAGGCGAAGGCGAAAATCTGCATATGAAGCTTTTCGTGATGCTGAGGTAATGAAGAAGCAATCCTCGTTCAGGTTTCTCTAGGAGCTCGGTCTTCCAGTCGTCGCGGATTGGGATGTCGCTCAAGATTTTAAGAAACAGGTCGATGCGATATAGAATAGTTTGCTCGGTGTCTGCCGCCGGAGCATAGACAGTAAAGGCAACCATCCAGGACAGTATTCCAGTCCAGCTAGCCGCGATTAGCTTGAAGTACTCCGTCATGAGTATGTCTGTGTGTTCTGGTGAATATGATAGTTGGGAGCTATCTTTGTAGCCATTGAAAGTCGTGCAGATCTTGAAAACATCTTGCATCGCTGCAACGGCATTCTGAGAGTTACTTCCCGGGTGCGGCGCTGTTCTGTGGTTTCAAGATTATAGGGTTTCGGGGGTACTAGCTGGCGCGATATACCGCAGAGCCACTTCGAGGACGTTGAAGTTGCCAATGTCTGCTTGTTTGAGCAGGTAGATTCCCAGGTGGCATTTATCTTGTCATGGAAGCTAGGAGCTGAGTAGAAAAGTTAGCGCCATCCTTTGTGAACATGTGTAAAATGTCTCACCTCTCGAACCTCTCTCAGTTGGGATCATTTGTCCAAAAGCCACTCGACCTCCATGTGCGAGGTGGGATTGAATTGAGAATGGGGGTAGAAGTGGATGGTTGGTCAGGGGAGCTTGGACTTGGGGAAGGGATTGAAGTATACGGAGACCTCACAGTTGTACCTTGCTTATATAGGGCTCACCTGGCACGTCTGATGCCAAAGCGAGGTGTGGGGCTATGACATTTCATCGCTTTGATTGAATGGGCTTGGACAATGCGTTAGAAAGCACAGCCAAAGCACAGTGTTTGAGCGAATAATTGCAGAACGTAAGGTCGTTGAAATTCGCGATTGCGTGGGTGAACAAAGGAATCTGTGGCATCATATCACGGGCGCTTCTTTGAATGGTTGCCACGCGTGGTCAAAGCGCTTGGCCTCATGTTCGCCGAATATGGTAAAGACGGAGCCCACACGGCCTCCCATCGATATCCACTTCCTTTCAACCGCACGATGACAGGCCTCCTCTGATTCAAAGCGCGAAACCTCGTCAACTTGTCCCCAAGATGGTCTTAGTCGTAAATTTCCACTGGACTACAAATCACATCACATTCCAACAAGACCCTCCGCTAGCGGAGGTACCTCGCTCGCGAGGTGGTATTGTGTCGAGACTAGGGTTTCTTCCAAAGATTATCGCCGCTCTCGACATGTTTCTGGACGTGCGAAGTCAACTGAATATTTAGTCAGTACCAATGCCTCCTCGCCGTGTCTCCTTCCACATGCCTTATTGGTTTGGCCTTCGAAGAATACCTTCTTGCAATATGGACAGGTACCGGAAACCTTTCGGCGCTCCAGGCGCTCAGTAACCTCTTCAATAAGTTCGCGGGTGGTCATCTCGCCCAGGAGCTCCCGGAGGCTGAGTTGAGACTCGTCAAAGCTACGGGTAGCGCTGAGCTCATCCCGCGCATGTAAACCGAGCTGAGTGAAAGGTTAGCGATGACTAGGGCAGACACTCGAACCATAACTTTAGAATCATGCACTTACATCGTGGTGGGCGTTGACTATTGAGGCCAGAGAGATGAAAACTGGCAGAAGAGCGAGAAGAGAGAACTGCATGCTGTGCGAGATGGTTGATGCGCTGTGCGGAACAGGTGCGGAACCTTGGAAAGGTGGGTGGGTCTGGAGTGCTACATACATCCTTTTGCTCAGGGCTTATATCCCTACATCCGACACATCCGTTGCACACCCGCCAGACCCGAAGACACCGCAACGGTCTCGTGGGAGTTTGCTATTACGGATCGAGAGCGTCGTGCTCTGTGTTTCATAATAGGAACAAGAGTTGTGCTCTGAGCTCTGGGGAGTCGAGGTGGAAGAGGAAACAAATTCAGGGACTTTGCTGAATTCCGAGCACCGTAGCGGGCGGGATGGATACAACCGAGTTCCTCCCTGCGAGATAGAAGTACGACAATCCACCGAGCACCAAGTACGCTCGGCTGACTGACTATTCGAGAACAGACCTTACGCCGTTGACCTTTGTGTCCACATGCTCAATACATCTGCACGTATCATCCCCGACTGTCGAATGGCTACCTTGAACCAAGCGAGGGATCTATGTCGAACCAGCCATACATACACGCATGTGATCCGATTCAATAAATAGATAAACGTACACATATACTCATAGTCACTTTCCCTTCGTTCCCCGCCATACCAGTACGGCAAACTCCTCTCCTGAGCCCTGAATGTATACCTTAAACCTTGGAAGCCCCGTTAACACCATTCATACCATTAACTTTTCCACCAAGCTCCTCAACGCTCGGAATCGGAACCTTCAAACACCCCTCGAAAAACTCCAAAGTCTCCTTCGAGCTCGGCGGGTAGCGGCCGCCAAACTTCGGTTCCTCGCTACATCGAGAATCAGCATACTATCGAACACGCATTAAATCGCACACGAATAAGTCAAGACGAGCAACGCAAAGCGTAACGAACGTACGCTCGTATGCACACCAACCCCCTTCGAAAGTCGACCCGAAGGGATGACATCGAAAGACGAGTCGAATACCCCGAGAGCGAAGGGGGAAAAACACTCACCTAAACGGCACCTCAACAACACTCCTCAAATACACAAACTCCTCAAACGTCCACTTCAAAGGCTGCCTCCCATACCCACTCTCCCCAACATCCAAACGGTATGTCATCCACTAAAACGAACCAAAATCAGCACATATCCCACCCGTATTCTTCCAAAGCCAGGTGAGTAGTGAAGGAACGAACACACGAACACCCGAACGGACGCACGAAGGCCAGAACGAGCACCCGAACAAACACTCGAATGCACGCACGACTGACCCCACGAACGAACACCCGAAAAAGCCAGCGAACGCACGAACAAACACCCGAACAAATGTACTGAATTATTAACCTTCCCCCACACAACCCTCCTCGCCGCCACACGCAGTTCCTCCTCCCCCAGATTCGCACCATCGATGATGACGGGGCTCTTCCCGCCCAGCTCGAGGGTCATCGGGGTGAGGTGTTTAGCGGCGGCGGCAGAGATGATGCGTGCGACGCGGCCGTTGCCCGTGTAGAATATGTGGGCCCCTACGCACGCCGATTAGCTCTCTCTCTCTCTCTCTCTAAAGTAAAACGGCGGATACGGCGAGGTGGGAAACGTACATTTAAGCTCGAGGATCTTGGTTATCTCGGGTATCCCGCCTAGTGCGACGCGATACGCAGCGGGGTCGAGGTATTTCGGGACGAGATCGGCGAGGAGCTTCGAGAATGTTGGTACGACTTCGGAGGGCTTGATGAGCGCGGGGCAGCCGGCTGCGATGGCGCCGCAGAGTGGTTGGAAGGTTAGGATTATGGGGTAGTTCCACGGCTACAAACGCATGTACATTCGTTAGTCAAGAGAAGAGAAAGAGAGTATGGATGGCATGAATGAAAGAAGGGAGAACAACGTAC
>JAACJK010000117.1:0-457474 GCA_013368325.1 Ephemerocybe angulata
TAGTTCGCCCCCACTAAAGCAATTCCAGGCAGACGGGTCCATCGTGGAGAAGAAACTACACCCGAAATAGGTCAGACGTTACCAGGAGGGGTCGCCCAAGTTCCGCATCCTGGAACCACTACCGATAGGCGGGGAAATGCCCAAAACTCGAGAGTCGTAAACCAACGAAGGTGATGGTGTCGGGTATAGTTGAGTAAGGTTTGATGATCTTGAGTTGAAGCAAGCGACCTGAGGATAACATCTTCAGCGTGGTCTTTCGCGCCCCATTGTTCAGAGCAAGCACAGTCGTCGCACCTTCCCCCTCCTGCGAAGCGTTGGAAAAATCAACCGTCGACGAAGAAACCTACCTATGAATCGATCTCCCTCAAGCGTGAAGCTTGATTTCAACATTATGCTGGCCGCAAGGAGGTGTGCCCTATGCGCATGTCACACCGACCTGTATGACGAGGAGTTGCAGCATATCAGTATGCTGATAACAAATAACAGTCTGCCGACATACACGCAGATACTCCCACACCCCACCCCACAGTTGGGTACCTTGAGACCTGCTTGGAACAAAGATCCTTGGTTGATCTTAGCCCCGAGCCAAAGCTGGTCGAGATCCGGGAGCATTCAAGGAATCGTGGCCCCTCGATCGCGGCAACATATCGCCTTCTATAAGAGGTCCAAGAACGGACTTCCTAAGGAGGTGAACACGTAGACCTCGCATTACAACGCGGCCAACCAGACGGGGAGTTTCTTCCAGGGTGCCCTCACATACAGGTTCGAGGGGATCAAGAGTAGTACGGGTTGCAATTGCAACAGAAGACTGACCATCTTCATCCTCGAGACCTCTGTGGAGCTATTCCTGTCGCCAAGTCTTGTATTGTTGCCTTGAGAGGACGGGTAGTAGTGACCAAACCAAATCACAGGACATAGCCGGAAGACCTTGACTACCCTGTTCATTCCTCGAATCGATTCCAAGCGGCGACCTACGAACTGTAAGAACTGTGAGATAGGAGGAGGTACTAGACTACGAACGAAGAACAGATAGGGATAATCCTGCTGTTCGCAAATATGGCACTAGACACGGGGTAGACACAAAGCTTAGACAATGGCTCCGCGAGCAGGCCAGGCCGGGCCCGTTGAAACTGACCCGAAATCGGTCCGGGCCGATCAGCATCCTAGAGCGCCTTACGATGGCCATCATCTTTCTTCTAACCACAATCATATCTTCCCGCTGCCGCAGTGCCGCTGCCTGCCCTTGCACATTCGCCCAACAACTCCACCACTGCTCCCCTGCCGTCGCGCAACACAAGCATGAGTCTCGCACCAACCCAGCGTTGGTACTGGGTGAACTAGTCACAGAGGGTGGTCGCATGTGCCGAACTGAGGTAGGAGTAGATTCTCCTACAGACAGGCGGTGGACCACCTTTGTGTGGTTCGTTCCCGTAGTAGATACTCTCTACCAACCCGACCGTGCCTGCTGAACTTAAAAAGAGTCAGACGTGCTCAGCCCGTGCGCAATGGATATCAGCAGCCCATCGAATAAAGAAGGATCGATGCACAGCCTAGTCACGACTACGCTACGCACGATCGCTCGCGCTCACGCCTACGCACAGTCTAGGAACGGCCTTATGGTTAGTTTGGCCAGCCCATTTGAATTTCATCTCCTTCCTTTGGTACACATCAATCGCATCCGCACCCATTGCAAATGGACCCCAACCCAGACGTGTAGAATTACGAGCATGGCGATAGAGGGCGCAGAGGGTGGTGGTGGACTGTGCGGAGATTCGAAACGATTGAGGTCAGTCAGTATACTCTCTTGTAAAGCAAGTTCTGGACTCATGCGCGTTCAGCGCTCGATGAACGGCCACTCCACTTGCAGCTTTGCCGTCTATTTCAAGACCGTTGTTTCACTCAGCTCATCGACTTGCGTAGCTGTTCAACGACGCGCCTCTCGTCCCATTAGCATCGACACGCCCCAGTCGCCAATCGCCTACGCACGAGCACAAGACTCGGCCATCGCAGCCGACCACTAGAAATGGGACACGCACAGGCGCGCGCAACGCACAAGGCGGCGACCACCCCGGCGCATCGAGGGTGGCATGCGTGTTGGCATGTGCGCCAACCTGTCGTGAAATTATTGTTGGTAGCCCGACTCGAATGTATCTAACACTGAAACCTTGCAACAGCCGCTTCGATTTGCGCAGATCGACTAGCTCGGTTTCCTCAAGTATGAACATTGAACACCAACACGTAGACTTGCTGGCCCATTGAATATGCCTTTACGCAGACCTACTCATCATATTGTTCCAAATGCCTGGGGCACAGGGGAAGAAGTTCGGCGAGCTCGTTGCCTGTGCAGAGATGATCGAGAACATGAAGCGTGTCGCCTCTTCAGACCAGGAGCTCACCGTTGAGGAGCGCAACTTGCTCTCTGTTGTCTACAAGAACGTGATCGGTGCCCGCCGCGCATCGTGAAATGAAACGAGGCCCAGGTTCAGATAATCAAGGGCTACAGAGAGAAGATCGAGCGCGAGCTCGCCAAGATCTGTGAGGACATCCTTGACGTCCTTGACAAGCACCTCATTCTACCGCCGCCTCTGGCGAATTGAAGGTCTTCTACCACAAGTTGAAGATGTGCGTTTTCCCTCTCTTCCCATGATCATGTGCCGGTGCTAATCGTACAATCAGGATCGGTGACTACCAATACCTCGCCGAGTTCGCTACTGGCGACAAGCGCCAGGGCTCCACCGACAAGTCCCTCGCCGCCTACAAGGCCGCCTCCGACGCTGTTATGACCGAGCTCGCCCACACACCCCACCCGTCTCGGCCTCGTGCTCAACTTCTCCGTCTTCTACTACGAAATCCTCAACAGACCCGACCGTACTTGCTACCTCGCCAAACAGGCCTTCGACAAGCAGGCCTTCGACGGCGCCATCGCCGAGCTCGGCACCCTCTCAGAAGAGAGCTACAAGGACTCCACCTTGATCATGCAGCTCCTCCGCGACAACCTTACGCTATGGACCTCTGACATGCAGGATTCTGCTGACAAGCCCGGCCACGCCAAAGACGAGGCCGGTGACGCACCCGCGGACGAGTAACTGCATAATTAATATCCATCATGTCTCTCTGTATCGGAACGTGATCGGTGCCCGCCGCGCATCGTGAAATGAAACGAGGCCCAGGTTCAGATAATCAAGGGCTACAGAGAGAAGATTGAGCGCGAGCTCGCCAAGATCTGTGAGGACATCCTTGACGTCCTTGACAAGCACCTCATTCTACCGCCGCCTCTGGCGAATTGAAGGTCTTCTACCACAAGTTGAAGATGTGCGTTTTCCCTCTCTTCCCATGATCATGTGCCGGTGCTAATCGTACAATCAGGATCGGTGACTACCAATACCTCGCCGAGTTCGCTACTGGCGACAAGCGCCAGGGCTCCACCGACAAGTCCCTCGCCGCCTACAAGGCCGCCTCCGACGCTGTTATGACCGAGCTCGCCCACACACCCCACCCGTCTCGGCCTCGTGCTCAACTTCTCCGTCTTCTACTACGAAATCCTCAACAGACCCGACCGTACTTGCTACCTCGCCAAACAGGCCTTCGACAAGCAGGCCTTCGACGGCGCCATCGCCGAGCTCGGCACCCTCTCAGAAGAGAGCTACAAGGACTCCACCTTGATCATGCAGCTCCTCCGCGACAACCTTACGCTATGGACCTCTGACATGCAGGATTCTGCTGACAAGCCCGGCCACGCCAAAGACGAGGCCGGTGACGCACCCGCGGACGAGTAACTGCATAATTAATATCCATCATGTCTCTCTGTATCGCATGTCATTTTTCATCCTTGCATTTTACTGGCATTCCTGTTCGACAAAGTAATAGCGTATTACCTTTCTTCTTGAATCAACCTTCAATATCAGATTCGCAACGGCTGATCAGACCATCCGGTTGAAGCAACAACACTCCTCTTTGTGCTATTGTACCTAGACGGCCGCCGCCAAGAACCCACTGTAGCAGTACAAATTGAACCCGCGCCGCGTGGCGTTCCTTATCACCGATAGAAGAGATAGACGCCATGGGACGTAGTATTAGTAGATTAGACGCCTTGATAGATAGAGGATTTAGATTAGATAGAGATCACATCAGTGGCAGTACGAGCTGCTCGGTGCAGGCTGTATGAGCAAAGAGCACGCCTGTTTGCCAAAAGCGCAGCAAGGAGTCCACGAGGGGTCTGAATACGGGATTCATCTGATCGAAGTTCGGCTCGTTGGGTCCTGGAATGGTGCCAATTAGATACACATTCTCCACTCGATAGCGCAGATGGATTGGTAGGTTCATACACACCATGTAAGTCCCTCCAACACTTACATGCTTTCCCGCTGCCAGTGTTCTTTGTCCCCAAGGCTTGAGCCAATCCACGTTCAGCGTGAATGCCAGTCGAAGCTCCCCGGCGGGGCGGCCATAAATGGCTTCCCATCGTGCTCCAGAAGCCCTTTCAAAGAAGAGCCCCGAAGCATATCCTTGACTGTCACAGCCCCTTGTGCCTATAACCTCGTGAACTCTCATATCGACTAGGCGCCTAACAGTTCCACCGCATGGGTATATTACGTAAGCGCTCGTGTTTCTTGCTGCACACGTAAGCTTGGGCGCTTCTGCTTTCCCTGCATACACTTTTACACGACAAACTTCGGCTTGTGTTCTGTTCTGTTTCCTCTTCAACATCATGCACTCTGGGCGTGAATACTAAGAGAAGGCACTGCTGTACCACCGTCGAAACTGATGGAGTATACACTCCGTAATCACTCGACGCCATTTTACTGCTCGGCTGCACTCAAGATAAGAATTCAGTTGACGTTCTCGCGGAGTCAGATAAGTATTGAGGCTACATTACTACATTCAGTCTACAGGCTATCGACTGCGCTACAAGCAAATAGGATTTGTGATGGACCCAGGTCTGTCCGCTCGCTGCCTTTCAGGTCCTCTGAACACCCCGGAAGGAAGCGAGATAGGGAAGGGCGCGTTACTCGTCTTGATTCGGAGGTGTCGGACCCCAACGGAAAGGCCGCCTTGCCATGCTTGAGAAAGGAGCTCCCCCTGAAAAATACAGACGCCTCTCGTTAGCACAGGTCATTCACACGCTGCGGGCAGTGTGTAGGAAACGGGCGTGATATCAACTACGTACCAAAATGGTGGGGCAAGGTTTATGCAAGTACAATCGTACGTCCTGTGCGCGACACAAGAAAGGAGCCCGCTCCAGCGCGAACCGAATAATAGTCGACTGTTCTATATCCCACACGGTCCTATAGGCGGATCGAACAGAAGACGGTACTTTGGCCATCGTTTGGATAGAGCCTGGAAGAACCATAGAAGGAGGGGTCAACAGATGGCAAGAAAAAGAATCCAATCTGCACGAACCTCTATGCTCGACGATACGGTCTCGGACTTCATCGTCCCATAGGTTCGATCGTTCAAGAGCCCCCATAAAACGCCGGGGTATATTTACGAACAGCCCCGACGGCCCGTTGAGGACGGCTATGAGGCTTGAACGCAAAGTTAGACTGTGCTGGACTGAGTAGTCACTAAAGTCGATATGCGTACCTCCTGAAAGGCTCAGAGGATTCGGAGCAGCCTGTTATTATAGACGTCATGGGGTCGGAATCGTAAACCGTAACATCGCAATTGCGGAGACCTTCTGTAGTCACTCTGGCTCGAAGAGCCCCCCAGTCGTAACGGTTGGAAAGCTCGCGTAGAGACCATATATGATCTTGGACGAGCCTGGTACTGGTTTCAGAGTTAGGATTCAGAGGCGCAGAGATCGGACCCCGAGTCTTTAACAGCGCACAGCTCTGGTCGAGAGCGATGTATTGAACCAGCTCCGCGATGGCAACGTTCAATTCTCGAGCCACGCTGGAGTCATATGAATGCCCCAGGGCAACCATTAAATCCGCGAACCCGTTAGTTCCAACCCTAATAGCCGTAGGTTTCCCTTCGAAAACACCATCCGGTGGCAGAGGTCGAGAGGTGCGATCCACGACACCGTTCAACGCGTCGACTGCCTTGCGAGTAACTCGACTTAGCTCTTGAAAGTCCATAGCACCTTCCGCCGTGACGAAGGAGGGGAGAATCAGGGTGAGCATGCTACCAGCGCCTAACGCTTGGAGGTAGGCCGCTAGTATGTGTTCCTTGCCATCGAAGGATGTCGAGTCGCTCACGGTCGCGCCGCAGTTTCCCCTAGCTTGAAAGAACCGGTCAATTTTCATCAGGTAAATTCGGGGAAACGGAATGGTACCGTAGATCGCGTCTTTGTATAAAATGAAAGGTCCGCCTGTTGCGATTATAGTGTCCAGTATGTTGTTCCATAACTTACGCGCGCCTATCTGCCTGGAACCGTGACCGCCAGTTTCCACTCGAGTGTATTCGGCCTCGAACGCAGACCCGTGCAACGATTCGAGTTGTGGTGCGCGGGAGGGACAGACGAGGGTCCAGGGTTGATCGGCATGGACTCGATGAAGGCTGGTAAGCGATAGAGGTAAGTACTGACGTCTGCCAACACAACTAATATTTAACGAGAAGACCGGAGCATCGCATGCCACTCACAATAAGTCGTTTATCAGGAACCCAAACTCCAGGCGAGGGCCATCTCTAAACACTTTCGATCTCTTCCTGATCAATTTCAAGAGCCCTTCAATGTCAGTGTGCCATGGTTCAACGAAAACCGATATCGCCCCGGACGGCCTATTCATTGAAGTACCCAATGCTTGGAGCATCGCCTCGAGAGCGCTTATAGCAAGGGGGACCCCAGCTTGGACAGTACCATCGACCACGGATCTAGAGAGAGTGAGAAACACCGATATCTTTCAACTTCAAACTCACCCTCTACAAGCCAAGCTTTGAACCCCAATGCCTACGTCAGCGCCATCTCTGACCAACCTAACCGCCTTTTCTATTGAAGGCAGCACATTCGCGGTTTCCATTCGGAGTGCGTAACACGAGGTTAATACGGGTTTCGATGTTCCACTTCCTGTAAGGATTCCGTACGAGGGAAACATTTTTTGAGTCGCCATAAGAAGGTAAGTGGCTTCCACCTCCTCTAAGTTGTCGGCGTGCATATAGAGAGCTGCTCTAAGCAACATGTGCTGAGGGCGTTCGAGAAGCCTTTCCGCATCATGCAGAAGACAAGAGAATCGCAAAGCACAAAGCGCCCGGCTAGAGTAGCAGTATGAATCACGATGTGTCGGAGTGTCGGAAACTGAAATAACAAACGTACAAGTTCAAGCGGCGATCCTCTTCGTGCCGGATCATTGCACACAACGCCGGTTCGTGTCTCTCGACCGTCGACATGAAATCAGCCGATATTGCTCCCGCCGAGTGAGCTGCCCTCATCGCATCCCCAAATCCAGTGGGCGTTGCCTTATATATGACGCTCCTTTCGAGGGCCGAACTCAACAGCGCGTAGTCGGTGCCCAGTGTCTCCAGAGACCCGGCGATCTCTGCTAAAACCGACTGGCGGACAATCAGTACGTGACACCCTTCAATACTCATCGAAACGCGTACATCTATGTTACAAGAATCCACAGATGGGCTACAGACAGCCAGCGCCATGGACGCAATCCTGCGGACCACACCTTGCAGTTACAATTAAGACCTAGAGAGAGGAAAGCTACCTACCTGGTCGTAATCCTGCTGTCAAGTACCGGCAAGGACTCGTCCTCAAAGATCTGAGCCGTGGAAGGCTGTGAGGAGGAGCTCGGATAGAAGTACCCTTAACGTACCCGCCGCAACCGCCTAGCCACCTAACCACGACTATTAGCCATCGGAACCGAGTCGGACAAAGTGATACGAAGAACCAGACCTTCTTCGAATCGTACTCCTCTATAGAACTAAAAGGTTTGTCAGAGCATGGCCCGCACAACTGATCATGGCAGCTTAACCTACCCGTCTGCACAGGCGTGGACAGTGCGTCAGTGAGAAATGCTCTGAAGCAGCACTAAGAACTACTCACTGCGTTTTGACACAAAGCAGTCGTAGCCTTCCTCAGGATAGGGAAACATTGATAAGGATGCAGGAATCTCTACGCGGTCAGGTCCATTTTATACCAATCGGCCCTAGTCACAAAGCTAACATCGGCACGTCGTAGATCGTCCTATCTGGTACTTACCTCAAACGTAAGTATGATAGGTGTAACCCTAGCTACAGCAGCATACGAGAAGGAAGGCTCACTGATATAGGGTGCTCACCTAACAAACATGGCGAGGGGTAGTTCATCTACGCAGCTCTCCCGTCCGCACTCCTGCAGAGTAGGTGGCATGGTGCTAATCGTGGGTTGGAAGCTTACCCCTATTAGATGCAGCTATACCCTGTCCATGTACAGCCTCGGTAGAGGTCACACCGTGACGGCGGGAGAGACCTATAAGTAGGTGCGTCGAGACCTGGTTCGCCTTTCGCCTTCGTCAGAACGACAATGAACAGCCCGACCCACCCATCGTGGGTTATGGGTCATCTCGAGAGGTTCTTACTCTCGGCACCAGACGGAGCGGTCGCACGACTCCTCGCGAACATGGATGTATGGGAGATACCAATTCTGGGGAAGATAAACACTCGCCTTCGCTGCTGGTTCCACGGATACAGTCGAAGAACTTGGAACTTCGAGGAGTTCCTGAGACTTTACTTCCGTAGACCAGCTACTCTGCTGGCTATGGTCGACGGGAAGAACGCCATGATTTATGGCGGAGCGGTGTTACGATTTTTCCTCAGATGCAGCACGGCAAACTGCCCGATAGACATTTGTACGACATTATCCAGGTACCACCAGTTCACCAGATTTCTTCAAGACGACGGATTCCGACTGTGTCGAAGCCAAGCTGCTCCGTGGTCCGGCGTGGGAGAGACTATAGGATCACTCCTCCAGAGAGTGGGCGCCACCCACGAAACATGGGCTCTCACTGCAGACAACAGTTGGGCGGCCGAAGATCACATCGGATACAAGTTCCAGTACAAGAGGAAACACCTAGGGATGCGCATCACCGTCAACTTGCACTTGATAAGGTGCGAACCCTACAGGCACGTACTTGGCGGCCCGATAAGTAAGTCAATGGTTTATTCGCCCAACGGATAATGAACGCTCACTGTAATACGCACCTCACCCATTCAACCGTCCCTACATGTATCACCTACTAGCACCACTGACGTGCTCCATGACTGGTCACGAAGCCGTCGCACCATTCGCCCGATCCACCTTTCGACTTGGTTTGGCCTTCACCCTGAGAAACTTGCATCTATTGGAGCCCCTCCTTGGGGAGCATTATGTGGTGCAAGGATCTTTAACCGACATCGAATTCGAGGTGATTCGAGGACCGCCGAGCGCCTTTCACACATACTTTTCTGCTGAGACGGGAGCTCGTCACCTGGGAGACCAGTACAGCTGGGTAATACCCAGATCGAGCCAAGGTACGTCCCATCCGCCGGACTAGCATAGCAGCCAGACGACTCGCGCGCTAGATTGATAACCCAATGCACAGAACCAATGTCCCCAGTTGTGCGGATGCACGGACCGTCCTTTGAAGTGCTAGATTGGAATATGATAAAGGACGACAAAGGAACATACATGAGCATCGGGGAACCTTTTGTGTGGAGGTGAGTACAGTAATTGAGGCTGACCGATAAGCGTAATAACACAGAAACAGTTCTAGGTACTACTATGCAAATCGACGGGAAGACTCAGGGACCGACGCCGAGGCCGAGAACGGCGATGCTAACTAAGCCTGAGCCTATGCGACAGCGAAGGTTTCCACCTCTCCCTTTAGCTCAAGCAGGGTACTTACCTTGACCACGTGTACATACTGTTCATTACGGACCTACGGTCAGATATAAAGAGCGGTTGAAACGCGGGCACCCTTAGTAGCGCCCCCCACCGTCCTCCGTGATTTCGCCCTGCAAACACTATGCATACGACTCTTTGGCACAACATGCCTGGCTTCTTAGAGGTAAGGCTAGTACTACAGCAATCGAACGAACTGACACCGATCTACACTCTCTCGTGCTGCATCTCGTCAGCATCCGAAAGGTCAAGGTGCTGCGTTTTCAGCGAGGGCGGTACGTTCCTCTCTCGACGCCGACTAGGCGACTGAACGCTAATCTAGCTACGACGGTCTGGCCGTATTAGATCAAGACACGAGCGGTGCACGTCTCCTCGACTCGCTGTGACCGCGAAACTGCCTATATGTGGAAAGTGCCCGCGTACACCACGAAGGAAAAGGGCGTAAAGTCGGAATACGTCGACCTAGAAAGCACCCATTTTCCCAACGGCAGCGTCAGTGTGCTGGTATCCACCTATCTAGGCCGAAAGTGGCCCATGCCCTTCGTCTACAGGGTCTACTTAGACCCGGGTAACGCCGGACCTCCTCCTCTGAACGCAGCCGCCGCAAAGGTCTTCCAGCGACCTTGGCTCGGCAACATCGTAATTGTTCGGTATTCTAGAAGCAATAAGAATCGTAGATTGTTCTACGGAAACATTTCAAGGCAGGAGCACGAGTTGGTGTTCGGGGTTCTAGGCGAGTGAGTACCATTCAAGTTTACAACCAACGAGCATCCCCAGACTCACGCCATGCTCGGATATTTTCGCATCTAGTCTAATTGAACGGATCTGGGACGCCGCCTATAAACAGAAGGTGTAGAATAGTAGAACATTCGCGTTCAACTACCCAACCGTCCCTCGTCTCCAGCCCCTTTCTCAGCCACGTAACGACCACGTTGTATTGCACGTCTGAGTGCCGTAGACCGTCACTCCACCAAATAAAGATCGTTTCCTTAACGTCGTGTAAAGTTTACCCCTCGAAAAAGATGAAGAGCGAGGCATCGAACACAAGCCTCAGCGCTAAGACGGGCGCTTAAAGACCCAATTGGTGCCGGTCGAGCAGAATTCAAGTATAAATAAATAAATAGAAAATTCAAGTACAAGTACAACCACCTGGCTAACACGCACGAAAGTTAAATCACATAAGATACCAACATAAAATACAAGGTGAAACAGCGAAAACATGAGAGGTCTCTACCAAAGCACGAGCGCTAAAACGTTATGGCGTCTAAAGCCCATTGCCAAAGCCTTGGAGGAATTCACTTCCGAACACGAAGTTTTCTCCGATTCCGACTCTCATATCTCCTCCTATCCCGAACCCGTTCCCGCCCCAAAAATCGTCGCCGAGGTCAAAAGCGGTTCCATCGCCAAAGGCGTCGCCTGACAACGGCAGACTGCGTAAAGAGCAAACGAGCATCATGAGCACACTGATACACCTAAACGCATATCAAATTAGGCAGACGTACGTCGTGTTCCCAACGTTTTGACCCATGATGGCTGGCCAATCATGGCCGCCATAGGAAGCCAAGTCGAGCGAATCCTCTGCAGGAAAACTACAGAGATAAAACAGGGAAATATGAGGGTCTAATGTTGTATAACGCAGAGAGGAGAATATATGCTGACCTGAGAGAACCTGTGGGAAACGACGGGGAATAAAGGCTCCCAAACTGATTTAGGAATGCGAACGAGTCTTCATACATTGACCCGAGGCCCCCGTCAGTGGGTTGCGAGCTAGGGTCCGGTACGGCAGGCTCCTGAGGGCAAACAGACGAGCTGTTTCCCTGGGTAGTCTCCGCCAACGCGTCCGTGTTGCTGCTATACCGCCCAGGACGTAAGGTTAAGTACCCACTCCCCCTCTTCGACCTTTCTCGTCTGCGACCTTCAGAAACCATATGCACACGTGCTGTAGCCCGTGCGCGGCCCCCGGCTGAGCCTGGAGGAGGGTGGCGAGAGGAACGGTTGGTCGGCCGGCGAGATCCGTTCGAAGGGGGCGGAGCATCCACCAATGGGAAGAGCGAACCTGAAAACGCATCACCCTTTGGAGGCTCAACGCCGACAAGCGCACCACTGATAGAAGGAAGCGACCCGGGGCGGACACACTGTAGATATGCGAGCATCAGTTACGGGGCAGACACCGTGAATGGCACAATAAGCTCCAGAACGAAAAAATAAAAAAAAAAAAAAACTCGCCTGCAATCCAGCATCAGAACAAAACGTGCACACCTCGGCTTTGGCGCCTCCAGGACACTATCGAGCATCGCGATTAGAAAACGCGACGAATAAACGAACAAAGGGGAGTGACTTGCCGGGACGTGCGCATTTTGGCAGTTGCTACAGCCTGTGTGACGCCAACGTAGAAAGTTCTGGCGCAGGACGGCTGTGAGCTGAGCTTCCATGGCTTGGATCTGGTCGACCTGCACGGGCTGCAGAGCGTGCAACGTGAACCTTCACGATGCACACAGGTAAGATTGTCTGATCTCTCTAGCAGGAATCCAGGAACACGCACGAACAAAGGGCTCGTACAGCCCCAACCTTCATCACATCGTCGTCCGAGTCGTCACCCTTCTCCTCGTCCGAGTCGTCACCCTTCGCCTTGTCGTCCGACGAGGGCAAAGTTCCCGTCACCTTAGGCATCTCCAACTAATGTGCACACACGCGCTGGACCTTAGGATTGGCACGAATCAACTGAATACGAGCAAAAAGAATTCGGATGATCGCAAGGGGGGGAGATGGGTTAAAAGGGAGAAGTGGGGATCAGAAAGCGGTTGTATCGACGAGCCTATAACCAAGAAGGCAGCCTGGATCTGGTGGGACCGCGGAGCTGATAGAAGCGACAAAGGTAGGTAGGTCACCTGTCAATGTCGTATTCAACCTGCATTGCAGAGCTTGAATTTCGTTGCGGCGAACACCGACAAGCGACGAGTCGGGACCGTGTTATTGCACACGAACTGTGTGTCACCGAGATAGGAGGCAAACAGACGATATCTCTGTTAGCGGGTAGCAATGCGATGTGAGTAGATGCAGGTTATAGAAAACTAGCCGGCGGTGCGTTATTGGAAAAGAAGCGCGGAATTGGGCGAAAACAAACTTTGATCGGCGCCGCAGTTTATATTAGGAAGATGTACAGCGTCGACCACCGAGCACGGAGCGGAGTCAATCGGACAGAGAATCTAGTACATACGATAGATAAACCTCGATTTGGAACGCCCCGTTCACGGTCGCATCGGAGGAGGATGTTGGGCGCTCCTCCCCATAATTGAAGCCCTGTGGTATTGTTTTTTTGGTGAGCACAGGTCCCTTTCACTCGCGACAATCACACCTTTTCACATGGTTAGTCCCCCTCCCGCTCAGCATCGCACCCCTCCCTTCGAGGGGGGGCCCAGCCATGCTTCGGTGAGGCTCACACTGTCCCCCGATGCAAGACAGCTTCGCCATACATAGGACCCACTGCCAGGCTCCTTGCCGATCACCACAGCTCGGCCCAAATACCTCAAATTACATAGTCGTAGCATCTCTGTGGCGGGAGGGGCGGGCACTGGACTCGGAAACGGGACATGGCGCGCCAATGATGCGGCCGCAATGTCACGCGTAACGGGTCACGGTACTTTTCCGGCACCTGTATCGTCTCTCAATCGGGACATAGAGTCCCTTATTAACACCGCACACACACGCAGTCTGAACCGATGGGGCACGAAGCGCGAGGAGGCTGTTGGTGAAGGAGGAGAGGAGGAGGAGGTGGAGGACCCCGTTATCCAGATCACCCGTGCGCACTTCAAGAACGCCATGTAACACGCTCATCGCTCGGTGCAGGGATGCCGCCATCAGACGCTAGAAATGTTCGCTCAGGTTTCGTCTTTGTGTTTTTGTTTCGACTTATAACAGGTACTAATTGGCCTTCCAGAACTTCCCACAGTAGTGCGGCTTTGGCAATAACTTCAAGTTCCCCGACTCCATCAAGGGCTATGGCTCCGGTATACATAATACCTGCCGTTACCCGGAACACAGGGTTCTCTGAGGACGACCTATTTGGAATCACTGGTTTGCATCAATACCTGTAACATACATATATCCTACGGTTCGCGCATTGTAGTCTCAAATATTAGATTTCTTCTCGGAGGCCGTGTGCTCTATAGCCATGGCAGAGGCTGAAGTCGTGCGTCGTGCGAGCAAAATAAGTACGCCAGGGGTTCTCCCCACGCGCCACCCTAGGGGGCGGCATGCCTTGAATGGCGTGCATATCTCTTTCGGGATGTGTGTTGCCGTCCTTTGAAGCTCACACACACATACACATGTTCAAGGCTGCACTCTGGGAATTGATGGTCACACCGAGAAACACCGAAAACCGACACTCACGACCACTAGTACGTCTCGCAGAGAAACAAAAATAATATAAAGACAAAGAGTCCGTGGAAATTTCATCCATCTAGACCACTAAAACGTCAGGAACATAGAAGGTTATATCGTGTCGATTATCGTTTCAATGCTAGACAACGACAGGGGCGACTCGGACGTCAACTCTCAGACGACTACCCAATCCACGCCCACAGGTTGCGGGACCCTGTTCAAAGACGACTCTACGAAACGGTCGAGTTCCAACTGCTCTCCAAATATCGATGTCCACCCGTCGGCATGCCGTTCCACGTCCGGGTACTTGAACACCTTTCGAACGAAGTAACCGTAGCCCCCAACCTCCCAAAACTCTCTACCCATACCTATGCGAGTCAAATACGCATGAATCACAGATATTCGGGAGAGCAAAGCGGCCATATCGTCTTTGGAAAGACCTTCACAAGCGAAGGTAGTCCCCCACCTCGGAATACGGTAAGGGTAGAGGCGGTTTAGGACCAGGACGCGCAATTTTCGCCAAGGCAGCGATGGGACCGTGAAGCAGTCGAGCACAGCCTAAAACAATGATTCAAGTCAAATAAGCCCTTGCTAAGGTACAACAAACCCTTACCCTGATGTCCAGCTGCTTTTGTTCCAGCGAAAAATTGCGTAAGTTGGGGTACGCATGCCTAACGAGCGGAAGGGCGAGTCCAATATCGAGGGATTTTCCAAGCTTTAAGCTTAAGGTCTCGAGGGTGTCTCCGAGTACAGTGTTCTCTGACGCCGAAAGGAAATTGGCCAGGTCGTCATGGTCCAAAAAATGCGCGACATCCAACGACACCAACTGGCGGTGGTACGCAATGTCAAGCAGAGCCGGGGATCCCGTCAATCGGAGGTAACCGAGGTGAGGTACGGTCAACGATGAAGATGGACTCCCCGACGCCATATCGCCGATGACGAGTGCTGGATGTACGCGGCTTCGAACCATCCCATTTTTCTTCATCCTCTCCATTAAATGGATAGCGTCAAGGGGATTCGCATCCAACCAGAGCGCCTTCAAGTTTGACAGGCGCGGTAAGACATCGGCGAGGAGCGCAGTGTTGAGATGCAGGTCGGAATCCGCCCACCCTCTGAACCATACACGTTGCACCAACGCACAACAGCGACGGGATGTTGTGGACCCTGATAAAAGCGCAGCCATAAGCCTCCTCCCCTGCGCGCCCGAGAGGATCAAAGAGGAGTACCGAACGTGCTCCCCGACATCCACTGTGCGCCTGCAGGCGAGCATAAACCGCGTGAGGGCTACAGGGGCCGAAGCGAGGAGCGCGGCTACGATGGTCAGAGTTTCATTTGCTAAGGACAGTAACGAAGCGTCCCCCGACGACTCGCGTCGATCAACAGATGAAGCTTCCATCAGGTGAATGCGAGGGGAAGGAAACTGTCGAGAGGATGCGTCCGTAATAGCAAGAAAGGAGGACGCCAATGAAAGAAGGAGTCTGCAACCTCGACCCTTTTGTATGCACAGAAGGCCACCTGGTCGCTGTCACGATTCACCCCACCTCAGTACCTAAGATACGCACCCATAAAATCCGAATCAATAGGAGGGTATATACTCGTTATGGTTGGATTCACATCTAAAGTATTCCAAGATCGCGCCGAATGCACTGTGAAAATTATAGGTTAACATCTTATCACCAGGAGAGGTAATTTTAAAGGTAGAGAGGGACTTTACGAGAGTAGAGCATACGATCTACGCGCTCAAGATCCATCAGCACCATCGTAAACAAGGTAAGAACCTTTGAGGTTCGCGTAGTATGGTATGCATCCACGGATCCCCATCCAAAAGCCACGTGGGCCTCGATACATAAGGTGCTCACCTGTAGCCAAACCGGCTGCTTATAAAAAGACGGTAAAAAGGTTGAAAGTAGATCGCAGCACCCCCGGGTTTCATCCGTCGCCATATCCTCAGCCTTCAGGAAAGGAACGAAAGAGAACCAGTCTACGATGGAACCTCTTAAACAAGAAAATTGGAATACAACGGCCGGTGGCAACGCTTATCAAGGAGCTGCCAGGTGAGACTCATGTACCTTGAAACGACTATCAAAAACTGACCAGCATAACCACCCTCCTCCCCACCTCCGATATTCGATACGCAATGCTACGTAGAAATGGCGTCGATAATGCTAGCAGCAGCCTCGATTCCTATGACGAGAACACCCACGAACGCAGAGGTGAGTCGGTCAATAGCACGGTCGGTAGAAATACGGGCACTGACCACTTCGCAGATGAAAAGCGTCGTCCTCTCGCAACAATAACCAATGTGCCCGACCGCATCGCCCCCGAGAATGCTTCGCAAAGAGATCTGGAAAACGGCGTCATAGACATGAGGATAATATCTTCGGATCCCAACACCGCAGAGATGGAGGAAGCCTCTGGTCCTGTCACCTTTCACCCGGTTGACATGCTCTTAGGAGCCGCAGACTGCGATGTCGAAGGAATCGCCTACCTGGCGAGATTGGTGGAGGGGTCCTCGCTTGTCAAAGGAATGGGAGTTGAGGACGACGATATTGTAAAAAGCCTCTTGCTCTCGAGCACACGAGGAGGGCCCATACACGGTAAGAATCGTGCCAGTCCACAACTGGAGAGAACCAACCGCGCCTCACACGCAGCGGGAAAGTACGAATCGAAGAGGGCATCCAAGAAACGAACCTCTAAACCGCGCAAGCAACTCCCCACATCCGAGAGCCGCATGAAGGCAGCCTACAATCTTGCGAGGTCGAAGAAAGCCGAATAAGGAAACGAAGCCAGAGAGAGCTGAAGCATCGCGGAGCGAGATGAGAGGAGCGGTCGTCTTCAGATCGGATAGCGTAGACAAATAGTGGAAAGAGATAGTCGCCCAAATATATGTACTTTGAATGCAGCGGCTTACAGATCCCGAAGTAAAGAGATCATGATGGAAGCTATGACGCATTGCCAATATCCGACTCAGAGCCAACTCGTACCTTATGACTTATCGTTTCGCCCACCTAAGAGCAGTCATCCAAGTAGAAGGCTCCTCCTGCTATACTCGTTCCATCTCAACTAAACAAAATCAGAGAGCCAGGACCTGCCAGTGGACGCGAAAACGAACCAGCAGTCCGTCACGCGACTGTGGGAAATGTCCTGACTCCCATGCGCCCTCTTTCTCTGACGAGTTGGGTTACAGATATGTTCTATGCTCAACCAATGCTCAACGAGTGCCAAAATGACGAGACATGATACCCAATCCGTAGGCGCATGTCACTTTCGCGCTAGCCTGAGAGCGGAACCGCATTCGAGAAGCTTTAGTCACAGTATCAAAGGCAAACAGTCAGGGTATGCACCATACCTAGGTCACTATGCTACTTACCTTACGATTTCAGCTAATTCGCCAGAGATCAGGGTCCACACCTCTGTGTCGGGCGAATGGCAGGCACTTTATAATCCGAATCGCCGGCCCACGCTGGAAAGTCCAGACAACCATGCCCCTCGTTGTAGACCTGCAGCGTTTTGTAGGTGAGATACAGTGTATGAACTCCATATCCGATAAAAACGCTGACGAGTAGCAAGGTGAAGGAACCGGAGGTCTGGGGACTTCGGTTGATGCCCACGACGCCTTCCTTCGTTCACTCTCCCTCCGAGATTTGAAGAAGGTTAGCTCGCTCACCCCTTTGGCTCCGATCGTGCAACGGCACCTTCATGACAGAGTGGAGTCGATGTGGAAGGCGTTCCATCTTCCGAGCTCGCCGTCCTTGGGCATGTTGAAAGACACAGGCAGCATCGTGTCAGGATCTGCCGCTCTAGACCTTATCTTGCCCGGTCTTCGAACCCCACGCGACCTGAACCTGTACTGCCCTGAAGGAGCGGCCAGCGCAGTACTAAGTTACCTTTTTTCCCACAAATTCATTCTTCAGGGACCTCCTCTCGTTTGGAACTCGATGAAAGAGGGTCGATCGAACAACTGCTTCAACATCAATAACGGAGTCAAGTCTCTCCATCGTTTGAAGCACCTTGAGGAGTCGGCGTTGATAACAGTCGTAGAGTCGGTGTCCCTGTCACCGATCTTACCCATCCTGTTTTTTCACACCACGTTCACGATGAACTACTGCGACGACAAAGAGATAACGTGTCTCTATCCGAACCTGACTGCATGCTCCGTTGGTATGTAACGCATTGTCAGCATAACACCATCGAAACACTACACTAACTTCGATTGCTGTGCATAAAGGTCTAAACAACCGATCCGAAGACTATGACCGCCTGCACAAAACAGAGGCGACTCAGAAGTGGGAGCAACTGGGTATAGAATTGGTGTGGAACTGTGATTCAAAGCATCGGCATTACTCGGAAAACACAACCGCCTTACCTTTCGCCGCAACCGGGAAATGCCAACGGCAGATCAGGACGCTGGACGACGCAATCACTCTCAGAATGGGGTTCACCGAAGAGAAGCGCATCTCATCGGATTTGAAAATAACGTGGAGCCTGGGCTATACGACTGGATGACCAACAAGGTCGAGTACGTTGACACCCACGTGTCGATTACCACCCCCACGACTGGAACGAAGTACAGTACCTTGCGACACCACCGACGGGCGCTGGACTGGAAAACACACAGAGAGAACGACATAGAGTCAGACGGAGAGACAAGCGTTGCGAGGACCTCATTCCCCTAACTGTGGACATCAGCCGTCCCGAGGGTGTTATGTACATCCAAGCCCACCCGATAGACCAAGTCTGACGCGATTTACCTGTAATATATCATCAAATACTTAACGGACGATTCTATCCGCTATTGGGTTTGCGTCCAAAGCATCAGCTGCCTACCTCAAGGTGAAGACCTTGGCCTATGTTCCCAGTAGCGCGCCCCAAGGTCAGCAGCTCCAAGAGATAAGCATGTAAAGCTCACCTTTGTCCCAGGATGGTTCAGGAACAGTATATAAGGCACGTCGTATTTCGAATGGTCACCCATTTTCCAGCCAACCTTGCCAGGCTAGCGAAAGTCCGGCATACTCGAGGAATACAAACGGCGAGCACCCAGAACTGCATCGAATTGCATCAATGTATTTCCTGAGTGAGCACGGGTACAGGAGCTTCGCTTGCAGAAGCTAACAACACAAACCCAGAGACGAAAAACGGCCCGTTCCCCCCTGAAATAGTCGACTACGTGCTGCAGTATCTGCCTCTGAGATCACTATCTGCGCTATCGACTTTACCTGACATGGACGGCATAGTCAAAGACCACCTCAAAAGGCGGTCATCTTCCGCCATCAACTCGTTCGGCTTGAAAGCAAAAGAAATATTAGCCATGATGGAGAAGACTGGGACAGTAATATCGGGGTCTGTCGCGCTGGAGGTGACCAACCCCGGCTCATGCACAGCTGAAGACCTCAATTTCTACTGCCCCCTTGGCGCAACGCCAGCAGCAATAGACTCAATATGCCAACAGACTGGCTTCGTTCTAGACCACGAAAGGGAGTCTACCATGCTCGCGGGACGAACCCCCTTCAGTAAACTCAACGTCAACAACGGGGTGAAGCATGTATTAAGGTTCACTCACCAAGTCACGAAGAAACGAATAACTCTAATAGAGTCGTTATCACCATCCCCCCTCGTACCTATACTATTCTTCCATCTCACTATCCTGATGAACTACATATCAGGCAGAGAAGCCGTGGCATTTTATCCAGAATTAACTGAAACACATACAGGTGCGCATACACAAGGATTCTAGAGAGACTAAACCTGACTGACGCCCATGGCCTACCTCTGATAAATATGGCGCTACTTTTACCCACAGCACTGGTAAACCGCAGAGGCGATTTCGGAGCCATACACAAGCCAATGGAAATAATAAAATGGAAAGAACGAGGAGTGACTATTGTACACGATTGTCACGACCAACACCCAAACCGACCAGGCTCGTCTCCCAACGACAAACGCGGAATGTGCCAGTGGGCGTTCCGGCACTCCAGGGACGAGTGGTGCTCCTCGCTCGCCTTCGAACCTACGGACCCAAACTACAAGATGGGCCCCCCCTTATCGTGGCGCATAGGACACGTTTTCAGGGGCCTTCGCGGCGCCAAGGTATACGCACCAGCCGTGCATATCCTCCATGAAGCCTGGCATCTGCGGACCTTCAGACTCCTGGAAATATGGGTCGAGTACACCGCTCCAGTCGAAGACGTCACCGACCGACTGGGCCCTCAAGTATGGAGGAGGTCCTTCCCTTAGTCCAGAGAGAGAGAGAGGGACGGCCTGGTTGCAACCGGGCAGGTCCTGTAGCGCGTAAACTACAATCTCTTGTACCAATGTAGAACCCTAATAAAGCCTATAAACGAAAGTTTTCCATCAGAAGATGTACCTAGTATCACATGTAAAATACAATTTACCTTCAAAGCAAACGATTCGTACATACATTGGAGCCATCTCGCATATAAAGAGCGCGCTACTCGGACCGGGCGCTAACTCGATCAAAGGCGCTTAAAGTCATGACAGGTTATAGGTCTACTCCCGCCTCTCTGTAGTATGGATAGATCGGCGGACCTCCTATCGGAGGTATCGGAGGAAAAGGAGGAACACGACCAGGGCCACCACCGCACCGGCAATTGAACTGAAAACAAGAAAAGGCGACTCGGACTTTGAGTCGACTGAAGGTGGTGCCGAACGGCAAGAGTGGGAAAGTATTTGAAACTCCGGGCAGAGCCCACGGTTCCGCCGCCCACATCAACATTGGTCAACCCACTGCACAGCAGGAGGTAGGGATCGTAGGACGGTAAGTCCTAGTGTACTCATATTTTCCCCGTTTTCTTTAAGTCACGTCACTGGGCTTCCTTCACAGTGAGCGGAGTAAGATCCACGCCTCCCAATCCCAGCGTCGAGTAGTGAGGGCAGCGATTCTGCCGGTATGCAGGTCCAATCGTCTCATCGTAGACAAGGCCTCGACGGACGACGACTCTGTTGACGACGAACTAATGTCGTGCCAGTCACAAACCTGAACCCCGCCACCATGGAGATGCTCGGGCTCTTCCACAACGACACTATCATTGTCCAGTGAGCTGAGGTCTTTGTATTCCAGATTTTAACCCATAGCTTACTGTGTGCTCAATAGCAAGAAGCGAAAGAACTCCGTCCTCATCTACTTGAGCAACGACGATGTTGAAGAAGGCCGCATCTAGCTCAACAAGTCGCACGCAACAACCTTGCACACCAAGCTCCGCGATCTCGTCAATGTCTACCAGTGCTTCGACGTCAAGTATGGAAAGCGCATCCACGCCCTCCCCTTTGACGACTCGATCGAGGGCCTCAACAGATATATCTTTGATGTCGACCTGAAGCCGTATTTCCTTGGAAGGTGGCGATTCTGCCGGTATGCAGGTCCAACCGTCTCATCGTAGACGAGGCATCGAGGGACAACAACTCTGTAAGTTTCCTATGTGCTGCAGTGTTGACAAAGAACTCATGTCTTACCAGTCGCCAACCTGAACCCCGTCACCACGGAGATGCTCCGGCTCTTCCACAGCAACACTGTCATTATCCGGTGAGCTGACGTCTTTGTGCTCCAGATTTCAACCCATAGCTTACCGTGTTCCCAGTAGCAAGGCA
Source organism: Ephemerocybe angulata (assembly GCA_013368325.1). NCBI lineage: Eukaryota > Fungi > Basidiomycota > Agaricomycetes > Agaricales > Psathyrellaceae > Ephemerocybe > Ephemerocybe angulata. The sequence goes on from JAACJK010000117.1 coordinate 21,788, forward strand.
AGTCTCATCTACTTGAGCAACGAGGATGTTGAAGAAGGCCGCATCTAGCTCAACAAGGTCGCACGCAACAACTTGCACACCAAGCTCCGCGATCTCGTCAATGTCCACCAGTGCTTCGACGTCAAGTATGGAAAGCGCATCCACGCCCTCCCCTTTGACGACTCGATCGAGGGCCTCAACAGATATATCTTTGATGTCGACCTGAAGCCGTATTTCCTTGGAAGGTGGCGATTCTGCCGGTATGCAGGTCCAACCGTCTCATCGTAGACGAGGCATCGAGGGACAACAACTCTGTAAGTTTCCTATGTGCTGCAGTGTTGACAAAGAACTCATGTCTTACCAGTCGTCAACCTGAACCCCGTCACCACGGAGATGCTCCGGCTCTTCCACAGCAACACTGTCATTATCCGGTGAGCTGACGTCTTTGTGCTCCAGATTTCAACCCATAGCTTACCGTGTTCCCAGTAGCAAGGCAAGACTCATCTACTTGAGCAACGAGGATGTTGAAGAAGGCCGCATCTAGCTCAACAAGGTCGCACGCAACAACTTGCATACCAAGCTCCGCGGTCTCGTCAATGTCCACCAGTGCGAGGGGCCTCAGGAGAAATATCTTTGATGTCTACCTAAAACGGGGCCAGGTCCTCGACTCGCTTGGTGCTACCATGGATAACTTCCGCCTCGCCCTCAGGAGCTCGTCGAACTTCCCCTCCGCCACCCCCAACTCTTCAAGTCCATCGGTATCAAGCCTGCCCGCGGTATCCTCATGTTCGGTCCCCCCGGTACGGGTAAGACCCTCATGGCCCGCGCTGTGGCAAACGAGACCGGTACTTTCTTCTTCCTCATCAACGGCCCCGAGATCATGTCCAAGATGGCTGGAGAGTCGGAGAGCAACCTCCGCAAGGCCTTCGAGGAGGCCGAGAAGAACTTGCCCACCATTATCTTCATCGACGAAATCAACTCCATCGCGCCTAAACGTGAGAAGACCAACGGAGAAGTCGAGCGTCGCGTCGTGTCCCAGCTCTTGACTCTCATGGACGGTCTCAAGCTCGCTTGAACGTCGTCGTCATGGCCGCTACCAACAAGCCCAACTCAATCGACCCCGCCCTCCGTCGTTTCGGTCGCTTCGACCGCGAAGTCGACATCGGTATCCCTGACCCGACTGGCCGTCTCGAGATCCTCCGCATCCACACCAAGAACATGAAGCTCGCCGAGGATGTCGACCTCGAGCAGATCGCCGCCGACACCCACGTTATGTCGGTTCCGATGTGGCCTCTCTCTGCTCCGCTCCGAAGCTGCCATGCAGCAGATTCGCGAGAAGATGGACCTCATCGACTTGGACGAAGACACCGTCGATCCCGAGGTTCTCGACTCCCTCGGTGTCACAATGGACAACTTCCGCTTCGCCCTCGGCGTCTCCAACCCCTCCACCCTCCGCGAGACCGTCGTCGAGGTGCCCACTGTTACCTGGTCGATGTCGGTGGTCTCGAGAAGGTCAAGCAAGAGCTCCAGGAGACTGTCCAGTACCCGTCGACCATCTCGAGAAGTTCCTCGAGTACGGTATGTCGCCGTCCAAGGGTGTTCTCTTCTACGGTCCCCCATGGTACTTGTAAGACCCTGTTGGCCAAGGCCATCGCCAACGAGTGTAATGCCAACTTCATCAGTATCAAGGTCAGTGCATATTTTGCCTCATTTCCTGTGCTTCACTGACACTATTATTCTTCAGGGTCCCAAATTGCTCACCATGTGGTTCGGTGAGTCCGAAGCCAACGTTCGCGACGTCTTCGACAAGGCCCGTGCTGCCGCCCCCTGTGTCATGTTCTTCGATGAGTTGGACTCAATCGCTAAGGCTCGTGGTGGAAGAGCTGGTGGTGACGGTGGAGGAGCAGGTGACCGTGTCCCTCAATCAGATCCTTACCGAGATGGACGGTATGAACGCGAAGAAGAACGTCTTCATCATCGGTGCGACCAACAGGCCCGACCAGATCGATACCGCCCTCCTCTGTCCCGGTCGTCTTGACCAGATCATCTACATCCCTCTCCCCTACGAGGCTTCGCGTCTCTCTATCCTCAAGGCGGCCCTCAAGAAGTCGTCTGTTGCACCCGACGTCGACCTCACCTTCCTCGCCAAGAACACCCACGGGTTCTCTGGTGCCGATCTTACTGAGATCTACCAGCGTGCTGCCAAGTTGGCCATCCGCAAGTCAATCGACGCCGACATCCGGAAGGCCCGCGAAAAGAGGGAGCGTGAGGAGGCTGCTGACGAGAAGATGGAGAAGGATGCTGCAGAAGAGGAGGAGGAGGAGGAGGACCCCGTCCCCCAGATCACCCGTGCGCACTTCGAGGAGGCCATGCAGTACGCTCGTCGCTCAGTGCAGGATGCCGACATCAGGCGCTACGAGATGTTCGCTCAGGTAAGTCTTTGTGTTTTCTTTTGACTTATGGCAGGTACTGATGTTTCCTTCCAGAACTTCAAGCAGTTGCATGGCTTTGGTAACAACTTCGAGTTCCCCGACTCCACTGAGGACTCTGGGTCCGCTGCCCCTACTGCTACTTCGAACACAGGGTTCGCTGAGGACGCCGATGATGACCTCTATGCATAAGGGTGTTTTGGAATATCTGTCGTTCTGCTTTCTTTTTCTACTGTTTTGCATCATACCTGTAACATATATCCTACGGTTCGCGCATTGTAGTCTCAAATAGGTATTAGATTTCTCTACCACCAGACAGATACTCCACGACGAGTCTGAATCAGAGGTTTTTGGCAACACCTGTAAGTGGGACGTGCATGAGGAGCGAAGACGGCGGTCAGAAGGCCGTAGCCAAACAAGAAATAAACAATTCGGCACACGGGCTGCCGAGCCTCTAATCTAATCTACGGGGAGATAAGGGTGATCAGGAGACTGGATCGTTACATCATCATTCCTCGCCATTGCAGGCGCTGCGTGCAGCAACTCCGCTCTTGACTTTACACTCTACACCCTCCTCGCCCAGATCTTCGGACACCGCCAACAATACGGATATTCTGAGATGATGGCGAGCGAGGAGAAGAAACATGCCACTATAATACCGGGTATCCAAGCTTGAAGGAGAAGGACAAGGAGAAGTTAGATAAGAGGGGTAAGGGTAGGCCGGGGATGGTTCCGTGGACGCTGAGTGCTGCTGCGCTGAAAAGTAACCTGGGGAATCCGGTCGTGAGCGTGTAGTTCCTGCCTGCGTGTGTGTCGACGAAGAGGAGGTTGCAGACGCTGGCAGCTGCGTGATTACGACGCGTTCCTGGTCCTGGTTGTTTCTTTGGTGCGTGTTGGGTTTCTAGTGGTGCTTTGGAGTGTTGCTGACAATACTACTGGATCTTACCTTCATTATCGTTGATTAACACTCGGAATAACCAATGGACGACGAACGCAATGGTATATATATGTGCAGTCGTCCCCACCTCACGCGGCGGCCTGTCCTCTCGGTGTACTCCGTATGGGCGACCTTCGTCACGGCGCCGGAGCACGGGGAACGCTATTACCCTGCGATGTTTTTTGAAGGAGGCGGAGTTGCCGCCGGATAGGGGTGTTTGGATATCATCCGCATGTGGTGCGCTTCTGTTCCATTGGATCGTATCTTGGGATTTGGGACTCATGCAGGGGATGCATGAATAGGTATTCTTGGAACTAAAGCGCTTGCGACGTTCGGAACGGAAGGTACGTTCCCTTATCCCCCCTGGCTGAACCTTACCAGGTCCTAACATACATCTCCACCCCAACAACAACCGGCTTCTCCAAGCCTTCCCCAGTATCTGCCTACGCCTCCTCACACTAACGGCGAACATCCATATGTCGTTCTACCGCGGCATCCCATCCTGCTGGCGACGGGAATGTGCAGCGTGAACCGTGCGTCGCGCTCGAACGAGCTGAAGAGCGGGCCCGGGGCGATCACGATCGTCGTTGGGAGCGTGAAGAAGGACTGAGTGGGCACCCTGGGACGACGGATTTCGCGCTGAGGAAGAGGTTGGAATCTATTAAACTGCCGATTCAGCATGAGGCGGAATTGGTGCCCGTGGTTTCGTTTGGGGAGAATGATGTGAGTAAATTGTATATTTGTCGTCGGGTGCTGGCTGGAAGATGAAGAGTTTAGGAGATTGGCGCTGATGGTGTATGTGTAGATTTACCAGCAAATACCAACGAGAAGTGGATAGACGACTGTGTATGCGCTGGAGAGGAAATTTCAGGCGAATTTTGGGGTTTACCCTGCCGGAGAAACCGTTTGAACTATGGGCTCTCACCTGCCCTTCGAGTCAGCCGACCTGCACGAGTCGAAGCGAAACATGCTCAAACACCTTGATGACCTCCCGCCGCTTTCACCCCTCCTGGGTGCACGGAAGCACGCAGACATGAGGCTGATCTAAGAACCTCTAACTGTGTACAACTCATTGTAAACACAAGAGGTTCAGCATGGTTCATGAAAAGGTAAAGTTGATTCATCCCAATACATCATAGAAGGTTTACGAAGTGTATCCTACAACGAGTCCCTGATCACATAGCTCAGATGGACTAGCCAGATTTGTCGCGCATGCGAACACGAAGACGCCCCTGCGCCATGCTAATCGATTCCCCAACCCCGCCCTCGCTGCCTTCCGACCCACTTCCGGACCGAGACTACCAAAACGTTCGATATCCCGACACCCCTGATTTCTTACATTCGAACGGATCGCGGACAATACTCTATCAACGCCCGGGATCGATCACGTCGGTAATGGGATGCCCCTACCAAGCGTAGACCTCACGTCTCGGCATACTCCTCATCCTCCAGCTCTTCTGGCAAGAGGGCTGGTAGTATCCCAGACGCAAACAAGAACTGCAGTATAAAATGAGCTTAGGCCGGCTCCCTCAGAAGACGACAAGGAAATGACCAACCGGATTCGAATCCCCGTAAGCAACGTCGTACCCCATATTAACAAGCAACTGATCAGCGTTGTACCGTATATAGCTCTGCATATCGTCCAGGCTTATCTCGGAATCTGCCCGGGTCAAAAGGTCTCCTGCGAATGAGCACACCACGAGGAGAAAGAGGGGAAAGCGGATCACATACCTATAGCAAAATCCGTTTCGATCTTCACAGCCGCTTTGACAATTCCACGTACCGTCCCAGCCATCGGTCGGGTGCTGAGCCGCCTAAGAAGCGCGCAAGCAAAAGCCACATGCAGGCTCTCGTCTTTAACGATAAAATCAATCGAACGGGTCATCCCGGGCAGTTTTCCTTGAAGCTTGAACCAGGACAGGACAGCGAAACTAGCAGAGAAGAAGACGCTCTCTACACACACGTAAGCTATTAAACGTTCTGCGAAAGATCGACTGGTATCAACGGTCCATTTGGTAGCCCATATATGCTTGAAGGCGATGCTGGGCACTTCTGTTGACCAACGGAAGAGGACTTCCTGATCCACTTGCTCGGGAATCAGGGTATCTATAAGTTTGGCATACATTTCGGCGTGTATATTTTCCCTGAAACGAATACAATCAGTAAGTCTTCTCCAATTAAAGGACTGCACCCACATTACGATCTGAAACCCGTAAAAAAACCTAGCCTCAAGGTAGGCTACCTCCTGGTAAAGCCTGCTTGCTATGTTTCTGGTGACAAGCCCGTCGGCAGTCGCAAAGAACCCGAGCGCCCGAGAAACCAATTGCCTTTCCCCACCACCCAAGCGCTTAGCCCAATGCTCCTTATCGACGGTGAGATTGATGTCGGACGGTGTCCAGAAGGCGTCTCGGGCAGTCAAATACATCTTCCACAACTGTAGGTAGGATGAAGAAAACAAGTTGTATCAGGGACGATCTGACGGAACCTGATAAGTCTACGAAAATCTACTCACAACGGGGAGCCTGATGGGCAACGCGGTCCGAGGAATACTGATCGGAAGTGAACCCATCGAAGGAGGGGAAACGAGAGGCATATGTAGCAGCAGCTTGATTGATGTCACATTGGATCGTCACCTCGAACAAATTTTATATACCGAGAAAGCTAAGGAGGGTACGCAACGAGCCAACTCTTGGAAGACAAAATGTCCTACATTAGGTAGCAACATCAGCAAGCCCGAGGTAACGATCTCAGGCTATGGAATGGGAACATACACGTCCAGAAAGGTACTTAGGATCTATAGCACAGTAGGTTAGGATAGGACTACACCAGACTACTCAAGGCACTTCTATAGGTCCACTCGATAGCTAGCCATTGCCGACTCGATGTATAACCGTTTTCTCACGTATAATTAGTATGGTGAGAACGTAACTGTACTCGAGACTTGACTGTGTAGCCTCCAGAGTAAACACCTCGGGCATATTCCTGCCCACCTCACCCTCGCACGGGAAACACCTACAGTACCTGAAAGATGAGCACCTAACAATAGGACATAATTATTAGGTAGCCACCCTAGGTCATCCGCCCTCACTATATAAGAAGAGGCACCTGCGTACTAGCGAAATGAATAACATGAGCACAGTCGGCCCCCCAGTGAATAGCAGAGTAAACGTACAACCAAATGAAGATGGAATGGTTCGAGCCAATCAGCGCTTAACGGCGCTTAGCAGGGTATGTCTCTCAAACACAACGGAGCTTGGTACAACCACCATCGAGGTGGACTCACTTGAGTGGAGGAGAACCGTCGATTACCACGGAGTGGTGCAAAGCATGACCAACACAGACCTGCGACTACAAGACCCCACTTTGTTTGTCCTACAGAACCCCGTGAAAGAGATTATCACCATATTTCCTTATATAAACAGGCGCGACCTTCTAGCGCTCGGCAAGTACCACGGCGCTTACTATCCTGTGCGCACTAGCAGCAAAGAGATGGCTCGCGCCTTGGCAGCGCACGACTGTACGGAGCAGTGCTATCAGACGATTTTTATATTCAAACAGAGGGGTACCCTTAGACCATATAAACCATGGGAAGTACTATCCAACGTTAACAACTGGACCCTACCGGGTCCGACGGTGGCCACACGAGCACCATCTGTTACTGGATCGAGCGACTGCTCTATGTCATCATTTTCGAGCCACTACCAAATAGAACCTACTAGTGATCAAACATGCCCACACCCGACCGCAGCAACACATAGACTACCCCGTCCATTTGGACCTACGCTTGGAGCGGCGATCGACCAAGCCGACCGACCTTCGGACGCCATAACCAACCCACAACCGGCTAATAGGCCTCCAGAGGCAGCCGGAAGCGACCTTAAACACCTACAACCGATCACAGAAGCGAATCAAAATCGGCTCATTGCTGACTGGCAAAAATCTATGGCTCTAACTTCTTTCCTGAAGAAACCATGCGCCGTATGTACCACGATGGCAAGAAAATCCGACCTTGTCATGGTAGACGCGCGCAACATAGACTTGAAACTGCTACGAAACGATCTGCTTCCGACCCACCTGCTGCCTAACACCTACAACATCGACGCGTATGATGGTGCTCTACTGGAACCAGAGGGCATGGAAAATATACACTTCAAAGCCGGGTTAAGCATTTGCAAACCATGCAAATCAGACCTGGTGAAGGGTAAAATGCCAAAATTCGCCCTCTGCAATTGGCTGTACTACGCGAAAGATCGGCTTCCACCTGAAGTTGCTAAAGGCTTTACCGAGATGTCTGTTTTCGAAAAGGCTCTGATATGCCGCGTCCGGACCAACAGTCTTCTATGCAGATTTTCCTTGGAAGGAGTTGAGAAGGATCCATTCAACGATAATTTTGTACAGAGACGTCGTCACATCAGAGGCAACATCATCTCTACACCCCTAGACGTTGCCCGGATCAGCACCATTCTGCCACCTCCTGCATCCGAGATACAAGACACAATATGCGCTCTGATTATATCCTCATCTGTACCCTCCGACGCTACTATGGAATCACTAACGCCGATCATGGTACGGAAATCAAGGCTGAAGTTATTGATAGAATTCCTCGTACAAAACAATCCCCACTACAAAAAATGCGAAGGGTTCAAGGGGTTCAGTTCCGAATACCTTGAAGGCCTATTTAAAGGATCAAACGACAGAGGCATCCCAGCGGCCGCAACAATAGGCCACATCCCGATAAACCAGGCGTTAGAATCCCTTACTGAAGACCACACAGGGAGGATGGATGAAATCGAGGGTTTGGTGATAGAGAACGTGGCATACACCTCAGGCGACCACTCGCCGCAAAATTACAGAGACATGGTGCTCGATGCCGTCGAAAGGTGCACAGACGCCAAACCCTTCTTGTTCTCCAGATCGGGCTCACAGGCGGTACCCGATATAAACAATCCAGCATGGCTAACTTGGGCCCATCCGAACGCAGATCCTTTCGGCATAGGGGGCTTCAACGACCCTAGACGGAAGAGAGTAATAGGCATGGAGCAGCAGCTAAGACATCTTTTGACTGCCAAAGACACTTATTTCGAAAGAGACCCTCAACTTGCCTTCGACATCTACAATATCATCCGCAAAAGCGCCGTAAACACCAGCATTCGGTTTGCAGTACCTTACCACTTATACTCAACAACGGTCAACAGACTAGCAGCACTAGATAAGGACCAAGTCGCTGCACTTAGACATAAGTTCCAGTCTAACCCGGCTTACAAGCCCACCACGCCCAAAGAAATAGAAATCAGTCGTGTCCTCTCGTCAATAGCACCGTTGGCCAGGAAGGTGCCTGGCACTGTATCTCAGAAAATCAAAATGCGTAACGAAATACGCGCCCTCATAGGCCAAAAAGGATCCCCCACACTTTTTGTTACCATCAACCCGTCTGACTACCACAACCCTATAGTCAGTGTAATAGCCAGACGCCCGACGACTGCAGCAGAAACGGAGGGACTGAGAGCCCTGTCGACTACAGAAAGAGGGCATCTGGCTGTGGACCACCCCGTGGCATGTGCCCAATTCTTTGACGAAATGATGAAGGCCTTCATCAGTATCATACTAAGGCACGGACGAAAAGGGTCACGCCCAGGCATATTCGGGCACTGTGAGGCGTACTACGGCACTGTAGAGACCCAGGGACGAGGTACACTTCACTGCCACATGCTCATATGGTTGAAAGACCATCTATCCCCGGAGCTTCTGGCAGACGCCCTCAAGACATCCACTGAATACGGTAATGCATTAAAGATTTGGATAGATTCCATAATGTGCTCAGGCTTCGTCGGTAGTAGTTCATTTCAAAACAGCCAGCCATTTAACGATGTAGAAGACAAACGCCCACCTCGTGACCCCCACCCAGCGAGCGCGAAAGAGCCAAATGTGTCTGAACTCGGCTGGCCTGAGTTCAAGCGCGAAATGCATGATCATGTAGACGAGCTCTTGACCAGATTCAACTGGCACAGACACAGCGGATCGTGCTGGAAGTACCTCAAGCCAGGCGAAGCCCGCATACCAGAGAACTGCCGGTTCGGCATGGATGGCACTACCATTGAGAAGACAGAAATCAACAAAGAGGAAGGCACATTAACCATAAAACGCACCCACCCCAAAATGACTCATTACAACCCAATAATTACCTTTCTCATGAAATGTAATACAGACATTAAATTCATCGGATCCGGAGCTGAAGCCAACGCGTTCATGTATTACGTTACGGACTACATTACGAAGGCCCCCCTCTCTATGCATGCTGGATTAACTGCGTTAGCATACGCCATTCGCCAAGGAGAAGAAAGGAACGTACTTCAAACCAAATCGACGGGTGAATCGGACCCGAGGAAGGCGATAACCATAGCAATTAACAGCATGCTGGGACGACAAGAATTGTCCCACCCACAAGTCATGAGTTACATACTCGGAGGGGGAGAGAATTACACCAGTGAACGCTTCCAGCCTCTAAACTGGGGAGAGGTGCTGCGATATGTCGCCAGACCGCAGCCGTCCGAACCTTCTCAGTCTCTCCAGGCAGAGGAGCAACCTGTTAGGCTAGAAGACCTCCAATTGGCTATGACCGCCGATCGCGAGAACATGTCGGCCTCTAGCACACTTCTCGACTATATTTTCCGGCCGACTCACGAGCCATACGAATCGATGGGAATATACCTGCATGTGGCCACCACCAGACGAATCACTCGAAAGGCAAAAGGCGGACAGACTGGCGCGTTCTCGTCCCCATCGCACCCGCAATACAAAACCCACGCCCTTGGACTCAGAAGACTGCGGGTAATCCCGGTTTTACTGGGTCCGGCCATCCAACGGAGAAATGGAACAGACCTGGAGCGAGAAACTTGGGCAAGAGACATCTGTATCCTCTTCTCTCCTTGGAGAGCACCAAGCGATATCCAGCCCAACCAGTCCACATGGAAAGACCGAGTCGATGCTTTGCTGACCCAGCTTCCATCTGAGGTCTTGAATATAATCGAAAACATGGCGGTTGTAGCAGATGGAAAACAAGCCAGAGACAATCACCCCAGAGGTAAACGAGGGGGTCTGTCAGAGCAAGCCCTTCTGGCGATGGAGGCGCTACCCGACCTATATACGGACGAGCCCGCACTAGAAATGAATGTGTACGCCGCAGCCGTTGACCCAGCTCCAGATAACGAGACGACCGTGACTGGAAGCAAGCTGACGACGTACCTCGACGACCTTCTGGGTCCAGGATCCTCGTGGGCAGTCCAACAGTGCTTTCCAACTACCAACCTGATACCGAGGTCAGGAGCGAGCCACGGCAGCCCAGCAACGATAGATGTGATAGCCGATGAAGATCGTGTAGTGGATCAGCAGAAAAGATACATGGCGAAAGCGAAGGGCAAGAAAAGACCGTGCGTAACAGAAGACGATGAGAGCAGGCCGAAGAAGAGGCGCAAAAAACGCCGGCCAAAGGATCCCACGACCGAAATATCCACCGCGTCAGGCGTCATAACTGCCGCCGGCGGACGGCCCGGCCAACCGACATATGCTCAACAAAAAGCCGCCGCGCAGTCCTTGGCAGCCAGTCGGGGCTTAGTCGACAACCCTGAACAATACAGGGCATATACAATCATAACGAACCATGCTATCGGCAACGCGTCACATCTTCTTATGTATATCGGAGGCGAAGGAGGCACTGGAAAGTCCTACTTGATAGACTCTATTCTCACGTTCTTCAGGCTGATGAACAGAGAAAGCGAAGTGAGGGTTGGAGCATTTACAGGTATAGCTGCCTCTTTAATAGGAGGAAGCACCCTGCACTCGCTATTAGCCATAGGCGCCAACTTCAAGAACCCGGCTACGCTAGTAAAACGCCTATCCGCTGAATGGAGAGGTGTTAAATATCTCTTCATAGACGAAGTATCAATGGTAAGCGCCCAGTTCTTGGCTTCCATCTCCTCAAAGCTTCAGCTGGCCAGAAGCGAATACCCTTCGGACTCTCTCCGCATCTTTGGGGGCATCAATGTGATATTTCTGGGCGACTTCTTCCAGCTCGCGCCGCCCAAACAATCACCTGTATACGCGTACAAACTGGTCCGAAACCCGAGCTTCGTAGAAGCGAGAAGTAGCGTTGGGATAGACGCTATATCAGGCGCTTATCTCTGGCGCCAGGTGAAAGAGGTGACCATTCTCAAACAGACTAAAAGGCACGAAGGCGACCCGCTGCTATCGAAGATACTGTCCTTGATACGGTGCCGGCAATGCATCGACAGTACGGGGCGTCAAACCACGATAGACGGACTGACAGCAGTAGAACACATACGCCGTAGAGACTTTGAGCACGTAGCACGAACCGACCCGGCTGCTATTCTAAGCTTTGAAGACGCTCCTGTCATAGTAGGGACCAAGATAATCAGAGATCTGCTCAACACCACCATGCTCGCAGCCCATGCGACGAGAATATCATCAAAAGTTCATATCTACTACTCAGACGACAAGATCAAAAATGAAAAAGTCAGCGAAAATGTAGCTCTACTATTATGGTCGCTCCCAGCGAACTCCACCAAGGATGCATTTGGCCAGCTCCCAATGTTTATAGGGATGAGGGTCATGATAACGGAAAACATATCGGTCGAATACAAGGTGGTCAACGGGTCAGAAGGAACCATATCAGACATTCAATACTTCGAAGAAGAAGGACGGCGATATGCGAGAGTGGTTTACGTGAGAGTCCATGCGAGCCACGTACATGCCCCGGGATTAGAAGCAGGGATAGTCCCAATATTTCCAACAGGGAGAAACATTAAATTCTCCACCCGCTTCCGCAACACAGTGTCCAAAAGCTTCTCCAGGCATCAAATCCCCTTGATCCCGGCGTACTCGTACACAGACTACAAAAGCCAGGGCCGAACGCTTACACACGCTATAGTCGACCTGGCGTCTGCTAGGCAACAGGGCGTATACGTCATGCTGTCCAGAGTCACCTCTCTTAAAGGCTTACTGGTCTTACGATGGTTCCCAGAGAACAAGATCCTCCAAGAAATGACGGGAGAGTTACGAGACGAGATTAACAGGTTGAATGCGCTAGACGACACATGCGACACAGAATTCCTGAAGACACGCGATCGCAGTACGTTAATAGGTACAACGGGCTCGCCAAGCCACAACGGGTCGCAGCCTGGAAGAGATATATAACATACAAAGAGCATGCGAAGGTCTACATGATCTACGGGAAAATACGACTATCATGTACCACAGATCTGAGATCAATAGATCAATACGTCGACGGAACTACCCTGGAGTACATGTCAGGCGCGAGAGGGTGCGGCCGGCGCGGCTGTTCTACTGCACTCGCCCCGAACTCCGGCGTTTGTGGATCTATCTGATCGCGCGTAGGGCCCTCTCTATGACCGCTAGGCAGCGGAGTAGGTTCTTGGGTCCCCCGATCAGGACGACGGCACACTACTTCCGACACTAATCAGGATCAATCGAAATGAGCAACATAACGCCGGAGACACAAGTACTCACTGTGCCCGATGCTCAGCGCTTGTCTGAAGCGCTTTGAAATTAGCGCCAACGGAATGATCGGGTAGTCGCGGCTATCCCGAGAGAACCCCGCAACAACGATCTTCTCAAACGCGATAAGGTCCTGATTTTCCACGAGAAAATCCCACTCCAAGAACCTACACATCTCCCGCTCCATCTGGTTCAGTTCTCGAAGAGAAAAGCCAGGACCGATGATCTGTTTCCAAGATTTGTTGGTGTATGTTTCATCAACCAGCGTCTTGGTGGCGATCATAATGGCTGAGACAAAAAGCCGATGGCCCGAATTACCGTGCGAGCTGGGGATCCGCGCCTTGAGCCTCAGTATCAAAACGAGGGCCAGGGTTGAGATACAGGGTTGTAAAGCGGCACCCCAGAGGATCTTCGCGATATATAAAGGGAGGGCGGGAAGAAAAACGCGACCCTTGGTGGGATGGTCCTCAGGGCAGCCAAACACGTGGATGATGAACCGAGAACAAAGCCGAGCTCGAGCCTCTTGTCCATAAAACGGGTCTGGAGTAAGTGGAGGCATGGGGGGAGCTGGACGGCTACACTGCGGAACGAAGGCTACAAAATATACGAACTTTATATTGGCTAAGATTACACTGTATTTAGCGCAACACAGATTGACACCCTACCACCTCGCGACGTGACGCCAAAAGGTGAGCACCATAGGACGAAGGTGAGTACCATGCCTTAGGCCCTGTTCCGACGACTCCGATGCCGAGAATGACGCGACTTCGGCAGGTGAACAGCCGTGGCCAAAAGTGGGTTCTTTGTAAGCGAAAGCACCGCCGCGCTCGGCAACCCATGGTTATTAGGCGCCCGAATTTCTCTTCTACAACCTATGCTGTTCCACTCTCCACTTGCTGGTGGATTATCTCCTTTAATATACAGTATGTCTCGTAGAATAACTTTTAGGCCTAAAAACTGTTATCGAGTAAAGTTGACGCGATAATCATATGTAATCTCTCTTATCTACGAGCTAAATACACTCAATACGCGAAGGTAATCTGGAAAAAGAGGGACAATCACGGCAAATCGACTACGCACCTATTCCATGTGTTTAATTCTACCAACCACTTGATCGAAAAGCTCAAGTCGAACCCCGAGCACGAAGTACTTAGGTAAGGAGACGGCCAACTCAAAGGTGCTCGAGTTCGGAACCAAAGTATATTCAGAGTATAAAATACAGTACAATCGTCAAGAAGAGTGTTACAAAACGAGTCCAAATAGTCGCGTGACCGGCAAGCACGACGCTGAAGTCTACAAGAAACTCGGAACACTACAGAGTAAGCTGGCGTTGCGCATCGTAGGCGACTCCCGGAACTACCTCCACCGAAAGGACAGATCTACACCTCTCTGCTCGAATACGATACGCCAGGTCGTACTCAGTGGGTACTAGAGGTTCTTTAGCGTACGAGACAGTTATCATACACCGCTCCTCTGTGGCTCTTCGGTGCAGGAACTGGATCTCGTGCGTCAACGTAGTAGGGCTCCGCTTGAGATTCAATAACTCCAAGCGTCGCAGAGCGGGGAACCTCGGATTAATGGACCGAAGGCTTGAAGGTCCGAAATAGTAGCCGGTGGCGGTGGAACTGTCCAGCACCAGGTGCCGCAGCGAGGAAAGAGGCGGTAAGACGAGCGTAATGGTCCCGGGAGCTCCAACCATCTCGCAGATTCGCAAGTATCTGAGCCTTCCCACCACCTCCGACGCCTGCAGAAAGCCCTTCAACTGGTCAGGCAACGTAATTGTATCGGCACGATCGATGGCGAGCTCCAAATCGAGGGACACGAGCGCGGGCGTCCGGAGGAAGTCCAACAATCGAATCCCCCCCTTGATGATCCTAATCGTCTGCAAGGCCCCAAGAACCACAGGAGCGTAAGGCAGGCTCCCGCCGAAAGGTTGACTGCGGTTTAAATTGAGAGTGAACTTTTCGAGGGCGGTACAGTGAACCAACACGTCGAGCAACCGCCTCCCCTCCCAATCCCATCGAATGGTAAGGGAGACCAAAGGGTTGAGAACGGTAGGGGGGATATAAATCGGGCAATCCGAGGGGTCCACGCCGTTATCGAACGAGTCTTCACGATATGGGAGATAAAGAGCGAGAGCCTGAACAGGCGGGAGGAGGGTGAACACGGACGACGCTGGATCGTCCCCGTCGTCCCACTCTTGGCGCGCATCGTTTGTGAATTCCACAGAAAAGGAGCGGATGGAGCGCAGCGGGTTGAGGGAAGAGCCTGGAGCGGGCTCCAGAGCGCCCACCCAGCTCCTGAAGCAATTATTACCAGATAACTGGAGGGAGAGGTGATCCAGAGGAGGACCGTCTTTGATCAACCTGACCAACGTTGGGTTAATGGCCAGGCACCGACTTCCGGGCACGCACCGGCACCGCGACGCGTGCGAGCTGTATATGACCCCCTTAGGACTCCCACCTGCCCTGCCGAGCCACCCCACCATACTGTCGTAATCTCCAGCATGTCGACGATTCGCCTTCCTCGAGTCCCGAGGTCGACAGTCGCATGCCCCCAAGATGACCCCTTTCCAAAGGGAGGGAACGCTCCTCAAGGCGTCTCTCCACCTTTGGCAGACTCTACCCAAATTGCGCAGCCTTTTCCTATCGAAGGAGTTGAGGAACGTAGGAAAGTTATACTTGAAGATCTCGCCGAGTATCTCCAGAGGCAACCTCCGGATGGGGGAGAGAATCGATCGGTACCCCTTGAGTTCTTCTTCCACCTGAGCCAGGTGTTCGACCAGCATATCCATCTGGCGTGTGAGGGTGGCGATCCGATACTGGACGCAGTCGGCCTGAACCTGGCTGGGCGCATCGTTATTGGCGAGGAGAGGGTCGACGGCGGACTCCGTTCTGGCGCGCGGGAAACCCAACGAAGTGAACGACAAAGAGGAGGACATCGTAAGGCAGAAAGTTAATGATATGAATTCAAGGGACGCTGCCTTAAAAGCGCTCCCAAACATGGTACGCATCTATGGCCTGTCTGCTAGAGTAGCGGGTAAAGGTAAGCACCTTAGGGAAGTTACATCACGCCAAGGTGTATACCCTTTGACGTGTGTGTGTGACGTAACATTCTCATGCTCTATAGGTACATACCCTAGGCGTGTGGCGAAAGTCAGCACCATACACCGTAGACCAAACCGCATCTCACTCAACCGACCGACTACTTAAAGTCCGTAGAACATGCATATCGAAGGACAGACTCGACCCTCTCGCTTGAGTCTTGACGTTCGACCGAAGACCAGAGCAAACACAGGATGAAGCCCAACCCCCACGGCCCTAACTACGACCTAACGAGGCGCGACACAGTAAGTCAACGTTTCAACGCCCGACAAACACGAGCAGCAACTCATCCAAAACAGATTCCTCCCGCCATGCTCGAAGACAGCACAGACGCCGAACCGGTAGGATCAAGTACATCGATGCTCCTCAACACGATCTTCAAGCACCGGCACAGCGGTACCAGCATATCCATAGCAGCCTTGGTAGACAGCGGCGCTACCAACTGCTACATGGACAAAGGCTTCGTCGATCTCTACCGCCTCCCCATCCGAGACCTCTCTAGTCCGCTGAGCATATACAACGCCGACGGATCAGAGAACACCTCGGGCTGCATTTTGTCGACATGCACCGTGACAGTACAAATCCACAACCACACCGAGGACATCTGCTTCTACGTCACAGCTCTAAACCATCCTGTGATACTGGGCTTTGCCTGGCTATCCCGACATAACCCACTGATAGACTGGAGAAGCAAGTCGCTGACGTTCTCAAGATGCCCCAGCCTCTGCTACAAACGTATGAGGCAGCCGAGCCCCGAGACGCCCGACCCCACCGAGCGACCCGACTACCTCCATCCAGTCTTACGTTTCGAGCCTGAAACCACACCGGGCCAAGGTGACTCTACTGAACAAGAGTCCACACCAATCAGAAAGCGCAAAAGGTCGGCCGAAGAACGTCCCACAGGTATCCAAAACGAGCGACCCCGCAGATCGGCGCGGCATAAGGAACGGGTCGAAGGACCGAAGACAGCGAGGGAAGGGAGAGGACGAGGAAACAAGAAGACCGTCAGGAATTCAAGTTAGGCGAACTCCGGAGCCACTCCGGGGAAGGAGCGAGCCTCAAGCACAAAGTACGAATCTGGATCCATTTTTTCTTTTCTGGCTTTTCTCTGTGAGTTAGACGATGATCATGTAATTCAATACCGGGCAGAAAGATGGCTGCCACATACATATAGGAAAGGCAAAATCGAGACCACCCACAGGAACGTGTCAAAAACACTGCGTAAGCGTATAAAGGCGACTACCATATATAGGCAACATTGAGCCCACCATCACCCTCCATCACAAGGAGAAAGGAGAGACCACCCATACGAACAGGGATGTGTCAAAACACTGCGTAAGCGTAAAGGCGATTACCATTTATAGGCAAGATTGAGCCCACCCATCACCAGGAGCGACCACCCTAACATATATACGATACGATATATACGATATGTAAACACACCTACGTAAGCATTCCCAAATAGGAAGGTGATTACTATATATAGGCAAGATTGAGCTGGCCCAACAAAAAGATCGAGTACGGACAGAACCTTCCCACTTTCAGTGTCCAGGGATTCCCCCTTAATCCTAGCCTGTATTATTACAGGCGTGTCCGACCTCGTGTAAACCTTCAGCCCCAGTGTAACGTGGGTCGCTGTTTCGTCGCACAATCCTGAGCACATATCCGTAGGATCGGTGGAGGTTTGAACCTGCTTCGCAGGTGTTGGACGGCCCAAGCCAAATAGCTTTCTAAGGAACGTCTGCTTCTTGTGAGCCCGACGAGGGCGCCCATTGTGCTTGGACATGAAGGCGATATCTCGCTGAATGACTTTATCCAGAGTGTCCGGAAGGAAGACTGAGGCATCGCCTGTACGATAGTCTAGAGGGAAATAATGCGTAGTCAAAAACGGGGAATAATGGAGTTGCTAACGGGACGCACTGGTTGACACACTCTGGCATAAAACCTTCGCCGATGCAACCTTGCCTAACCAACGACTATCCACCTCATCTCCCGAGGACATGGCAACGCCCTTGACGTGGTCTACTTTCACCTGAAAGGTGGTAGCGTTGAAGCCTTAGCCGATGTCTTCCTTGGATTTACAAGCCTCTTACGTAGATGAAGTAAGTCCCGGCATCCAGCTCCAGCTCGGCACCCACACTTCGATTAAATGGCTCTGAACGCACTGATTCGTCTAGAGGGGTGGTATCGCCTGCCTTCACAACGACGAACTCTATGGAGAAGAAAGATTCAGAAGGGATGGAGCCGAAGAATCGCCCGTTGAGTTGCGAGAGGCAGATGAAGGTCTTTGTCTTTTCAGGTATGCATATAATGTCTTACAAGCATAGCACAAGGTCAGTCCTGAATAGCGATAAGAGATAGTAGGACATACATGAGACACTTCCATATGTATATGGGGTGGGCACTTCATTTGCGGGTACAGTCACCCAGGAAGAAGCCATTGTCCAGTTGGAGTCAAATAAAGTCGTTCTGTCGATACGAGTAAAACACTGCAGAAAGTCGGCATCTAGAGCGTCCTTAAATAAGTCGGATATGCGCTTCAGATACAAGGCATACTCACACTCCATGATAAATTTCCCGTCGTCACCGAAAGTATGGCCAAGCTCAGGTAAAATCTTAAGCCATTCGCCAGACCATTCCTTCGAGCCGTCTGCCCATCGGCCTGTCCATTCCGACTGACCCCATGGGTTTCTAAGAACGACGAACCGCTTTCCTTTGCACTCCATCGCCCCGAGAACGGAGTACGCGTGGTTACCATACAAACCTTGCACCTTTAGAACCCCTTCTCCTTCGCGCTGTAAGTCGGTCAACTCCCTGAAGGAGCACGCAAATAACCTGTCTTCGCGCGCTTTGCGTAGCTCTTCGGTCCAGAATTTGTCGAGGTCCAAGATGTCCTTTGTGATGCCTGCATCAGCTGACGGCTCAGATAAACTGAGGCTTGCCTTGAATACACGCACTTTGGTAAAAATAAGTGTAGCTACACCCCCTGTGAGATCCTCTATGGCTTCACCAGTGAGTCCGCCCTCGAGATGAGAGAAGTTCCCGTAGAATTTTGCATAAGCCTTCTCAATGAGGGGTACCCATGTCTCGCCTTGAGATCCGGACTTTGCAAATGTTAGGACCTTCCCTCCTTTCCGAGCAACGGCGTTGTACCGTGCTTTATCGTCGTGATACAAGCCCTGTTGTAATTCATTGAGCTGTTCAAATTGCGGCACATTCGTGCAAAGCATGCTAAAAACGAGCTCGTTGGTCAGCTTCTCGTACGTGGCACAAGCGAGAACGTGTATGCTACATACTCGTCAATGATAACCGAAACCCAGCCTGAATCCTTGTAGAACACGAATCCGTAAACGCCCACCAGTTCATCTCGCTGTCATTAACTTCATTAACCATCTTGCAGCGACGGCAGAGCCTCGACAATACTCACCGCAACACATATCTCTTCAAGGAGGCGTGGCAACGAGGACACTGTCGCGAGTGCAGACAAAAACCAGCAATCACCCAGATAGCCTTGCATGATGTCATTCGAGCTGGCGACGCCCTCAGGATTGAAAAAATGGGGCGTGTCGAAGATGTCCGTAACTCGCTGAAAACCCGTAGGTCGCGCCGCCCCGTGCAAGCAGAGATGAGAGTTCGCGTCCAAGTCAAATTCGGAGTCCCTGCCAGTGCGTTCGATGTGGTCAGACCTATTTCGCGACGACACGCTTGATACTCACCTGAACTTGCGATTCTTCGCTCGGCAGTCTTTTGCAATCTGTTCCACCTGCTCCCTGCACTTTTTGATCGTGCCCTCCAAATCCCCGACGTGCAAGAGGCCTGGTGGCCTGTACTCCTTCTTGCTGTTCAACGGAGGGGCCTCGCTAGGAAACTTCTTTAGTTTTTCCTCGTCAATCGATGCGATTTTGGTATCTAGCTGTGTCTCCTCCTTCAATGTCGACATGGGTGATGACTCGGATACGTCGACGGGCCTCTCAGGCGTGACCTTGGCTTCAGGTGCTTGAGAACCCATACCGGGGTGTTGTAACTTCGCGTGTGGTGATGGTCAGCAGGCTATGTAAGGGTAATGTGAGTAGCTGTCGGGAGCCGACAGCCCTCTGCTCTATTTATCTTTCGCGACCACCGCGATCAGGGTCCACAATGGGTACCAGTGGGCGCAGAGATTGATTGTGAGGTGTGGTGAAGCCTCGCCTGGACGTGGCCAAATCCGATCATCATGGCGCCTCTTCCTTGTCGCTTGTAGGCGGCTTGTATGCGGTGGGGTCCAGTAGAAGATTGGGCTCTATTGTGTGCCGAGCGACTGCATGTAAACTTGGTGTAAGCTGTGGGCAAGACAGAGCCGTGCGCTGTGGGCCCGTTTCCCACCACTTTACGTGAGAATCTGGTTTTACATAAGCTTCGGCCGGCTTTCCCAAACCATTCAAGCGCTCGAAAACCCGGTTGAGCGCTTACGGATTGATAGGTTATTTTGGACCTTAAAACCGAAAAGAGCAAAGTGTGTGAGAATTGGGTCATCAAAGGAGGTATACACGGTCGTCTATGTTACAATTTCAAACTAGAAGTAGACTTGGAATGGCCGATACTTCCATTGGACAAGCCGACAAGCTGACCCCTACCTCGAGGTGCCTGGTGAAGTAGCACACAAGAGTCCACGAGAAGCAATACTATGCTTAGAGGCAGGTGAGAAAGCTGAGTGCCCACTCACCAGGCCACTACTAGAATTCTCCCTTAATCCTAGCCTGTATCAATACAGGCGTTTCCGACCTCGTGTGGACTTTCAGGCCCAATGTAACGTGCGTCGCGGTCGTATCCCACAGCCCAAAGGACACATCATTGGGATCCGTAGCCATGGTGCCTTGAACCTGCGGTGCAGGTGTTGGACAACCCAGACCTAAAAGCCTTCTAAGGAATGTCTGTCTTTTAGGAGCACGCCTGGGCCGGCCTTTATGCTTCGACATGAAGGCAATATCTCGTTGAATGACTTGATCCAGAGTTTCGGGAAGAAAAATTGAAGCGCCGCCTGCAACGTAATCTATAGGACACAATGTCGGTAAGGGTTATGAAACGAGGAAAGTGAGTGGCTTTCGGGACGTACTCATTGACAAACTTTGGCCTAACACCTTCTCGGATACCACCTTCCCTAACAAACGGGCATCTATATATTCTTCCTAGGGCATCTTAAGCAATGATCAGCCAAGAAATTTTATGCGGCACACCTCTTTCTTCTTCCCCATCTTATCAACGTTTCCCAACGCGATATTGCCCAGCTTGCTGCCTTCATCAGACGAGGGCTTGGGAATCATCTGTACGTGGTCTACTCTCACCTGTCGGGAGCCTCAGCCAACGTCTTCTTCAGGATAAAGGACCTCTTACATAGACGAAATAAGTCCCAGCATCCAGTTCCAGTTCGGCGTTCACCCTTCGATTGAATGGCTTTGAATACACGGATTCGTCGAGAGGCACTGTGTCCCCTGCCTTCACAATGACAAATCCGATGGAGAAGAGCGACATCGTGGGGATAGTTCTGAAGAATCGTTGGTTGAGTTGCGAGAGGGAGATGAAGGCTTTCGTCTTCGCAGGTACTGATATAATGACTTCCGAGTGTACAAAGTCAGTCACGAGTACAGCAACGATAGAAGAATGGGGCATACATGAGACATTTCCATATGTATAGTATGGGATAGCCACTTGGTTCGCGGGTACAGTCACCCAGGAAGAAGCCATCCTCCAGTCAGAATCAAATAAAGTCGTCCTGTCGATCTGATTAAAACACTGCAGAAAGTCGGTATCTAGAGCGTCGGTCAACAAGTTGACTACAAGGCCTAAAGGCAAGGTAGACTCACATTCCATGACAAATTGCCCATCATCGCCGAATTCATGCCCAAGCTCAGGCAAAATCTTAAGCCATTCGCCGCTCCACTCCTTCGAACCGTCAGCCCATCTACCCGTCCATTCTGACTGACCCCATGGGTTCCTAAGAACGACAAACCGCTTTCCTTTACACTCCACCGCGCGGAGCACGGAGTAGGCGTGGTCACCAAACAAACCTTGCACCTTCGGAACCTCTTCTCCGGCGCGCGTGTTGCTGAACTTCTTGAAGTGGCACCCAAATAACCTATCCTCATGCGCTTTGAGTAGTTCTTCCGTCCAAAAGGTGTCGAGGTCCAGGATGTCCTTTGTGACGATTGAATTAGTATAAGACTTTGAGGCAACTGAGGCCTGCCTTCGCACCTTGGTAAGTATGACTGTAGCCACACCACCTGTGAGATCCTCCATGGCTTCTCCGGTTACACCTCCTTCGAGATGGGAAAAGCTCCCATAGAACTTTGCATAAGCCTTCTCAATCAATGGTACCCATGTCTCGCCGTGAGATCCAGATTTCGCGAACGTCAAGGCCTTCCCGCCTTTCCGGGCAACGGTGTTGTATCGTGCTCTATCTTCGTGGTATAAGCCCTGTTCTGACTCGCTGAGTTGTTCGTACTGCGGCATATTGGTGCAGAGCATGCTATAAAGGAGCTCGTTGATCAGCTTCTCGTACGTGGCACAGGCGTGAATGTGTATGGTACATACTCGTCAATGATGACAGAAACCCAGCCTGAATCCTTGTGGAACACGAATCCGTAAACGCCGACTAGCTCATCTCGCTGACATTGATTAAACCTTCATTAACCAACTTGAATCACAATAGAACCTGAACAAAGCTCACCGCAACACATATCTCTTCTATCAGGCGGGGCATCGAAGACACTGTCGCGAGTGCGGACAAAAACCAGCAATCACCTAACGCGCCCTGCATAATGTCATTCGAGCTAGCGACGCCCTCGGGGTTGAAAAAGTGGGGCGTGTCGAAGATGTCTGTAGCTCGCTGAACACCTGTAGGCACCGCCACTTTCTCGACAGGCCCGTGCAGCCAGAGGTTGGTGTCGGCGTCCAAGTCAAATTCGGTGTCCCTGTGTTCGACGCGGTCGGGAATTCCAGGTCATAACGACGCGTCAAATACTCACCTGAACCTGCGGTTCTTTGCTCGGCAGTCTTTTGCAATCCGCTCCACCTGCGCCCTGCACTTCTCGATTGCGCCCTCCAAATCTCCAACGTGTAGGAGGCCTGGCACCCGGTACTCCGAGTCCTTCTTGCTGTCAACCGGAAGAGCTTCGCTCGTCAACTTCTTCACTTCCTCCTCGTCAATAGATGTGATTTCTGTGTCGAACTGTCTTTTTTCCTTCACTGTTGACCGGGATGACGATTCGGATTCGTCAACGGGCCTCTCGGGCGTGAGCTTGGCTTCATGTTGAGAGCCCATGCTGGCGTATCGTGTATGGCTGGGCTTGTGGTGATCGTCAGCCCGATATAAGGACAAGGTCAGTAGTTGTCAGAATCCGACAGCCCTGTGCTTTATATGTCTTTCGTGACCGGCGTTCGTTCAGCGCTCAGGGTCCACAATAGGGTCCTTGCGGCACATTGATTCCAAAGTGTGGTAGAGCATCGCCCGCGCGCGCCATATCCTATCATCTTGACTCTTCTTTCTTGTCGCTTGTAAGCTGTGGGATAGTGAAAGGGTAGTTTCAGTTGGGTGCCGAGCGACTGGAAAGGCATAATTGTACACGCCCCCCTAGTAGGTCTCGCCTAAGGCCAGACCCGAATCAACCGTGTAAGCTGTGGAGACTGCAACGGCCATGCGCAACCATGCGCGCTGTTTTACGTGAGAAAGCAGTTTCAAGCTCCGGCCGACTTCCCCTGCCGAGTCATTGCCGCGCGCGCCAGCCGGCGGCGGCCGACCCGGCATTGCCAATCTCCGCTGCAGCTGTGTTCGGCGATGACCTTTCCGCTCAGTCTGGTGGCGTCCAAGTTGCGTCGTGTTGAGGGCTCGCGCCAGCAGCAAATCGGCAGTTCAATTGCTACCTAGGTAGTAGGAGAGGTACGATCTACCCATCATACCTCAATGTCTTACATTGCTCTGAGCTCCACTTCACATCGTCTCGTTCCCCCCAACTTCTGGGCGCCAGCGACCGATACGCCCTTTATGAGCGGCGATCGCCTACCCCTTTAGCACCATCGCTCAGAACGTGCACTGGTCTCCTGCAGATCGACCTCTAAATCCCGATCCGACCGCCGTATGGATATCGCAATTGGATTGACCAATCGCAGCGCCCAATAGGTTTCCCGCTGATTGTACGCCGCCGGAGGGCTGTTAGTGCTAAAACTGATCTCGTTGATTCCTCGAGGCCGATACATATAAGACTCTATCTTGACATGAACAGTGAAGTCGGTTTCTCTTTCCTTTCCAGCTGCCCTGCAGCGTGTTCCTTGGGATTATAGTCCTCCTAAATGGCCTCCCGTGACTCCCCGCTGCATGTACCAGCGTCCTTACGCTCCAGGAACGCGGCTCAGGAGGCAGAAGAATACGTATATGAGAAGGGGGCTCCCGATGACCTCGATGAGCATGCACCATTGAAGCATGAAGAAAGGTCCACGTCCTATCTGGCCTCCGAAAAGGGGAGGGGATTAGGGCACTACCCGAAGACGAGGAGAATGGGAACAGGGTACGTGTACATTGAAGGCAGAACTCTCAATCCAATTGATGTTGACTGTTGCGAGCTAGAGGTTCCAAGTTTTGGTCAATTCGTACCTACATCCCAGTGATGGCAATAGGAGTCCACACTGGGTACCTCGTCTTTCTCTACGTTTTCTATGTGGTGACATTCCTGAAACCCGTTGCTCTTCCGGAGAAGTCAGCGATTTGGGCGAAAGAGAACGATCAAGCCGTTACATTTATTGTAACGATTCTTTCAACGCTCATTGCCTATCCTGCCACATCGTATGTTTCACCGAATTCCCTGAGCGCGTTGCGTTGATCCGCTTACACCCACGGACAGATACTTCTCCGGTGCAATACGCTACGCTCTCGCCCGATTTATGTGTGGGCCAGGGCCTGTACCCTTGAACGTGATTACCGCATCAGTGACGATAGCTAATGGGGGCCTTCTGTTGCCCGGGAGGAGATGGTGGTGGACTACTGGTTCAGTCCTCATCTGGATCACAATAGGCGCCCAAACGGCCAGGTCAGTAACTCCGAAGCGACATGCAACCGGGTGATCCTGACGACAGTTTTAGTTGGTCGACGCTGCTTACACCGCGCAATGTCCCGGTAACGGCGAAATTGAGCGGGACAGAACTCGATTTGTCGAGCCAAGGCTTCGCAAAGTTGATGGCTGCGAATGAAGCGCTCGTACCAGGTACGTCCGGGCCCTGTTTGAAACAGAAAGAACCATCTTAGAAGCAGCCCTTGACTAACCCTCAACAGAACTCTTTGGGAACTCTCTGGGCCTTGTGACGCAGAGCGGCTCAGCTGCTGTCAGCACGCAGTTTTCCCTTCCCAGTATTCTCAACTTCAATTCGATGTCATACTTCAACTCGACAGGTATGGACCCTCGCATTCCCCGGTCGGTCTATTATTAACACGCCTGACGCAGGCGGTTCTCTTCCTGCGACCTGGGGAGCTTGGCGCAGCACCGTTTCAACAAGCTCAGGCATCGCGATCCCTGGGACGCTCACGTTTAGCGAACTCAGTGCAAACATTGAAACGAAAGGCCGGAAGGTCTTCCCTGTAAGCTTCCAGATGACGCAACAGGGTTTTACGACACGCGTCGAGTGCAAGGCCGTGCCTCTCACCGAAACTTCAAGTCCCAGCGTTCAGATCAGCGCGCTTCAGGATGTCACGAGCTTAGGACAAAGCCTGGCGGGCGGCGGCCAAGGGCTGAGTGTTGGAGCCGGGTTGATGACGGTAGGGTGTACGGGAGAGGGGTACACGAGGCTCAATTACGACGGGACGCCCTCTGGAGAGAAGTCGAACTCTACCAAGAGTGAACCAGTGTTGATGAATACCCAAAGGGATGCCGTCTATGGTGCCAGTTGCTCTGTCGGGGAAGCAAACGGCGGTGCTCATTGGGGTACGTGGTCCACGACTGAAGATGATCTAGATCCTGACTTCAGACTCCCCTCTCGCGCGTAGATTTGATTCTCGTGGGCACGGGCAAATATCAATTCATGGGCAGCAGCATCTGCTCTGTCTGGCCTTTGACGACGTCTCTCGATGTCGACTACCAAGACACTCTCGGCAGCTTCAACTCGAGCCTCCCTTCCTTCATCAACAGTACTCGAGAGTGGAACAAAAAACCCTCACCTTGGTTAGGTCAATTCGCTGTTGATATGTTCCTTCGAGGGGTTGTGAGCCAGGGTCAAAGCACTAGAGGGAGCGCAGTAGGAGACGTCGTCAGCGAGTTTGTTGGTACTGGCGTCGCTGGTGAGGATTTGACGAAGTCGGCCGATAAGGTGCCTCGCGTCCTTGAAGCATACGTGAGAGGTGTGATGGAGTTTAGCGTCACAGTAAGTTATTGCTCGACCTGGCTTGTCTACATACCACTGATTGTCTTGCACATCAAGCTTCTCCGGACAGTGTACTCAGCGGAAAATAGCACTCTCTTTGCCGCCTCTGGTACGACAATCCCACCAGAGCTACGCATCCCGATGAACGGCACATACAAAACGGAGACGATGGGGTGGTACCAAGAGTCACAGGGACAGGCAGCCATAACGACGCTCATTGCACCGACTCTCGTCGCCCTTGCGTCAATCTTCCTAGTCCTCTTCTCGAGATGGTGGACGACTAGGCCCTCTTGGCTGTCTGGGCCGTGGAAGGACGTGCTCACTGACCAGGAGAAGAGAGCCCACACGTGGTTCGACCCTGGTGACCTCTTGCATGTCATAACTGCTTCGAGAGCTGGAGGGCTCGCGTCGCTGGACTTTCCCGCGCTGGAGGACGATGTGGAGGGCTGGGCGGATGGTGTGGGGCTGAGAGTTGCGGGAGTAGGGGAGGGTGTTGGATTTGTGGTTAAGTAGTCGTTCGCTCGCCATCCATGCATCTGCTTCTTTTGGGCTTTTTGTCCTTTTCGTGTTCAATATACCAATCCCGGGCCGCCGTTCACACACTCTACCAACAGTCGTCAGTCGCAATGAGCAGAAAGTTTGTTAGGGAGAGACACATGATTTCAGATGCAAGGCACTTCGTGGTACATGGCGTTTAGCAGTATACTGGACATAAATTGTCACCATTCCCATTTTCCGTCCGCTGACTTGATACGGCCAGTGACACGCGCAGGGACTTTCGTCTGCGTGTACACTTTCAGGCCGAGTGTAGCACGTAATCCATCATCCTCCAGAATGCGGCGCCACTCATTATCGACGTCGTCATCGCTTTCCGACTTATTCTCGTCACCGTCCGGTACAGCGAGGGTGACCTCCCCCACAACGTCCCCAGTAGGCTCTTTCTTCCCCCCTGAATCCTTGTCAACAGGTTTTAACTCGGACGCGGCTGAACCATCCGTCGATTCGTCTTCCGCACCGCTGGATACCTTGTCGGATTCCGAGTCGCTAGCACCGTCGGAGTCAGTGTCAGTCTCTTCGTCAGATTCCGCGGACTTCGTTTCCTCGAGGTCCTCTCGGATGACATCTTCCAGCGACTTTACGAGGTAGTCGGTTTCGCCAACACCGTCCCAGTCTAGTCTCGCAGTTAGCCATGGTATGCTAGAGCTGGTGAAGCGTCTTACTTTGGGACAAGGAGATTGCCTGGACTTTGCTCGTCAAAATCCTGGAAATCGTGTGCCAGCCACCCTCCTGTAAGAGATCGGAGTCGTGTCGCTGAGCGTACTATTGACTTTGATAGAAGCCAAGGTACGCACATGGTCCGGCCTTGTATGGTCAAGCTGAACGTACACGACATAATCTCCTGCTTCAAGTTCTAGTTCCAGAGTGCCTGAACGATCCCAAAAAGGTCTAGCCTGAGCGCCAGTTGCAAGTGGGATGGATTCCCCAAGCTTTACAACACTGAATGCAAAAGATGGATGTATTTTCTTCTTGATACTTTCGAAAGAGCGATTGTTGAGTTGTGAAAGGACAAGGATTGTATTGGCTTTCTTCGGGATGGTGATTTGGACTATAAGCCGACGATAGTGAGCGTACAGCTGTATAGAATCCGACAGGAGGCTTACAGGACAGAATCCCATAGGATGGGGCTGATGGAATAGGGAGAACGGGAACTTCCAACCAGCAAGACGCAACAGTCCAGCTGTCGTCAAAGAGCCGAACTCGATCAATATCTGTGAAGTAACGCAGAAAATCCTTGTCTAGGTAAAGTGCGGTCGACCGTCGTTTGCCGTCAGTCATGCATATGGTCAAATAGGGTGCTCCACTCACATTCCATCACGAACTGACCATCGTTCCCAAAGACATGATTTAACTGAGGAAGGCACTTAAGCCACTCGGCCGTCCACTCTTTAGACCCATCGGACCAGGGCCCAGTCCATTCACCAAGTCCCCATGGGTTGCGCACGACAACGAAGCGCTTGCCCATGACCTCGACAGCTCTCAGGACCGCGTATGCGTGTCCACTATATAGGCCCTGAGTATGAGGACTCCTTCCATCCAGAGAACAGGCGAACAATCGGTCTTTGTTCACTTTGCAAAGTTCGTCCTGCCAGAACCGGTCGACATCGAGAATATCCTAGGGAGAATACAATAAATAAAACTGGATGTTTCTGTTGTTGAGAGAGGGAGGGGCGACTAACCCGAGAGTTCAGATTTATAGCGACACCCCTAACAAATGGGCATCGCCTGTTATCTTCATCTGCACCGAGAAAAATCAAGGCGTCACACTTACCCAGTCAGATCTTCAATGGCCTCACGGGTCTGTCCCCCAGAGTTGATATGCGCAAAGCAGCCGTAGAGTTTGGCATATGCCTTCTCAATAAGGGAGACCCAGGTCTCATCGCTAGTCCCAGCCTTGGCGTATGTGAGAAGTCGACCACCCTTCCTAGCAATCTCCTCAAAACGATCTTTGTCTTCGTGGTAGATTTGTTTGGTGGCCTGATCCAGGTATTCATATTTGGGGATGTTGGTGAAGAGCAAGCTGTGATAGTCTATGGGTAAGACAAAAAATCGACGTTTATTAGATGACTTACTCATCGACGATCACACCAACCCATCCCTGGTCCTGATAGAATATGAATCCGTAGATCCCGACTTCTTCGCTGCGCTGTGGGTAGGATTGAAGCAATGAGCACTTGGGATTGCAATGAGAGAAACTTGACCCCGATGGCTTACAGCGACACAAATCTTCTCGATTAGCCCAGGAAGACCGGACACAGTGGCCAATGCTGAGAGGAAATAGCAATCCCCCAAACCTCCTTGCCGTATGGCAGTCGAGCTGGCCGCTCCACCTTCAGGGAAGAAGACAGGCTTATCGAAAATCTCGGTAACGCGGTGAATGTCCTTTGCAACGACCTCAACATTTCCCTTGTACCCGTTCAAGCATCGCTCAGTGTCATACTCCAAATCAAATTCAGTGTCCCTAGAGTACGTTTATGTTAGCCCAAGCCCATGTCTAGTAGCACGAGTAAAATATCCGTTTCTCACCTGTACTTCCTATTCGCTGCCTTGTACTCTTTCGCAATGCGCTCGACAGTGGCCTTAGTCGTCTCGATTGCGACGTTCAGCTCCTTCGTCACAAACAAACCGACACTAGGTTGCTTCTTGTCTTTCTTTCCCTTTGAACGATTCCCTGTAGACCTAAGGCGGCTACGACTTCGAGACCGCTCGGTATGGACGACCAAGTCGGCGCTTCCCTTCAT
Organism: Ephemerocybe angulata; assembly: GCA_013368325.1. Taxonomy (NCBI): domain Eukaryota; kingdom Fungi; phylum Basidiomycota; class Agaricomycetes; order Agaricales; family Psathyrellaceae; genus Ephemerocybe; species Ephemerocybe angulata. Next base: position 51,447 of record JAACJK010000117.1, read on the forward strand.
ATTCCTGCCACCTTTGCTGTTGTCGCCCTTCAGTACATTCGGTACAACGAGGCGGCCTTTGCGCTCCTCCTGCTTCTTTGGATCTTTGTTGGTCGGGCGCTTGTACTGCCCAATCATGTTGGTCCTGGCTGGCGAAAACTCGGACGTGCGTCTATCTGGTATCAGTGGGGAACTGTGAAGGAGAAAGGTAGAGTCTTTCTCTGTAAACCTTTCCGTGATCGTTCGAGAACTTATACTACTGCCAACCGGTGAAGTGTGCTTCTCTGATCTAGGTTCTGGAGCCCTCGCCTCAGGCAACGGGCGCTCACTTGTACCCACAGAAGGTATGGATTCTTCGAAGGTGACCCTTAGTCTCGGAAATCTATCAGTTTAGGGATCGAATCGCCATTCAGATGAAAGACGTACCGACGAACCACTGAACAGGTCCAAGATCGGTGACAGACATCGTTGAGACTCAAAACCTCTTAAGTTAGCAATTGATAAAGTGCTGAACCGTATAGCACAATCGATCGAGCTGAGCGCTCATTGGGACCCAAAGACGTAAACATTCAAGAGGAAAGCTTCTCATGTGTGCGACCATGCTTGTGTGTGCCTGTGCTTAGTCTTGCTTGTATGTACTTGTGCTATGTGTGTCTGTGCGCTTGCGATTCTATGGCTGATTTGGGCGCCTATTTACAAACGGGTATGTCAAAGCTCGCGTGAATGCCCACCGAGAACATAGGTATTACATACAACTGGATATCACTGTCCACATCACCACTCCCAATTGCCGTCTGCCGACTTGATACGTCCAGTCACAAGCGCGGGGTCTTTCGTTTGAGTGTACACCCTCAAGCCAAGAGCCGCCTGTTCCCCCTTATCCTCCAGAAGATCGCACCACTCCACAGCAGTCGTATCGGGGTCGTTATCTCCACCAGAATCCGAGTCGCTCTCGCTACCATCTGGCACCGCTAACGAAATCTCCCCGATAACGTCCCCAGTCCCTTCCTTCTTCTCCTCTGACCCTTCTTCGACCTTCTTTGCGTCCTCACCCTCCTTCTCTTTCTGAGATTCGTCGCTGGCATCACTGGCAGCTTTGCTCGCGTCTCCTTCAACGTCAGAGCCTTTCTCAGAGCTCGATTCGTCGTCGCCATCGTCTTCATTGTCGGTCTCTTCGTCGGAGTCAGAGGCGTTCATTTCCTCAAGATCTTCTCGGATGACGTCTTCGAGAGACTTGACGAGGTAGTCGGTTTCTCCAATCCCATCCCAGTCTATGAGATTGTTACTTTAGCAAGAAGACATCCTTAAGAGTGATAGAAACTCACTTTGTGTAATGGACGTAGTCTTGACTTTGTTCGTCAAGAGTCTAGAAATTACCCGGCTGTCGTTCTACCACAAAAGTGAGCCAAGGCAATGCAGTCCCACTAGAGAGTAAACTCACGTCAACGATATCAGGATAAGACCTAAAGCCAACATTCCAATCTGCGTAGTCTTTGTTGGGATCCACCTCCCGCTTTTGATCAAGTTTGACGTAGACAACATAGTCTCCTGCCTCCAACTCGATTTCCAATGTGCCCGAACGAGAGAACGGTTTGTCGGGGGCACCAGTGCCAAGTGGAACATACTCCCCGACTTTGACAACGCTAAATTCGAAAGTGACCTTCACTCCCTTTTCGATGCTTTCAAATGCGCGATCATTGAGCTGCGAAAGGACGAATATGGTCTTGGTTTTCTTGGGGATGTTGACGTGGACTATATGAGTAGCCATCGAGGTCACGTAAGTGTCGAGGAACGCGGCTTTCGAAGAACATTTGGTGCTTACACGACAGGGTTCCATAGGCAGGGGCGGCGGGCATGGGTGGAGTTGGAACATCCAACCAGCAAGAAGCAACAGTCCAGGTCTCGTCAAACAACAGCACTCGATCAATATCCGTAAAGTATCGCAAGAAATCCTTGTCTGGACATGCGATGTGAGATAAAGGGATTCAAACTTGGCACGCCGCACTCACATTCCATGACGAATTGACCGTCATTTCCAAAGGTATGCTTCAGTTGAGGGAGGCACTTAAGCCATTCAGGTGTCCACTCCTTCGATCCATCAGACCATGGCCCCGTCCATTCGCCTTTACCCCAAGGGTTACGCAAGACAACGAAGCGTTTGCCTTTGACCTCGACAGCTCGAAGGACGGCATACGCATGTCCGCCTATCAGACCCTGGACATCTGGAGCTCCCCATGGTGCGTCTGGAGGAGCGTCGAGGTCGTAGAAGGCACAAGCGAAGAGGCGATCTTTGTTGACTTTGCAGAGCTCGTCCTTCCAGAATCGGTCGAGATTGAGTATATCCTAAGTATTTCATGAGTACGAGTGATGGAGGGTATGCTCTGGGACTGACCCGAGAGTTCAGGTTCATAGCAACACCTCTGAAGCGGGAAAGGTTGGTGAATACCCGTGCCACTCGAGGGAATGTTGTCGCGGCTTACCCCGTCAGATCTTCAATTGCTTCGCGAGTCTGTCCCCCGGAATCGATGTGGGCAAAGCAACCGTAAAGCTTGGCATACGCCTTCTCGATGATAGGGACCCAAGTCTCGTCGCTAGTCCCAGCTTTGGCGTATGTGAGAACATGTCCGCCTTTCCTGGCGATCGCGTCAAAGCGTTCCTTGTCTTCGTGATAGATCCCTTTGGCATCTTCATCTAGGGATTCGTACTGAGGGATGTTGGTGAAGAGGAGGCTGTGAAACCATGAGATGCTTGTCCAGCTTGAAGCATCAAATGTGATAGACTAACTCGTCGACGATAACACTGACCCATCCTCGGTCTTGGTAGAAAATGAATCCATAGATCCCAACCTCTTCATTGCGCTGAGCGAAAGGAGTGGAATCAACCTGGGCCCTCTCGATATCAAGATGACTATCCAAACGTACCGCCACGCAGATCTTATCAATCAGGCCATGGAGGCCAGACACAGTGGCCAGCGCAGAAAGGAAGTAACAATCCCCAAGGCCACCTTGTCGTATGGCGGCAGAGTTAGCCGCTCCGCCTTCAGGGAAGAAGACAGGTTTGTCGAATATCTCAGTAACGCGCTGGACGTCTTTCCCGGTGATGCCGACTCTGGCGCCGTAGCCATGCAAGCATCGTCCTTCGTCGTACTCCAAGTCGAACTCAGTATCCCTAGAAAGGTTCGGCATGTATATCAGCACCTTCTCCCACAGAAAGTGCAGCAAGAAGGGGAACAGATGAAACGAGGGAACTTACCTGAACCGCTTGTTCTTTGCCTTGCATTCCTTTGCGATACGCTCAACAGTCGCCTTAGTCGTCTCGATCGCTGTGTTCAGCTCCTTCGTCACGAACAGCCCAACGCTCGGCTGTTTCTTCTCCTTCTTTCCCTTCTTTCCTTTCCCTCCACGCCCAAGGCGACTCCGGCTTCGAGATCGCTCGCCAGGGGCCTTTAGATCGTCATCGCCCTTGTTCCCGCCGCCCTTTGGTGCAATGAGGCGGCCTTTGCGCTCTTCTGTCTTCTTGGGATCCTTATTGGCTGGCCGTTTGTACCGTCTGCCCATGCTTCGTTCGATCTTAATCGGCTAAACTAGAGTCTGGGATGGAATTGGAACTGGAACTCGGGGGATGGCAGATGAAGTTGGGATGAGCGCTCAGGGATCTTGTCCTTATATCTCCTCCTTGAGATCACGGCGCGGGAGATTCGGCCATTCTATTAGTCGATTGGGCGTTTCTGGGTGCCCATCAGGGCATGTGTTCGCAATGCGGCCTTCCAACTTTGCACGCTTCACAGGTACTATCAGTGACAGATAGGACGCCGGGAAGTGACAGAGACGACTCACTCCTTAATGGACCCTGCAAGGCCCTCAATATTCAACATGCCTTACCCACAGGGGGTTATACAGCCAGACGAAGGTATGTTGTGGAGAAGTATGTGGCAGTTGAAGAACCCTAGAGCGCTTGAGAGACTCTTCCAAAAAAAGATCGGTTATGATTCCATCACCTCACGCCTATCACGCCGGTGATCGATCTGATCGCTGTGCCGTGACATAGGGGTTGCTTCCTTGGGCGCTTATTGCACTGTGGGATACCCACCGAAGCTACTCAAGGGTTATTGTGAGGAAGAATAAAGTGGTATTTTGTTCTGTGATGCTGAAAATAGTGGACAGAGATAGATATTTGCCAGGGACCACAAAATCACCGAACCATTCATCCCCTCCAGAGAGTCTGGTAGGAACAAAAGCAGTCAGACAACGTCCTCCTAAGATGCAAGAGTCACCTACCGGGCCAGGCATCGTATAGGTAGCTGGGATAGCTGATACCCGAGGCCAGGCATCAGTCTGAGAATACACCACAAAATGGATTCAATGGACTGACGATAGTAGATGTTCAGCATGATTCCAGGTTCCCTTCCCGTGTAGACGCCAGGGATCGAGACAAGAGGACCAGGGTTTCCGCTTCCTCCACCAGTGACTTCGATCTGACCGCAACTGATGTAAAACTGGGCTAAAGGTACGATGATCGTCAATATCGTTCGTTCGATTTTGTTGGCGCGATGAGACGGGAGATCACATACCACCACCAAAGGTCGATGCTCCGTGAACAGCGATGTTCTCGACACGGACCAGGTACTGCCCAGCAGGGAGAGTCGAAGGGAGGTTGAACTCTACCTTATCGGCGTCTGAAAACGGTGCCAGTTAGTTTGGTGGCATGTACTCTGTGACATATAACGGCTGCAAAAACGAATGCGCACTCATGGCAGGGAAGGAGATAGAGGAACCCCCGTTCGTCACTGCAGGAACTTCATAGACTCGGAACCACACTTGGCCACTTCCATCCCAAGTCGACACATTTCCAGGCGCCTTCGCCATGTAGATGTTGGTAACCTGGACAAAGCTTTGTGAGTAACCATAGCAGTAGCGAGTATGGCAGGTGGTTTATACCCACACTTTGGTGATATACGGCCTGATTGGCTTTGAACCCGATCTTCGATCCAGCAGCTACTCTCGCAGTCGACGACGATGGGGAACCGGCAGCGTTGTAGCATCTGAAGTTCGGGCTACTGACATCCGTAATCTAGGCAGGGTAGGCGTATTAGTAGCTACTGTGCGTGAAGAGCAAGGATACACACAGGGCCGTTGCTCTGGAAGTTGTCGGTCTGTCTGACGTTGACCCAGTCCCCCGTCGCCGCTCCTCCAACGAGCAACTGAGGGAATGTATCTGGAATCCGTCAGTGACTGTACCGTCTTGCGACCAGACGGGGGAGCGTACAATGGGAGTTAGCCAGGGAGGCTAGCGAGAGAACAACCGCAACGAAAGCTTTGCTGAACATGGTGATCCGTAGGGTAGCATTCAAAGGGCAGCGTGAGGGTCTTTATATGTCACCATAGTCCCATGTGCTTTGTCACGTCGGAATGCACGGCGAAGAGGCTAATTCCCCGCATCCCGCGTTGCTGACCGCTGAAACCATAGGTAGATAGCTTCTGAGCCTATGGCACAGCTGCCGTAGCATTGATATAGGGACCGGTAGCTGTAGAGAGCGTCAGAGGACGCCTTAAGCGACCGACTATTGGTCGAACCGGAGCCAAGCATCCGAGGAACATCCTGGTAGTCGGTCAAGTCGATGGTCGGGAGCCCCGCTTCTCCAAGTTGTGGAAGGAGGGGTAAACGCCCGTTCCCAGCGGGACTAGGACTCCTCATCTTGATCAAAAGCTTTCGCATCCAGAGCATTCTCGTAAAGTCGGGATCTTCTTGAAGCTGGACTGGAAAAGGTAGGGGTGAAGTTCGGGAATATGGCAATCAGGCGATGATGCATATTGAGATAGGCCCATTCCATTAGCCATATTGAACAGCGTCCTCACCACAGCAGACCGTATCTCCCACCATATCCACAGTTCTTCTGCATCCCTTCTGCCAAGCCGGGGGGCACTATCGAAGGTGGATGCCCAGAAACTAGAGAAAAGAAGAGGTGGATTAGGATGATGATACGGCTTTCATTCAGAATATAGCTTCTCTATAGAGCGACAGCGTTCTATACGGCTGAAGTACTCCTTACCGGTGGTTCAGCCCTGCTTCAATGGGTTGCTTCCATGGCGCTCGCGGTCGGGACCTTCGCGCTTAAGCTTCGGATGAGTCACACCCTCCAGGCCGGCAATGGCCGGAGGTTGAAGCTCCGATTGATTTTCCCAAAAGCAGGCCGCCGTTCGCCGCGCTTGCAACGATCTTCTCCTCATTCTCCCTTCTCCTCTGTCTTCTCATAATGGCTGGCCCTTTATCTATATCGCTCATCTTCGCCCATATTACTCTCTTCCTCTCTTTCAGCCTCCGCACAGCTTACGCTTGTGAAGGGGAATGCATGTCTGGTGTCACCAACGTTTTCAACGGGAACTACACCATACCTGTTCAACTCACCATCCTCAGCCTGGTCAGTAAGAAAAGATGATATATCCCTGTGGAATAACAGCTAAAGGTCTTAAAGGCGGACCAAATCAACTCGCAGCTCTTGCCCGACATGCCACCCACTGCAGGCTATCTTGACCCGCTCGTTCTGGCCTACAACGACCAAGCATACGCGATTATGGAAAAGGCGATCTTTCCCGGGTTCTTCCACGGCAGATGTCAAGACCCATCTACTGGATTCAACCCTCCTGGCTGCCCCAAACCCGACTGTCCTGTTGTTTGCGGCACCCCTGGCTCTATGGTCCACTTCTACTCGCGGCTGCGCTATATCGCGTACAACACCACTTGGCATCTCCTGCACGATCTCGCGAAGCCTGGCACCCCCGTTTTCAACCAAATTCTGAATAATGTCGAAGAGCTCAGGAGTTCCGGCGCTAGTCGAAAGCGTCAGCTTTTTGACGATACCTCATCGCTGGGCGATTACAGAGATTCCTTGTTTCCTCGACTGGCTAAACATCCTAATTACTCTGGCGGCATCGTTTCTTTGGCTGTGTCGAAGCGAGATAACTATGTCAGGGATACTCTGGCCGGAATCCTTCAAGATATTCGATTCATCCTGGAGAAGATTTGTGGGGGTGGGGGCGATGGAACGACGAATGGGCTGCCGTACTGCAACTGGGAGCGAAGCATGAAGGAGTATATCCTTACGTTCCCCTAAACACTCTAACGACACGTACGCCTTGAAGACTAGCCCACAGGAATTCTATTTGACTCAACTTATCCCATCTCCGAGCCCGCTATTGAGAAACGATGAGGCTGCCGACACTACGGGTGAGTCGCTGGGAACGAGGCCAGATCCAGTATTTGAGACGAATGAGTGAGACGACTATATCGATAGAAACCTCTTGCGCGGTGTGATGGATCGAGCGTCTCCGAACCTGGGATAGTTTGGTCTACTGAACCATTTAGAGAAAGCTTAAAGCCGGGGATCGAGACGATGGAATAAATAGAATGGAAAAAACGAGGTCGATCTACGCCTAGGCATTGACCACACCTCGGAAAGCTTGATGAGAGCAGTCGCGATGCGCGTCTCTTGGCTGTGATCACGATCACCGCATCGGCAACTTAAACATGGCTCACTGCATATTTATTGTCCTTGCCTTTTGTCTTTCATCTTGACCATCGTCCCTGTCCTTCACCCCACCCCACCACTCCGGCCCATCTACATTCATTCAATTCACACCCGACGATGCGCGACTACGACGACGAGTATGTGTTCTTCGCCGATCGGGATGAGTGGAAGGATTTGGAGCCGATTGAGCAGTACGAGAACATCAACCCCCTCGCACCGATCTTGTACACCAAGGAATGTGAGTATCTAGCTGAGATAGCAAGATCCAAGGCGCTTGCATCTTTCTTACCTGTGCTGGAGGAACAGACAAGGATGCGACGGGCTACTTCCGAGCCATCGTGAAGAAGGAGGAGAAGAGCCCCCGTGTGCTCGAGCTCACTGAAGCTGTGATCCGTATGAATCCAGGGCACTACTCTGCATGGTGCGTGCTCTTCCTTTCTCTCAAGGAAGCAGGCAATCTATAACGCCGATATCGTTCCCTTGTTGTAGGCAATACCGTTATGAAACGCTGCTCGCAATAGGCGCCCCGCTGGATGTTGAGCTGAAGCTGATGGACGAGCTCGCAGTGAAGTACCTCAAGTCCTACCAAGTGTGGCACCACCGGCGGCTGCTCGTCACCCTCACACGAAAGCCCATCCCCGAGCTCGCTTTCATCACCCGCTCGCTCGCGGACGACACCAAGAACTACCACACGTGGTCGTACCGGCAGTGGCTCCTCGCGTACTTCAACGACGAGGAGGACATGTGGGCGGGCGAGCTCGACTTCGTGGAACAGCTGCTCGGACAGGATATCAGGAATAACTCGGCGTGGCACCACCGGTTCTTTGTCGTATGGGCATCGGGGGTGCGGGAGGGAGACGAAGATAGAGAGCGCGTGTTCAAGCGCGAGCTGGTGTACGTCTTGCCTTCCATCCAATTTGTGTGTGTGCTCACTGGATGGCTCTGCTCTTGCAGGTACGTGAAACAGAACATCTCCCTTGCGCCAAACAATGCCTCTGCATGGAACTACCTCCGCGGTGTGCTTGAGCACAATAAGGTTTCCTTTGCGCGTGTCGCAGACTTCGTGAAACCGTACACACTCCCGTATGACAGCTCGAAGAAGGACATCGTGGACGTCGATAACCCACCCCCGGCGCCCTCCGCGGATCTCCCCGCGGTCCCCGCGATCGAGTTCCTCGCGGACGTGTATGAGCGCGTAGGAGATAAGGAGAGCGTCTTGCAGGCTGTCGAGGTGGGTATTTAAGCTCATGACCTCTTCTGGCTTGGGTTAGGTCTCTGATGTCTGCTTGCAGCTGTGGAAGTCGCTCGCGAACGAGCATGATACCATCCGGAAGAAGTACGTATCTCACTCCACTTCCCGAGTTTCACGTCTGACTTCTCGATCCCACCCTTTTCAATCTTACTCTAGGTATTGGGAACACCGAGTCCGAGAGGCAATCGAGTCGGTCGCGTCGGTCGAGGCGCGATCGGCGTGATAGGACACTAACTACCTATCGTTCGCCCACTCGCTTTAGGCTTCCCGTCCATCTAACTTGTTTGCTCACCCTTTTGGCTTAGCCGGTATTGGCACGTTTGATTTTGAAGTGAATAATGGAAGCAGGAATGTAGAAATTCTGATGCTCAATGTATAATATGACCCAGGATTACTTTTGGTTTTGCAAAACTCCGCGGACGAGGGGAGTTACATAGAGGCTGAGGGCGTATTCAAGGGCCGCCAGGCGCCTGCCTACCATAAGCGCCCGTATCATAAAGAGCAGCCTGTGAGCGCTATGCGAGCCGGTTGTCTATTCGTTCAACGGCGCATCTTCAGAATATACTATATACTACACGCTTTTAAATTGAGCCGCCATCTCTTCCTAATTTCCTGACGATGACCTCCGGCACTGGTGAAATTATGGTCACTCAGCTTCCCAACCACCCGACCATGATCACTGGAGTGCCTTGAAAGCATTCCCTACTATAAGTGCTTTCGAAGATAACAAGAGGCTGACCTCGCTTCGCTTCGGTAAAGAGACTAGCGTCAAAACAGGCATTAGGTCAGGACTGCGGATGTCAGAGATTGCTCACGGGTTGAAAGTAGGGACGGTACCATTGGGTAGCGAGCTGCGAATGCGACCGGTCCAAAGTGGACGCAATGGCCCGGAAGCTCCAAATTCATGCGATGTTGTCAGTAATTAAGCAGGTCCAAGTCTTGGGACACCAAAACTGATAGAGAAATATGTAACACAAAGACAAGAAACAGCGGACCGCAACCTGGTAGAACATATAAGAGAGAGAGGTACTTACCCGACGAGAGATACAAAGTGAAAGGCTAGAGGCCAATCGGGAGTTTCTTGAATATATGGGTAAGCAGAAAACTGGCGAGGGCGAACGCCCTCCTTTCCGGCTCTTACGACGATGCTTTGCTTGAGAGTCGACCTCGCAGTTTATCAGTGTATACGGACCAGGGAGGCTGCAATGAACCGATCTATATACAAATGGATGCCGTGGCATTCTATTAGCTTCGGTTAAAAGCTTGAAGGCGACTAGAAAAGTTCTATAGGATGCCAAAGATTGAATACATTCAAGTACCATAAAATTAATGCTTCTTAGGAGCCTTAGCGCCAGGCATCCCACCCAAAGCGCTACCATCAATGTCCATTATAACATGAGCCCCACTTCTCACTCTTGAATCCGCAAGCGTCTTCGTTTCGTCTTGGAGTTTATGGCCGTCAAGGTAGATGTGGAAAAATCTAGCAAAGCCGCCTGATTGTGCCGCGACAAGGTTTTTGAAGGCGTCGACCGTCATGTAGGGGCTGACCGTGTACTCGTGTACGACATTCCCTGTGCTTTTGACATATGTGGCAGTCACCTTGAGGTCGGTGCGCGCCTCGAGGTGCTCCTCAGAGTCGCTCATGGAGCGGCGGTGTGCCGTAACAGCTTCCTCGAGGAAGGCTCGGAGAGAGGGTTGGAAAGGAACGTCGATGGTCTCGCGCGCTTCGAGACCGAAGCCACGCTCATACAAGACGTCGTCGATCTGGTGACGAGCATCGAGCTCGTTGTAGTCCTGTTAAAGCGGGATTAGTATGACACCCTCTAGATCTGTAGTCTCTCCCGGAGGCCCGACATACGTTGTACGAGTACGCAGTGGCGCTGGCGATCAGATAGGATGCGCCGAAGAGCAGGCTGACGAGAGGGGCGAGGGTGAACTTCATGGTAAATAGCTGGGGTGGTTTGTGCTGCGATATTTTTTGATTGAAGAAGTCCCTGGGTTTTATAGGTAGAGCGGCCGTTCTTTGATTGGCGCGCATTCACACTCTCCACGGCTATCTATGTACCGGCATAGACCGGCATCATGAATTACTCCAAGATCGTTGAAATGCGAATCCGATACGTACTTCTAAGCGAAGATATCATGTGGATAAACGACCAAAAGGCTCCAAAAGGCCTGTGTCGATTGGAAGCCGTGATGGCAGTCGTATGGGCAAGAGCGTCAAGCGAGCAAAGTGGGGAGACAGACCTTGCGATAGATTCTCTGGTCTGTCTCCCAGAAATTAGAATCCAATCCAAGTCAGTTTTTGAGACCTGAGAGACGAGCTCAGGCCATGTCCAGGCACACCCGTCTAAGAACCTCTAGTTAAGAACTCGCTAGCAGAGGCTAGCAGCTACTGACAGTGCTTTCCGCTCTATCAGTAGTACCAATCTCACCTCAGTTTCGCCGTGTGGCAGCGTGTGGCGCGCTGATTTTTGCTTCGGAACGCTGGCTCTTGGAAAAAATTGCAGCCGTGCTGAAACACAGAAAACATGACCCTGGCTCGTCCAAACCTTCAGGCGCGTGTCTAGGTGGGCAGGAAACACGTCGCGCAGGGGGGCAGAGGGGGGCCGGGGGAAGCAAGGCTGAATGTCTATTCTCGGCGTGCTGGCGTCGTCTACATCGGTAAGTGATCCCATCAACATCTAATCTAATCTCAGGCTGTCTAGGTACGAGACGACTTTCTTCTCCAAAAGCTCAAACTAGTACATACCTGGTAGAACATATAAGAGAGATACTTACACGACGAGAGATACAAAGTGAAAGACTAGAGGCAAACAGAGATACTATAACGAACTCGCGAGTTTCTTTAATATATGGGTAATCCCCACTGGGTCCTAGCAAGGATAATAAGCATTGACATTATGCAAGAATCAAGATATCGACCACTCGTCATCATCGCATGTCATATCGAAATAAAGAGCGAGCTCACAAAAAGCCCACAAAACATCACAGAGAGACGCGAACTAGCAAGAGATAGAGAGACAGAGAGATGGGCAACAAACAAGCAAAAAGCAAAGAAACCTCGTGCAAATCGAACATACAAGTCAAACACAAACATGGCGGAGAGAGAGATAAAAAACAAATGAGCGTGTGAAATACTAGCAAAGCGTCCATCCAGTCCACACACCCATTAAACACTGGCACACAACTAACCCCTTCCTCACTCTCACCCTCCCTTTCTCACCCTCACACCCCCTCCCTACCCTCCTCCCCCGCCAATAGTCACTCCCCCTCCCTCTGCTCCGTATCCCCGCCCTTCAACGCCGTATACGCCGGCGGCAACTCAATCGTCTCCGCCTCACCCTCCTCCCCTTTATTAGGCACCGAATAACTCGGCCCCGCATCATCATGCTGAATAATATTAACAGGCCTCATAACCCTCTGCGGCGCGCCCTTCCTACTCGCCCCCGTCCCACTCAGTACCGCACTCCCATCGGGCGTCCCCGGCCGCTGCCCACTCGTATACATACTCGTAGCCGTCGTGCCCCCGCTCAAAGGCCTCCTTCCCCCGATACTATCCGTATCCCCATCCACCACACTCCCCGCGACAGTGCTATCGGGCACCGTGAACGGCTGTGGTTGGTAATACTCTGGAAGATCATTCCGACTCCGCCTGTCCCCGCGCCCATCCTCGTCCCCGTCCTCCTCCTCATTCAACAAATCGAGTGGTTTCTCCCGCACGCGCGCGCGTTCTCGTTGGCGTTTGCGGTAGAGTATGAAAAAGAGCAGTGCGGCGAGGAGCGCTACGACACCCCCGACGACGCCGCCCGCGATCGCACCTGTGTTGTTCTTCCCCTTCGTATTGCCCGCATCGCTACAAGGAGGAGAGAAACCATTAGAATCATCTCGCCCATTTCACCTAATTTCAAATATAAAAAACTCTTACCCAGTAGACTGCGAACTTGTCGGATAACTCCCTCCAGCAGGACTCCCTGGCGTCGCACTGGGACTCGTCGCGTTAATGCAGCTCGAATCAGGGTTAATCCCCGCGCTGACGACGTTGGGCACGCTCCCACCGCTGCCCGCACCGCGGTCGTCACCACCGATAAGCAGCAGCTCCGTCCCCGTGCGCAGATTCGCCTTCCAGTCGAAGCCCGTTCCCTGCCCCGTCTGCGTGCTCAGCGTGCCTTGCGGGATGGAGAACGACTGCCCTCCGGGAATGACACCAACGAAGTGAGGCGTCCTGGAACGGGTAACCAGGAGAGGGGGTAAAGATAAAATAAGAAAACAGATGTGTAGTAAGGTGAAGTGCGCACGCACCCTTGGACATCGCTCGGCGTCCAGAAAATCCGCGTAGTGAAACACTGCACGATCTGGTTCGCGGGCAGGATGGAGAAGTACCACTGCGGCTGCACGCTCTTTGAGGAATCAAAGCACGTAGCGTCGTCCGATGGGGCGACGTTCGCTGCAACGCTCGTGCCCCCCGAGCCGAACCCGCTCGCGTCGCTAACCTGAGATTACAGAAATAGCATAAAACATTAGCTCGCTGCGACAATTAGCTGAATGAATGAAAGTCGAGATGAGATGCTAGGGTGGGAAGGTGGCGGCAGAAGTGGGGCCCCGGCCGGTGGTTTGCAGCCGCCATTGAACTAACAGTGGGGTGGGGAAGGGGCGACGGGGAGTGGACACTTCTGACGCTCCACGTCCTGCACCGGGGAATACCTTTGCAGAACCCCTTGCAATTGTGACGATTGTCTTTGCGGGGCACAAAAGAGTGACCTCTGGGGACGCGCCAGTGGTCTCCCGTGAAAACAGAGAATGTAGTGCTTCCCCGGGTGTGTGTAGCAGAAGAGAATGCAATGTTTCCCCGGGTATGTGTAGCAGGAGAGAACGCTTGCCAACCAGGATCGCGAGGCTGCACTGGGTTGGGGAGTGATGACACCGGCGTGATAACGTTGGCCGTGGATCCGTTCCCCTACGGCGCACGCCGTACTGGTCATGGACTAATGGGCCCACTCGTCTACTACGCAACCTCGGGTTGGTTGTCCCGCATGCTGCCGCCACACCTCGTGTCCTCGCGCCCCGCACACAGAATAACATCAAACCGATCCCCATAGCAGCTCGAAAGAAGGCAAGCGAAATATCTATCACTCACCACCGCAACGAACTTGGTATTCTCCGGATATTTGAGTTTAAAGCTCAATGTCTTCGCCCCTGCATCGAATGGGACGTCGAGGATGGTGCGGGCCTCGATGTTGTTGGGCAGTGTCGTGGGTCCACTGGGGATGATGAGGATGCGGTACGGCGGTTTGCCGTCGTCACCGCTGATTGTGACTTTGAGATCGCCGCACTGTATCGGGGGCTCGTCGAAGGCCCATGAGTAGGCTGAGGTAGAGGCGGCGTTCAGGAGGACAGTGAGGGCGAGGGGGAGGGCGAGGGAAGGTCGGACCAGGGAAGTCGAGGGTGGGGCCATGGCCGCGAAAAAGGTTGTTGTCGCCGTTGGTGTCGAGTGGGTCGTCGGGAGGTGGTGGTGTCGGTGGGTCCGTGCGGGTATAGGGGAGACTAGCCCATAAAATGGCGGGAGGACGACGACGACGTGCACGGAGAGCGAAGAAGCAAACCAGAGCCAAAGCAAACGGAGAATGCACGCCGCGCATTTCGTTGTCCGCCATCACATGCGAAAACGACGTCAGCCCATCACACCGTCCGACCCTGCTGGAACACACATAAAGCCAGGCTAAACTGGTACTAGTTTCTGGCTCACAAAACCTGGTTACTCTGAAGTATACTTGTACAATGTTTTACTGCAATTAATTCACTTTTTTTCTCCAGGCTGTTCGCCGAGGGCAGCCGGTGCGAGGACGCCAAATGGAGCTAAGCCGGGTCGAGAACGCGACGCGCCGTGCTTTGCACAAGTCGCGATTTGGATAGGCGGACTGGATTTCTTTCTGACTATCTCAGGAGAAAGCCGCCCGCCAAGTACCCGTATCAAGGCTAGTAGATTATCTGCAAGAGCAGGGTATGAGAAACAGCGCATAACATCAAACTCCTTCTCTTTGACCTGGTGATCGTCGTCGTGGGGTCCAGATTAGTTATCGTGGAGCCTCGAAGATAAGAACAGCTGGTTGGAGCTTGACGTAGCCTCTAGAAGAAGAAACAATTGGCTTGGTACTTCCTGATGTACACCCCATAGTGAATATGAGAACGAGAATGCCATAGAGAGGTACTTCAAGAATGAAGACACCCCTTCGGGCGGAGGAACCTTGAAAGCCTTTCACGAGTGCCTGATGAACGCGGTACCGCCAGGTGATCAGGGTTTAAAGACTATGACATTTCAATGCGTAGCCGCGCTGTGGAAGGAACAGACACCCTGGTTGCATCGCGCATAGGGGCCCATCATGATACGGGCGCTTATTTTCAGGGTCGAGAACCACTAAGCGGCGAGCGCTAGATTGCCACCTTGGATTGCGCGGCAGCGGTTTCGTTGAAACAGGGCTTCCTACAGTGCACTATCTAGCTGGGAATACGCGAGCCTTCAACCCTCCAGACATGTAAGCACTGCTGAGGATGGGGCCTGTCTGTGCGCCTTCTGTGAATCTGTAACGCTTAGTCGGCTCCTTCAAGCCTGCAGTTGCAAGCGTTCACTCGAATCGACCACTACCTCGTTCTCGTTGAACCGCCACTTACCGCTAGGGCGCGTCCTACAACAGCTTCGAACCACCCATTAAGGATTAGAAGGGACGAACCCGCCTGGATGCCCACTGCCCGAATGCCGCATTGGCGTTCTCTCCGCCAATGGCCATTATGGGCGCTTCTCCCTGCCAGGCTCCAGCCGACAGTCACGTTGCGCTGTAGGCGTGCAGCAGGCCACCGGGCCACTTTACCTCTGCTGAGGACATCAGGTTCACAGGCGAACGGTGATCTGTCTGTCTGTTTTCCAGTTTCAAGGTCATGGAGCACTCTGGAAGTCGATTACAAGTCTAGCACCTACTACTAGTACCGGACCGCCCATGCCACCGCCCGCAAATTTAATATAAGATTTGTGCAACAAGTCACCACGATACACATAACAAGACTGATTAAGTTAGGTTATCCTACGCCATGTAGTCTACCAGGGCCATGCTCTCACCACCAACGAGCTCATAAGCCAGATTAACGATGAACCGACCAGTAGCCGTGCATGAGGCGACCACACCCCCAGCGTAATCCAAGGCCGTGCATCCCACAATGTGCGTCTGTCCTGTCGCATCCCCGGATTGGTTGGTAGAAGGATGATCTCTGCAAGGCGCGATCCAGTAGAGGACATCCCTCAGTTGGGGCCTGGCAAAGACTGAACGCGTTTGGGATGTTTTCTGGTACCTGAGCAAGGTTAAGGGCACTTTGTCATTCCACACCCCCGCCCATACACCCATGCGGCACGGGGCCCATTCTCCACTAGGTAACTCGTATGTTCCTACGTGGTCGAGAGACAAATTCATCACATCGCTCGTGGATATTTGGGGCAGGTTATGGTCGTTTATGTGTTCAGATTGAACACTAAGTGAGAACCTTCGGCTTTGAATGCGTCCAGCGGGGCTTTCCTCAATGATGTCCCATGTGAGTGGAAGCGAAATCGACGACGGCGAGATATGGACCGCACTTGGCCATGGGTTGGGGTCTACATCCTGTGGTGGACGGGTAATGTGTAGTGATCACCACGGGTTGACCCCGGGTCACAGCGCAGCAACCCGCACCCGCACCCGGGCCAACCCTACCCGCGAAACCGCGGGTTTACCCGCCAAAACGAACCCAAAAACAGCCAAATCGGACGAGATTTGGCTGAGATATGGTTCATTTATGTCCTAGCACATAAATGGGCCATATCTCGGCCAGTTCTCGTCCGATCTGGACGTTCTTGGGCTTGTTTTGTAGGGGACGGGTTGGGGAATGCCCACCCGCACCCGCACCTTACGGGGTACAACCCGCGAACCCGTGCGGGTCGCGCGACCCGTGGTGATCACTAGTAATGTGTAGAGATTGCGAACCCGAGGACGTCGAGGCCGGGACTTCAAGGTGCAATACCCGTGTGTCCGGAAGGGCGGTCCACTGGAATGGATATTGGTGCGCCCCTGTTGCAGCAACAAGGATCAATAGGTCTTCCGAAAGAAGGAACTGTGGGATCCAAGTTAGAAGGCGTCACAAAGGGTTTCTTATTGGTTTCTTATTAGCTAAAACGCACTTACTTGTACGGTCCGGGATAGGGTGTGTCGATCCTGACCAAGTGGAATGATAGCATACAAGCCCCTTATGAAATCCCAAACAACAATAACGTTGGCGTATTGAGCCAGAACTTTGTCTCCGCGCAGGTTAAATGCGCTTGGGTAGCAAATAGTATTAGGGCTCAAAAACTCCATCGACATGTCGGGGGGTAGTCGGTTAAACGATGGGTTGGGCCGATGGGGAGAGATAATGAAGACACTGATACTGGGAAGCCGGATAGACAGCGCCAATAAGATAAAGGAAAGATGTAGCATTGAAGGTACACTCACCAGCCTCGATGTCCACTGCTGTCGGTGGTACCAACTGCCACTGCTAACGTTTCGGTGTCTAGATTAGAGCAGTCCCAAGTGAGACTGCAGTGCACCGGCGGATGCCCGATGTCCTGACTTGCTAAGAGAAGAGGTTGTAGAAGAGGCCTTTTTCCAGCGAATCCGAGGTCCCACAGTTCTAGAATATCGGTGCCCTGTGATTCACCTTTATCGCAAGTGATGACGAATCTGCCACCTGGGATGAGGTGTTTGAACCACAACGCGGAGTTCAATCGCCCACAGAAGGGGATCGTCGACACTGGACGAAGAACATTGGTACTCGTACCAAGATCGGGGAAATGCACATTGGGAGATACCGCGTGTTTGTGAACACGCTGAATCCAGAGGTGAGGGCCAAGTGCGGCGCGGCGAAGTTGAGCGACGCTCATTTCGTCGATGGGGTACGAGTGGAGAAAAAGGTCGTACTCCATGCACACGGCCTTCAAAAGGTTCAGCCAAAGTGTTCGCTCAGCCGTCGCTTCATGTAGTGCTTTACACGTCTACAGGGTGGTTGAGAATCTCGGCCTCGATTTGACTCAGTTGAGGGGCTTACCTCGCCCAATGCGATGACATCGATGGGGTTTAATAGCTCTGATATCTCGCGCCAGATATCCGGAGGGACCTGGTCCATCAGGGGTCTGCTCTTATCTGCCATATGTACTGAGATGTGCCGACAGGAAATGGTAAAGGTGAAAGATGAATCTAAGGTCATCCAACGAGTCAATGATCACGAGGCATCTGGTCCGCTTGATGAACGGATTCGGGGCCGAAGGCTGCAAGAGGAGATGCTCTGACTCTCGTCTACCATGTCATTCGCTTATTCCTGGTCCACTTATGCAGAATGCGCTAAGTCCTCAGTGTTGTTGTGTTGATTAAAAAGAGATAGGAGTTGTTGAGACCTTCACAAGCGCATCTACACATCACTACTGTCTAAATCAACGGCGCAGAGGGCCGTGACTTCGACGAACAGGCATTTGACTTTATCGTTTTGCTTCAAGCTTCAGGCTCTCCCGGGTTCCCCTTGTCCGAGCTCAATTTGATCACATAATTCGACTTCTGTATAAGCAATTGGTACAGAACATATTACTAGTACTTACTGATAGATAGAGGATATATACAATAAAGTTAATGCGGGCGTACATAAGATAAGGCCTAAGGTTAGTGTGAGCATACATACGATAAAAATGCATCCGCTGGGGAGCCGACAAACGTGAGTAGATATGTTAGAATAAGAATACGGTCGAGGCAAGACGCTGGTACCGAGCCCTGACCCGATGCCCCAAGAAATTAGAAATAAATATACCAAGTGCGAAGCATGAATTGAATTGGAGGAGAGAAGAGCGCGCTGCTCTGAGTTTGTCGGCTAGGTCCGGCCCTTCCGAGTTTGGCAGCGGAGAATCAACGTTCAACCCCGCTCGCGCGTGTGCTGTCCTGCGTCCTCTCCGTCCTGTTCGAGAACCACCACCAGTACACCGCCAAAATCTTGAAACGTAGTCTCTACGTTTTTCCCATCATGAGATTTCGGGAAGATGGCGACACCTTATCCAGGTGATCACACATCTCTCCCATCATCTCGTCTGTCTAATAGGGTCCTGTCGCCAGGTCGGTATAGCTGTAATGTGGCACTAAACATGCTGAGCAGGACTAGGATAGGTGTAGGACACATGAATGTTGATATGGTTGAGATATTTTACTTTATGTAGCTCCGATATTCTCAGCCCGAATGCCTTAACGTGAGTAGGGGTATCAGTCATATGTGTATAGTGATATACTGTCTGCATGTACCAGCAGGTCTTTTGAGCATAAGCCTTGATATACATTTCATATGCCTCTTGGCGTAGACCCAATACATTGGTCTATATTATATCTAGAAGTCACCATGGCTGGAAAAAGCAAAGCGAGCGTATGCGCCGAGCTGGTTAGACATGCTGAGCACTCGCCAAATAGTTGCAAATAGTAGGTGCAGTATGTGTATTGAAAGGGCAAGAGATAGTCTAGCAAGAATACAAGTCAAACGGAGTGTACGTAGAGGGTATATATGTCAGTGACAAGCGATGCACAGATTACTCCGCAGTCTCCGCTGAGGTGGGATCAGCCTCGGCGACAGCAGCAGGCGCAACGACCGTCACAAGCTCTGGGGTAACCATGACCTCATTGAGGCCAGTCTCCCATTCGTTGGGAACCACGTCTTGTGCTGATTGCTGAGCAGCGGATCCGTAAAGTGCGCGATCCTGAGTGAGCATGCCAACGAATGCTCTTGAATGATATCAGTATTCTACGTAAAACTGGGGAAAGCGAAGTTGAGAGATGTGACGCACTGTTGAATCATGTCCTCGTCTCCTTTAGCAAGCGTGTGGATCATTGTCAAGCGCGCGTCGACGTTCTTCCAGTAATCTGGGCCCGCCTTACCAGGCTGTGTGTGGACCTTGCGCTGCAATAGTTACATGCACGGTTAAAAAGGGAACTCGTCGATAGCAGCATCATACACAAAGCAGACGTACCAACAATGCGAGCCTCGCACACAGTGCAGGAGTCACGGAACATTGAGTATTTGCAACGAGCAGTGAGGCGAGCTCATAGATACTCTGGCCCGGCTTGGAGGCAGTTATCTAGAGTGTGTCAGAGTTGTGATGAAGGGAGCCGAGCGAAAGGACGTACCGCTTTCTTAATTCGAGAGCGTGTCTGAGTTAACTCGTTCTTGACGGCCTCTTTCACGGCCTTGTACACATGACGGTCGACTTCGAGGTTGGCAGGTACGTTAATCTTCAAGTGCTTGATGACGGCCTACGGGGAAATTCAGCATCGACGATATTATTGGGGCATGGGAATGGACTTACAAGGACACGCTGAGTTGGCAGGCTTCCCCTGTACTGGCTTAGCTTGGGTGAGAGAAGAACAGCGAGGCCATAACTCTTTATGTTATCCTAAGCATTTTATGTCAGTCTATGTTCCGGAGGGAAAAAGGAAAACGCACAACGAGAGCCTTGTCAACTACGTACGCCTCAGGGGCAGGGATGAGGCGAGTGAGCTTCTGTTCAATGACTAGTAGCCTGGTAAATGTAAGGAGCTCGCGACCGCTGGCTGACTCGACTGCGAATGTCTCAAGGTCTCGAGCATACGGTCCCAGGCTGTAGCGGGTCCCCAAACGCCGTGCGTGCAGCGCCGCATTTGTGCGAGCAGTGGAAAGGCCGTCGCTGGGAGTTGTGACCCCAGAAGCTAAGGAGAAAGGTGCCATAAACGCAAAGGTGTTCAGGGCGTCGTCGTCGGGGGTAGCAAGCATCATTGAGGTCAGCTCGGCGGCAGCGTCGTCGTCAGCGTTCGGCTGTTGGGAGCCTTCAGGCGGCGGGGAGCTGTGGAGGGCAGAGTTTGACATAGTGGATAGTAGTAAAAGGAGCGGGGGTATGGAAGGCTTGAATAAAAAAAGCGGACGGTGAGGGAAAAGGAACGAATGTGGGCGTTGGGAAGAAAGAGAGGTTTGCTGGCAGAATGTTTGTGGGGCGGCTCTATCGAGCGATGACTCCGCGTCTGATTTCAACTCAGCAGGTGCCGGGCGAATTGCTGTTGCGAACATGTGTCGGTGCCTGCGTATCCCAACACCACTGAGCTAAACAATGACCAGGGGTCGACAACCTGGATCTGCTGCACAGGCCGGTCAGTTCCAGGCCATATTTCAAATGGTTGAGAGGTTGTTGAACTCACAGAATGAAAATTATGTTGAAAGATCAAGAGCTTCACGCTGATACCAACCCACCCCAAGTGCGCTGTCGGGTCTGCAGACAATACTCCGGCAGGGATGAAGACAAGCTTTGGACTCTAAAAGCAAGCTGGCACAAACACACACACGGGAAGGGCCACATTGAGGCGGAAGCAGCACGAACTAGAGATCTACTTAGATCAGCGGCAGAGCAATTGCAAGCCCAAATCGACCTCAGTACCGACAGTCCTCTCCATATCGAGAGGTTAAGCACCACTCCCGCTGCCCTACGCATGCCCGTATATGCCCCGAATGTGGTGATGAGCGTTGGAGAGGAGGAGATGTGGAACAATGTTGACGCCAGCAACTGCGGGATCACACTGGATGACCCCGACAAAGATCTCAGAACCAAAGCCCGAGACTTTGAAGTGCAAGTAAAGGAGTTCTCCCGGTGGGCTGGGGCTGGTCAGGAGCTGCATGATATTCTGGATATCCAGTCACTAGAGGAGATGGAGACTGAGGGGGAGGAGGCAAGAGCGCTGGAGGAAATCATCGCAGCAACTCGTGAGTGTTCTGCGGTACAGTTTATGGATCTTGTACTCATGTCGCTTAGGTGTATCAGCAGCAATAGGAGGCTTGAAAGGCTTCAGCCAAGCTCAGGGGCATGGCGTAGATGCCGAGTGGTCTCCTTATCCGTCAAAGCTTTTGTTTTTGCTCGACGCCATCGACAACATACCACGAATCCGGGTGTCGTCAGGTCTGATGAATGTTATTCTCTGGCTCCTTCAAGAACTAGACGTGCAGAACGTACCTAGCATTGCACTGCTTCGAAAAATACAGATATCGCTGCGGAAGGATAAGGGTGTCGGAACAATCCATCGAACATCGCCGATGGGGAACATGTTCTCGTTCAACAATCCTATTGATATCATCGCTGCTGTGAGTGGGTTGACAATGTGGATGATAGGAAATAGCTAACCATTTGCTATGCTAGGACTGGGCAAACCCCAAGGTCAGACCGCACATTCGAAGGTACCCAATGTTATCGAAAGACGGCGTCGTCTCCGAAATCTGGCACGGACACAAGTGGCGCCACGGACTAGATCGCCACGCACTCAGCCCAATGTTTGACGATGGCATTCGCCATTACTACATTGACGAGCCTGCAAGAACGAAGGATGGCAGACTTTTCATTCCGATACGGTGGCTTGAAGACGAGGAAGGTGTGGTTTGGGCAGAAGCGTGGAAAGTCAAATTTGATGAGGTCAGCTGCGGTGTTGAACGTTGAACGTTGAGCGCTTGTTCGGAGTTCCATTTTGAAGTCCAGCGTCTGATTTTGACTGTGTTTCACAGAATATTGCAACTATCCTCGATAACAGCGCTGGAGTGGTTCTCGTGAAGGGATCTGAATTCACCGCAAACATGTTCGATCTCCAAGACGCCCAGGAGCTCCCAATTTGGAGTGAATCAACTGTAAACGCTGGGCACCCAAGCAGAATGCCAAATCCCGACCGCATTCTTGCTGATGGAGAGCCACTGTACACCTCATTCATCGATGTTTTTGGAGATGATGTATCTGGCAACAGGTCGAAGAGCTGGAATAAGCATTGGAACATCTATATTACCCATCGCAATCTTCCCCGAAAGATTTTGCAGCAAGAATCACACACTCACTTCGTCTCAACCTCACAGCATGCATCTGTTCCAGAGCAGTTTCATGGTATCAAAGCGTGCATTGAGTAAGTCACGAAAGCCTCGTTATCCTCTGTGAAGCCCATTCTAACCCAGCCCCTCAGTGAGACCGATCAAAAGCCTGTCCGGGTGTATGACCCTGTCACAGACCAGTACATCCGACTGAAGGTGCGTTGTAACTGTGGCCCTGGGGACAATCCAGCGCAAAGCGAAACATCCGGGCACATAGGGAGCAGTGGAAACTACTCCTGTCGAAAGTGTACAGCTGGTGGGACAACCAAGTTCAAGGAATCCGACGTTGGTTTCAATGAATTCTTCACCGTAAGTGCAATCTTTAATACGCCCCCGACTTTCGACTGACTTTCATCCCTAAAATAGGCTGGAACTCTGCGGAGTGGCGAAAGTACACTGGGAACAGTTGACCGCCAGCTTCAGCTCTCGTGCCGCGGGGTAGCAGCGACGGTACAGAAGAGTCAGACCGCCACTGGGGTCAAAGATGCGTATGGACAGTACTGGATTGATAAGCTCATCCAGTGGTCCCGAGACCGGAAAAAGGCCGATAATGGAAAGACTCCTCAAGAAGTGGAGGACGAGTTAATCAGTTTTGTGGATACTCACTCCAACGACATTCACAACCCGTTCCTGACACTTAAATGTGAGCAAAGATTCTTCTCGTGCCGCGTGCGCGCCCAAGCTGACAGCCTTGCTAACATAGATTGTGATATGGCGCGAGACACGCCAGTGGAGGTACTTCACACCGTGCTCCTTGGAGTAGTTAAGTACGCATGGCATGGCACACATTCGAGTTGGAAGAATCAAACCCCGAAGTCAATATACTCTTCCCGGCTACAGTCTACCAACACCGCCGGCCTCTCGATTCCCGCAATACGCGCCGGATACATCATGCAGTTTGCAAATTCACTAATTGGTCGCCAATTCAAGATTCTCGTACAAGTCAATGTGTTCCATGTCTATGACCTAGTTGATGCACCACAGTACGAGCTCATCAAATCCGTCGGTGTCCTTGCGGCACTTCTATGGGTGCCGGAAATACGAGATATGTCCGAATACTTGGTGAGTCTTTAAGCGCCCAGTAAGCGCGGAGCCTGGAGGCGAAGCTGCACCAGCCTTCTGCCAATTGGTGGTCATTAAAATACGGCTAACCATGACATAGGTTGATGTCGAGACCGCAGTAGCAAATGTCCTCGATAGTGCGGCGGCGGTCGACCCCTCCAAGATTATCGCAAAGATCAAGTATCACCTTCTGGCCCATGTTATGGATGACATCAAGAACTTTGGCCCTATTATTGGTGTCGCCACGGAGAGTTACGAGTCTTTCAACCTTATATTCAGGTTATGTTCTATCCTCTCGAATCATATTTCTCCCAGTCGCGACATTGCTCATCAACTCGCGAGGCAAGAGACATTTAAGCACCTGATGTCCGGAGGGTGGTGGAACGATGGCAGTGACGGAACATGGAAGCAGCCCGGATTGTCATTGCGCAAATACGCAGATCAGAGTGTTATGCTGAAGCGGCTGTACAACATTGCAAAAGAAAGGGAAGATCCCCCTGGTGAGTGAATTCTGCTCTCATCATCCAGGATTTCTCGCGGCTCGCCATCTGACCAGATAGATAGGTCACACTAAACTTCAGCCTGTGCCGCTTGACGAAAAACAGAGACCATTGCCACGAGGTACCTACAGCCTGGATAAGACGCGAGCGCGGGATGTAGTCATCTATACTCCAAGCGTAGATCATCATCGACAGCCTGTCTCAACCTGGCTTAAGTGCAAGTCCCTGACCGTGAAGTCCGGTGATGAATGCCGCATCGGAAGCTGGGTGTTTGCTCGTGGGATTGGAGCCGATAAATCTGAGGTACGCTTGCTTCAAAAATTAATACTTGATGTCCATGTAATGTTAACTTCTAACTAACATCCGAGTAGGCACTCCCAGGGCTCATAACGGAAATCCTGCGAGCAGAGAATGGTGATTTTGCCTTCGCTGTTATCGAAAGGTACCAGGTTTCACAAGATCTCCACGCCAAGTTCTCGATGCCAGTGCTTACTCTCCCGTTTGGAGAAGTTGTGACGGTAGGCGCTGGCGCTCAGGTGAGTAAGATTCAGCACGACTTTTCACACAATATCTCACCAAAAATAGGATATATTATTCGACTTCAATGTTCAGCATGACTGCTTTACAGCGAAGTGTACCGCAAGTGGGGAAAGAGCTGTAAAGCAGGAAAGGATGGAATCAGGCAAGATAGAGAATTTTATCGAACACAAGCCTCTGCAGAGGCATGTAGTGAACACCCACGCCTTTCACAATGCGCACCTCCTCCGTTCAGTCCCTTCCCTGAAACTCATCTTAAAACCATCCCTGCGTTACCCTAACCGACTGCAGCATCATCTATCAATGGCCGAAGCACTTCGGGCATCGAAGGCTGCCCCTAAGCCTGCACCAGCCAAGAAGCGAAAGAAGGGAGATGAGGCAGGAGGCACCCCCGCGGCAAACCGGTCTCAGCCTGCCAATACATCAATGCCAACATTTATTCCATATGAAGCGCCCGTTTGAAATTTGACCTGGGGCCCCATATCGGGCACATGTATTTCTCAAATGTAGCTCACACATGTAGGCTGAGGCCATGTTTTCAGGGAATGATAGAATCTACATTACCGTTCTCATGCCGCCTATATTTTGATCAAAAACCTGGAGACACACTGGACCCCACATCTCTTCGACGCCTCAGCCTAGAACGGAGGTACGTGAGACCAAATATTTGATGAACGTTTCAGTGAGTTGGCGGTGTAAACGACCTTTCTCGCCTACATCAGAACCCGTTAAAGCCTGCAGCCTACGGGCCTTCAACTGCGCTCCAGCGATTTACAAATTACAACGATCCTCGACTGTTGATCGTTGATCTACGCTCTCCACTGAACCGTCGCATCGGCGAGATACTTGAGGTTCTGGGATTCCCGAGTACATTGAGGTTCGCCGTTATCTTGTCAACCATGCTTTTGAAGTAATCCTGGTCGACGGCCTCCAAGGCTAACCTGGAAGCCTGCAGATAGAACATTCGTGCGTGTTCAAGGGCCTCCACATCGGTATTGTTCGCCTTTTCTAGGTATATTGCGGCAATGTTATTGGCGTCGTTGGCGGTTATTCTGCTGCACCCGGATTTGGAGAGGGCCCTGCTGTACAAAGCAATAGCTTCGTCGAGGCCACTACGAATACCCGTCTTCCTGCAATGCATCCATATAGCGTCCGCCATCCTGCTCCAGTCAGCCACGTCCTCCCCGTCAGGTACCTTCGCCTGCCTATATAGCGCTATGGCTTCAGATAGATCTTCGGCGCCTGGGCGTGCTTGACCATGGGCGAGCACATTTGCGAGGATGATGAGTGCGTCACGCTTCGTTTGGTCGGTGTTCGGTTCGTTGGCGAGCAGATAGAGAACCCTGCGGCAGTAGTGGATACCAGCAGCCTCTGAGGTACGGCGATCGGCCAGGCTTCGTCCATGAACGTCTAGGAGGACCCATTTGCACCGGGCGAGGCGGAGGAGAAGGTTGGTGTCATCGTGCTGGATCCTGGTGTGGAGGAGATACTCGCACTCGGCGATGGCGTCTTCAAGGTCTGATCTCCGGCCTGCCATGAGATATCTGTTCTTGAGAACCTCGTAAATCCGGTTAGAGATGTTCAGGAGATCGTCGGAGTACTGCAAGGGGCAGAGAGCCTTCGCCGTCCTGAGGGCGTCCAAGGCCTTGTAGAAGTGGGCCTCTTCCATTCGCTCCGCCTGCAGATCCGCAACCACGAGGACCCACGAGATCTGGTCCTGTAGCGACTCTGCGTAATCGGCTGCTTTTGTGTAGTATGAGATGCATCGCTCGATGTCTCCAGGTCGCATGTCTGAAGGGTCTATGTTTTCGTAGAAAGTTCCGAGTTGAATCGTGATGGAGGATGCTTGTTTTCGTGAGAGCTTCTCGGGGTACTCGTTGCAAACTTGGTAGAAGTACTCTTCGACGGCGGAAATGTGGGCACGAGTGCGGTTCGTACAGTTCAGCAGCGCGAAAATGAGATCGACGAAGATGTTAGGCCGGTGGGGATGTTGAGGATCTGCTGCGGCTAGCGCTCGCGCATAGTAGCCTGTGGCTTCCCTGAGACGTGCGTCCTCCTGAGTAGCCTCATATAGGCTGTTCGACTCCAAGCCTTTCTCGTACAGGCTATCGACATTTTCGGACTTTCTTCCCCACCACTGAAACCATCCGAAACATCCCATAGCTAATGATAGAGCGGTGAGAGCGACGTTCAAGGGATTTTCGCAAGCGGCTAGCTAGGCCACAATGAAGTTGATAATGGATAATATGATGTGAGGAGGCACGGAACATACCTGAATCCGGAAGTGAACGCTGGCTCGAGAAGAGAGGACGGCCCTGTACTGGTGGTTCCGATCAACGGAAGTCAAAGAGTCAAAGACGAAGCCGATGAGTGGGCGTTTTCGAACAAGTACCAGGAAGAGGCTCTATTTATTAACATACCAAACAGGTCGCACTGTAGCTCATGATTTTCCTGATAAGGGTAGCCGTCAAAGGCGTTGCACGCAAACACCTGGCTCGCAACCCTATGTAATCCACGCCCCACACTGCCATAGCGCAGGTGAGATTATTAATGAACTATGGTCGGTTTTCGGCGTCGGATGACATATTTCTAATTTGGACAACTTCGACTACCCTTTTTGAGCGTAGTTGTGTCGGAAGTGAGTGGTAACACTGTGCAGAGCACCCTCCGAGCTCAGTTTGAGGGCTGGGCCCGCAGGCTCTTGACACACCCAACCCTCGTTGCATGATGATGGCAAGGCCCAGTACGCTAGACTGGATGGCAGTGGAGCGTGATTTCACCAAGCTCTGGGACCTTGCGATGAAAAAGAAGTGTGCGACCAAGGGGGTCAGGAGGCGTTTGGGCGGTAGACGTCACATCCTCGAGGCCAGGAGTGACGATACACCTCATTTCCGGTACCAATAGCGCTAAAATAGCTTTAGGCGCCCATACCAAATTGACGCAAACAGTGTCTTCAGGCTGTCTAGTGCGTGCTCGACGGTACCTGCAGAGCGCGACATGATCGATAAGAATCACCCAATACAGTTTACACGGCATCTCGAGGATGCTCCATGTTCCATTTCGGCCTGTGGCGGTCAAACCACTTCATAAAGTTGGCGCCTGGTGCAGGTGTCAGCGCCTCAGGAGGCCAATAAAAAAATCGTTATCGTAGCCTGCATGCCAGTGGTTACGGTGTTTTTAATTATTATCCAGTGGGACAGCATAGCCTTGCTTCGATGAAGCGTTTAGCGTCTGTAGGACGGCTCCCTAACGCCCTCACTGGTCCTGAACGCCTGGCTCTCATCCCGAGATTATCACACATGTGAAGTGTGAGGACGGTGACAACGGGAAGGAAGACGTGCTCTGAGCAACTCCACCCCTTCACAGAGCTCAGGTAGGTGGTTCTGTCTGGGCATGCTGGCTTTGTGCAAATATGTTTGCGCAATGCCAAGAGATCCAACGATGTTAAAACCCGCTGTAGCGCCGGAACAGCGCCTGTGTCTGGAAGCTGAGGAAATCTATGGGAGGTAGACGCCTGTCCTCTACAGGCGCGCAGTATCTCTTTTTGCCAAAAGTGAGGGTCGGCGTCAGGGTTGCTGGAGTCACCGTCGAAATTAAGCGCCCGAAGGTTCCCAGTATCGTCTGCGTATATCGTCTCTATGTTTCTACTATTTGTCGGCTCCTTAAGTAGCCAGGTTTTGCTTGAGGTTTTGGCGAAGCTCTACGCTTCGGGCACATATCTTGCCGTCGGGCTGCACGACTGAGCTCTTAGGTGATTCGACTCCCGGCGTCTCTTTAGGAGGTCTATCGGGCGTCAACCAGAGGAGGCCTATCATAACACCCAGAATGGTGACCAACCTGTTTTCATTCAAGTCAGACTTCATATCACCAAATTGAGGGACGCGCGGCACCACTTACATTGGATGGAGGCTTTTAATGCCGTATTTCTGCGAAATTGCACCTGTGATAAACGGGATGATGGCACTGCCCGCTTGGCCGAAGGACGAGATCCATCCGACAGCACCAAGGTAGATGTGTCGAGGAAGAATTCGCGCAGCTTGGTTGAATACCATGGGGTACATGGGTCCGAGGACGATGCCAAGCAGTGCAACCATGGCGATGTCTACTGGTAATGAGGGGACGAACCAAAGGATAAACTCAAAGCTGTGTCAAAGATATAATGTGAGCAAGCGCAGAAGCATAAGGAAGAGGAGACCGCTCACGCGAGGGCTAATCCTGCATAGACAAACTGTACGCGCCGTTCTCCTACCTTATAACAGCGCACGTCATCAGTGTGTATTATTGCAAAAAAGAAAAAGGGAAAGCGCCAGCAAAGCGCCAGTGTACCTACCCATTTGTTGATGGGAAGAAGGATGATTCGCCCAATAGTCAAGCCTAGCCATATGTCAGGCCTTGTCCAGTTTCTTCCGAGCTGAACGCTGTGGAGATCGTAGACGCCCTGAGCGTAGATTAGATTAGATGGACGCCCACGCGGATTGACGTGATTGCGCCCGCATGGCCGCGCCGGCGTACTCTAGGTAGTGATACGGTAGAGAGGGCCTTCTTCTTCATACTACGACGGTGTACCTACACGCTTCGTATATATCTGCTTTCCTGTCTCTTTCTTGTCTCATCTCGCGCCCTAGCACCACATCTGGAGCCCACCGCGACTTCAAGCACAACGCCTGAACATCGACCCTGCTCCCTGTCGCTATCTGATCGTTATCTCGATTAGCGAAATTGGCACCAAGACTTGTCTACGAGAGGTCGAGGACCTTACCTGCGCGTTCCGGAACGACACCCTCAGCATCTCGCGCTCCCGCTCCTGAAGAGCCGGTTGAGCTAGCGGAACACGGAAGCCCTTCGACGAAAGTCAAAGCAAAATCACCAGCGCCAGCAGCACTTGCGCCATCGTACACAGCAGCTCCCCAAGTTACCTACGCCTCACCAGACCCAGCGAAAACAGTCTTCTCAGTCACCGCGAGCCCCCAGTCGAGCCAGATCTCAGCCGCGCCACCGCCGTTGACACCGCCGGATCAAAGCACCCCATCAGCGTCCCCGAAATTCTTAACTCCACCAGCATCTCCGCGCATCGATAAGCGCCCAGCGTCGAGCGATAGCGAAAGCGAGAACAACGAGAGGAAAGAAAGCGAATACGAACAGGAAACGGACGAGGAACAGGTCACCAGAAACCTACTCGACGAGACAGCGAGCGAATCAACAGAATCAGCGAAGTCCTTAGCGAGCGACAAGACGAGCAACAAGATGGCGACAAAGACGATCGCGGACATGCCATGGCCGAAGATGAAAGGCGCACCGAGTTATGGAGGCGACCCCCGCGACCTCGTGGATTTCTTCGCGCAGTTCGAGGCGATTGCGGCGGCGAATAACGTGGACGATGGAGATAAACCGGAGTTGGTTCTGAGGTATGTGGAGGAACGCGAGGATAGGGAGAACTGGAAAGGGTTGGATGGGTACGAGATCGTGGCGCCGGCGACGACTAGGAGGTGGACAGTGTGGAAGAAAGCCGTACTCGACTCGTACGCAGAGGAGGAGAAGGAAACGCTACGCACCTTCGACGACCTTGCGAGCTTCATCAGGACCGAGGCCGGCTTCAAGATCAACACGATGTCGGACTTCGCGCGATACCATAGGCGCTTCGGCGCGTTGGCCAAACCGCTCATCAAGGACGAAACACTTACTACGAAGCAAGAAAACTTATTCTTTTGGCAAGGTCTGCACCCCGAGACCCAGAAGCGCTTGATGGCGAGGATCGACGTCGTCGACACCACGCGCAAGCCCCAGGACGTACCCGATATCAAGACGACGAGCGCGGCTGCAGAATATGTGTTATCACCTCGAGCGTGGACTGCTGGGATCGGAGGTGCGGGCGCGAGGTACGCGAGCGACGAAGACTTGTTGTTCGGGAGAGGGAGAGGAGTGGCGGTTGACGAGGTGGATCAGAGGAGGGCGTTGGAGCGGATTGTGGAGAAGGCGGTTAGGGAGAGGTCCGGGAAGGAGAGGAGGGATGTGTATCGTGATGAACCCGAGGTCACGACGAAGCGGGTTGCATTCGAGGAACGCGTACCAGCAGCAGCGCCGCAAGCGAAGTCGAAACTCGACGAGGTTGAGGACTTGGTGAGGCAGATGAGCGGGATGAAGGTCGGAGACGGGAACTACGCAGGGTTTTACTACCGCTTGCAGACCATCGACCCCAGCATTGTCGAGACCATTCCGACGCCCGTGTTCGAATACCAGAACCAACAAACTCAGCGTTTCGAATCCCCGAGCAACTCGCACGTCTACGCCGTTATGCCGCAAGGGTACCTACCGCGGTCCCCGCAAGACGTGATCAATAGGGCGCCGGCGCAGAGTGGCGCGCAGCGATGGGCAGGAGGGGGATTTGCTGCGCAGAACCGAGGCCAGTGGAACGCGCCGCCTCGCGCGTTCTCAAACCCACTCGTCGGACGTTGCTTTTTCTGTGGAGGCGACGGGCACATGGCCGGATTTTGCGCTGTTGGGAATCAGTACGTGCAGGAGGGCAGGTGCGTGCGCGACGCCAGCACCGGCCGCTATTACCACGCGGATGGTTCCACTATCTGGGCACAGGGAGGACTCACCTGGAAGGACGCCGTAGACGCGAAGATCGGTTCGGGCAGCGGACAGCAGAATGCGGGGGCACAGGCGTCGACATCGAAGTCGCCGATGGGTACAGGTGGGTATTTGCCAACCACCTACTCGTTCCGATTTGCTCAAAACCGTTTGCTGTCGTGCTACTCGCGGGATCAGGGAAATGAAGCGAAGTGGTGGTCGAAGGACGAGAGCGGGGTGAGCGTAGCGGAGGTGGTGGAGAGAGAGGAGGAAGGAGATACAGTGAGTGTGGAGGGAGCGACGAAGGCCGTGGAGGTTGCCGGCGGGGATGTAGAGGGAGTGGAGGAGAACCAGAGGAGGGTCTGGTTCGAGGAGATGGTACACGAGGTACAAGAGGAGGAGGTGGAGGAGGATGTGTGGATGGAGTGTGAAGAGGAGGAGAGTAAGCGAGAAGATGAATGCGATGAAGATGGGGACATGTGGGAGGATGCGAGGGAGGAAGTTGAGGAGGATGAAGAAAAGGAGGGAAGGGTGTACGCGACAACGAGGTCGGGGAAAGATACGGGAGGAAGCAAGCGAGGTCAGGAGGAAGATGTAACAGGAGGAGGGAGACGTCGCGTACCTGCGTATAAAAATGTGTCGAGAGCTGCGGATGTAGAAGCCCCTACGAAATTCTACAAACGTATTCTTGACGCCGTGATTCCAGACGTGACTGTGGGGGATTTGTGGGGACTGAGCGGCGATGTGAGGAAATTTGTGGTGGAAAAGTTGAAGATGGTACGCGTACCGAGAGAAGTCAGTGGAAGGGTACAGCTGAAGCATAGAGTGGCGGCGGTGCGAGCGAAAGCAGTACCTGGAGTTGACTTGGGGTACACGGAGTTGCTGCGAGAGATGGACGTGCGGGTAAATGGAGGAAAGAGGTGGATAGTGGCGACGGTGGATAGCGGGTCCGAGCTGGTGGTTGTTTCGAGGAAAATGGTTGAAAAATGTGGGTTGATACCCAACGAGAAGATTGAGTTGAGCATGGAGGCAGCGAATGGGGCGGTCGAGAAGATGGGAGGATGTGTAGAGTGGTTGGAGATTGAGGTCGAGGGGATGAAAACGTGGGTACACGCATTTGTGGTGGAGGACGCACCGTACGACCTTCTGCTGGGCCTGCCGTGGCAAAAGTGCGTGAGGATGGAAACGGTTATACGAGAGGATGGCGAAATCGATCTCGTCATCCATAACCCGCTCAACTATGCAGAGGAGGTACGGGTGGAGACACGAGAGAGGAAGGTGCGAGGACACAGGGTGAATTACGTGAGTGGAGAGGTGTGCGGCGGTGAAGGAGTGGAGAGGGAGCGAACGAGAGAGGAGGTAGCTGAACCGGAGGCCTGGGCAAGGACGGCTGTAAGGGGGGACAGACAGGAAGAGGACGAGGTGGAGAGCGAGAGTGTGGAGACGAGAGGATTTGTGGGAGGGATGAAACCGAGCGTTATGGAAGTGCTGCTGAACGAGACTTATAGATTTGACCGAGATGCAAACGTGCTACTGTACAAGAGCGTCGCCAACAAGATCAGGCCAGTTGCAGCTACCACCCCAGAAGAGTTCAAGATAATTCGACACCCACCACCGGTCGACCCACTCACTACGGTTCCAGCACTCCCTCACTTCCCGCCCGATTTCATTCCCACTGGAGGACGACTCACAGAAGCGCGTCTACATGATCTCGGAGTCATGGAAAACGACTTTCTCTGGCCAGAGGAGAGGAAGCTCGTGGCGGACATACTGCGAACCAACGAGCGCGCACTCGCCTTCGACGAATCGGAGAAGGGCCGGTTTCGAGAAGACATGTTTCCCCCGGTGCGTATAGCTGTCACCGAGCACACGCCGTGGGCTGTGAGATCGCTCCCCATTCCGATGGGTATATACGACAACGTCGTCGAGATCATCCAAGCGAAGGTCGAAGCAGGGACTTACGAGCCGTCGACGAGCGCGTACCGACACCAATGGTTCCCTGTAGGGAAAAAGCCACCGTCGGGAGGTCTGCGTATCGTCCATAACCTAGGTCCACTCAACGCCGTTACAATCCGAAATGCGGGCCAGATGCCAGTCGCCGATCACTATGCGGAGGTCTGCGCAGGGCGGGGGATCTATACCTCAGTCGATCTCTTCGTCGGATTTGATCATCGCGGACTCGCCCAAGAAAGTCGTGAACTTACCGCTTTCGACACGCCACTCGGCGCTCATCAATTGACGGTGCTACCTCAGGGATGGACGAACTCGCCCACGATTTTCCATGCGGACGTCGCCTGGATTATTCGTCAACTAATAGGCCGAGTCATGAATCTCGCGGACGACGTCCACACGCTTGGGGGAAAGACGAGGTACGAGACTGAAGCGGGAGGTTGGGAGGTCACGGAGGGGAACCCTGCGATACGGCGTTTCGTGTGGGAGCACTTAGAGGATGTCAACAAGCTGTTGCACGTACTCGCGGAGGCGGGTGCAACGGTATCGGCGCGGAAATTGAAGGTGGCAGTCCCGGAGGCGGTGGTTATGGGACAGCTGATGACGTACGAAGGAAGGCGGGCAGAGGTGACAACGGTGGCGAAGATAAGAAGTTGGCCGGAGTGCGAGGGGGTAACGGATGTGAGAGCGTTTCTGGGCACGGCGGGTACGCTGAGGAATTGGATTAGAGATTTCGCGAGGATTGCGTACCCTCTGGTGGAGTTGACGAAGAAGGATGTGGAGTGGAAGTGGGGCGAGGAGGAACGGGCGGCTATGGAGGCGTTGAAGTCTGCAGTGGTGGAAAGTGGGGCGATCAGGCCAATCGACTACAAGTCTGAGAACGAGGTATATCTTTCAGTTGACTCGTCGCAGATCGCAGTCGGGTACATCCTCGCACAGGAAGACGATGAAGACCGACGGCGGCCAGCACGATTTGGTTCGATTACCTTCAACGAACGCGAGGGTCGATACTCACAAGCCAAGCTCGAACTCTATGGACTTTTTCGCTCGCTGCACGCCACAAAGCTCTGGATTATCGGAGTCA
The DNA here is from genome assembly GCA_013368325.1 of Ephemerocybe angulata. NCBI lineage: Eukaryota > Fungi > Basidiomycota > Agaricomycetes > Agaricales > Psathyrellaceae > Ephemerocybe > Ephemerocybe angulata. The sequence goes on from JAACJK010000117.1 coordinate 85,853, forward strand.
TGAATCTTACAGTGGAGGTCGACGCGAAATACATAAAGGGTATGCTAAACAACCCCGACATGCACCCCAACGCGACGATAAACCGATGGATCGCGGCCATTCTGCTGTTCACGTTCAAGCTTGTGCACGTCCCTGCAGACCGACACAAAGGCGCCGATGGGCTATCGAGGAGGCGGGGTACAGCGGATCCGGGCGACGATCTGGGCGACGCAGAGGAGTGGGTGGATGAGTTCTTGAGTTGTGGAATATGGGTGGCACGGACGTTGGAGGAGGGCGAGGGGAAAGTGTTGATGGTGCAGCGAGGCGAGTATCCGAGGGTGTGTGTTATTGCGGAGGCTAGCGGGAGCGAGGATGGTGCAGAGAAAATGGTGGAGTTTGGGAGGAAAGACAGAGTTGCGGTGGAGGAGCGGGATAAGGAGCTGAGATTGATGAAGCGGTTACTGGAAGGGAAGGTGACGAGGAGCGAGAGGGAGTCGACGAAGGAGTGGGCGCGGTTGGTGAAAAAGACCGTCGGATATTTCTTCGTGAAAGGAGAGAGGCTGTGGAGGAAGGAGCGAGGCGGGCGTCACCAGCTAGTGATACTGGAAGAGAAGGAACGGATGGGAATCCTCGTGGAAGCGCACGATAAACTGGGGCACAAAGGATATTATCCAACTCACCGGAGGATCGCAGATCGATTCTGGTGGCCGTCCTTGACCGAGGACACCCAGTGGTTCGTGCGCACATGTCATGAATGTCAGCTCATGAACAAGGCGAAGGTGATTATTCCCCCAACAGTCGCGACACCAGCCACGCTATTCACCAAGGTCCACATCGACACAATGCACCTACCAGCGTCAAACGGGTTTTCGTACGTGGTTCAAGCGAGGGATAGTCTCTCAGGATGGGTGGAGTACCGTGCGCTGAGGAAGGAGAACGGGAGGACCTTGGGTGCGTTCATATTCGAAGAACTGCTGTGCCGTTGGGGTACCGTCGCCGAATTTGTCACCGACAATGGCACGCCGTTCATCGCCGCCCTCGAATACCTCAAGGAGAAATACCAGATCAATCACATCAGGATATCTGCGTATAACTCGAGAGCAAACGGAGCGGTGGAGACGACGCATACGCCTGTCCGAGACGCGCTGGTCAAGGTTTCTGCGTCGGGAGGGGGGATGAAGAAATGGACTGAGCACATCGGGTATGTAATGTGGGCGGACAGGATAACGACGAGGAAAAGAACGGGATACTCACCATTCTTCGCGGCACACGGCGTCGAACCACTACTCCCATTCGACATTCTACATGCGACATTCTTATTCCCCGACTTTCACGGCAAGGTCTCAGACGATGAACTCCTGGCGATGCGAGCACAACAACTAGAACGCCGAGATGAAGATCTGGCAACACTCCATGATCGCGTCTTAGCCAGCCGATTCGCTTCCATCGACGCCTTTATTCAGAAGTTCCAGCATTCGATTGTCGACTACGACTTCAAGCCTGGAGATCTCGTACTGGTACTCAACAAGAAGATCGAGCCAGAGCTAGGGAGAAAGGCGAAGCCCAGGTACTACGGTCCTATGGCAGTGGTGTCGCGCAGTGAAGGAGGATCATATCGTCTCACCGAGATCAACGGCGCGGTATCGAAACTCAAGTACGGCGCATTTCGACTTATCCCATATCATCGCCGCTACTCAACATCAATCGACGTTACGGAAATCGTTGGAGCAGAAGATGGAGTCGAGGGCGAGGAGGAGAAGGACAGAGTGGGTGAAATCTCCGGTGTCGATTTCAGAAAGTGGGGAGGGGATGTGGAGATCGTAGACGCCCTGAGCGTAGATTAGATTAGATGGACGCCCACGCGGATTGACGTGATTGCGCCCGCATGGCCGCGCCGGCGTACTCTAGGTAGTGATACGGTAGAGAGGGCCTTCTTCTTCATACTACGACGGTGTACCTACACGCTTCGTATATATCTGCTTTCCTGTCTCTTTCTTGTCTCATCTCGCGCCCTAGCACCACAACGCACCTCCATAAAACCCTGAAAGTATGTAGCCAGACGAGGGGCCACCGTTTCGAACCTCGATTAGGAATGTGACGATCCACCCTTCAAGCGGACAACGATCAAGATGATAGACAGAAAGTTCAGAATGGAAGCGTACCTCCTAGTGTCACACCCATGCCAACATACGAGAGAATGAAGAACCCAAGCAAATGAACAGTCTTCGTTTTCATAACCTCCTGAATCGACACCTGGGATCCCTTCGCCATCGGTTTGACAGGCTCTCCTCCATCAGCTAAGCACTCTATAAAACAGTCAGTATGTCAAACGTGAGTCGGAGTCGTACTGCTAAAAGTCTCTACCGTCTAGTGTTTTGAATTGAAATGCAAAAGAGAAAAAAATGAGGTTGACCATTGTAAATCCAAGTGTGATGAGATAATGGAAAGACCATCTCTCCATCTGCGCAAACCGTGTTGATACAAAGGGTGCCACGAGCCCTCCGAGTCCTGGATATGGTTTTCATTCATACAGATATGTGCCTTGTAGGTCAACTTACTTACCGTAGAATGACTGGACGATGCTCATCTTTGTCGCTGAATGGTGGGTGAGAGAGCCTATGAAACTGTTGACTTGAGCATCCTGTTACCAGGGATGTACGTCAGAGAGCTGTCCAAGAGCAAGGTAATGGATGTACACACTTGGAGTGCAGTCCCCAACCCATTGAGAAATTGAACCGCTGCGAAGGCGGGAAACGGGGGTGCCGCAGATTGCACGCTGAACCCGATCACTGGCAACATGGCACCTGCACAGAATGAATACACGAGATCCGGTCAGAATGGAGGGGCAAAATGCCTACTTACCTATCACGATGACCTGCGATGGGGAGATAAAATCAGAGGCTCGAACACGATACAGAGCAGACCTGCTTACTATGCCAAAGCCAAACTTGTGGGCCAACCTAATATTGACCAGGGCGCCAGCAATGAAGCCCTTCATGAAGTATATTGTGTCGGAGGGTTGGTATTGGCAAGTCTGACGAAGGAAACGCACCAGAAAAGAAACCACAAACAGGAGGGAGACAACTGTGAACCCAATCTGCGTGACTGAAAATTGAGAAAATTTAGTTTACTTGGTAGAAGCACCACTTACTTCATACTCCTCTCGCATTCGAGGTATAAGGGGCCCTGTCGTTCCATCGTTCCACCCAATTATGAACAAAGCCCAGCAAGCGGATGCGAACTGGACATTCGACACGACCGTCTGTCTCCGGGTCTTTCCGGAAAGAATTGGGTGGCCCTGTGCATCGACGCGTCCCTCTTCCTTTGTGGTTCGTAGATCGAGAGACAAGGTCTTTTCGGGGTCGCAAGAGTCGAATCTAGTCTCTGTAGAACTTTTCTTTGCTGATGGATGGACGGACACAGGAGCTGGTTCCAGAGTGCTAGTGGTCGTCTGCGCCTTCTCGTCAGTCATGGTGAGGACGAGGCAGAAAAAGCGTCAAGAACGAAAGAAACATGTCAGTGCACGTAGCCGACATGAAGATCCGGCACCAGCACATGGTCGACTCGGTGCTGGAAGCGAACAGTCTCGAACAGTCATGACCTATGATCGCGATTCGCCAAGCGAAGGAAGGCCGCGAGGGTCGCGCAGGGCCGCGCACGCGTCGCGCCGACGCGGCGATCATAGCCTGAAAGGGTGTGTCCGAAAACAAGCGCCGGTGGATTGAACTGTCTCGAGAGTTTCCCTTGGATTTACACGAGACCATCTAGTCCTGTAAATGTCGCACATAAGCCATACGCTACCTCTGCAGGTGGTATCCTTGATGTAGAAGATAATGGCCCCCGAGTCGTGTCTCTACGACTACACTACTACGCGTGAAGATCCAGCGCCTGGGTCTGGAAGCTGAGGAAATCTATGGGAGGTAGACGCCTGTCCTCTGCAGGCGCGCAGTATCTCTTTTTACAGGCACAGCACACAGCTTTTCCAAAAGTGAGGGCCGGCGGCAGGGTTGCTGGAGTCACCGTCGAAATTAAGCGCCCGAAGGTCCCCAGTATCGTCTGCATATATGATAGTCTCCATCTTTCTACTATCTACTTAAGTAGCCCAGGTTTTGGTGAAGCTCTATGCTTACGGTTCATGTCTTGCCGTCGGGCTGGTCGACTGAGAACCCTCAGGTGATTCGACTCCCGGTGTCTCTTTAGGAGGTCTATCGGGCGTCAACCAGAGGAGGCCTATCATCAGACCCATCATGGTGACCAACCTGTTTTCATTCAAGTGAGACTTCATATTACTAAATTGAGGAACGCGCGGCAGACCACTTACATTGGATGGAGGCTTTTAATGCCGTATTTCTGCGAAATCGCACCTGTGATAAACGGGATGATGGCACTGCCCGCTTGGCCGAAGGACGAGATCCATCCGACGGCACCAAGATAGATGTGTCGAGGAAGAATTCGCGCAGCTTGGTTAAATAGCATGGGGTAAATAGGTCCGAGAACGATGCCCAGCAGAGCCACCATGGCGATGTCTACTGGTAACGACGGGACGAACCAGAGGATAAACTCAAAACTATATAGAGAACAGGGATGAGCAAACATCGTAGCACAGGGAGGAAGAGACCGCTCACGCGAGAGCTAATGCTACGTAGACAAACTGTACGCGACGTTCTCCTACCTTATTTGGGGCAAGCGGGTGTCATCAGTGTGAATTATCGCAAGAAAAGAAAAACGGAAAGCGCTGGTGTACCTACCCATTTGTTGATGGGAAGAAGGATAATTCGCCCAGCAGTCAGGCCTGGCCATACGTCAGCCCCCTCTCCAATCTTGTCCGCATTGTAGCTGGACGCACCTCCATAATACCCTGAAACTATGTAGCCAGAAGAGGGGCCACCGTTTCGAACCTCGATTATGAATGTGACGATCCACCCTTCGAGCGCACAACGATCAAGATGATAGACGGGAAGTACAGAATGGAAGCGCACCTCCTAGTGTCACACATATGCCAACATACGAGAGGATAAAGAACCCAAGCAAATGAACAGTCTTCGTTTTCATAACCTCCCGAAGCGACACCTGGGATCCCTTTGCCATCGGTTTGACAGGCTCTCCTCCATCTGCCAAGCACACTATGAAAACAGTCAGTATGTCAAACGCGAGTCGTACTGCTGAAAATCTATACCGTCTAGAGTTTTAAATCGAAATGCAAAAGCGAAAGAAATGACGTTCACTATTGTAAATCCAAGGGTGATGAGATAATGGAAAGACCATCTCTCCATCTGCGCAAACGGCGTTGATACAAAGGGTGCCACGAGCCCTCCGAGACCTGGACATGGTTTTTAGGCAATACATAGAGTGTGCCTTGTAAGCTTACTTACCGTAGAATGACTGGACGATGCTCATCTTCGTCGCCGAATGGTAGGTGAGAGAGCCTACGAAACTATTGACTTGAGCATCCTGTTACCAGGGACGTACGTCAGAGAGCTGTCCAAGAGCAAGGTAATGGATATACGCACTTGGAGTGCAGTCCCCAACCCATTGAGAAAGTTGACCGCTGCGAAGGCGGGAAACGGGGGTGCCGCAGATTGCACGCTGAACACGATCACCGGCAAAATGGCACCTGCATAGAATGAATACACGAACTCCGGTCAGATTGGAGGGGCAAAATGCCTGCTTACCTATCACGATGACCTGCGATGGGAAGATAAAATCAGGGGCTCGAACACGATGTAGAGCAGTCTGTTATCTGCTTACTGTGCCGAAGCCATACTTGTGGGTCATCCAAACATTGACCAGGGCGCCGACAATGTAGCCCTTCATGAAGTATATGTGTGTCGGAGGGTTGGTCTCGGCAAGTCTGGCGAAGGAAACGCACCACAAAAGAAACCACAAACAGGAGGGAGACAACTGTGAACCCAATCTGCGCGACTGAACATTGAGAAATTTTAGTTTCCTTCGTAGAAGCGCCACTTACTTCATACTCCTCTCGCATTCGAGGTATAAGGGGCCCTGTCGTTCCATCGTTCCACCCAATTATGAACAAAGACCAGCAAGCGGATGCGAACTGGACATTCGACACGACCGTCTGCTTGCGGGTCTTCCCGGGAAGGATTGGTTGGCCCTGCGCATCGACGTCTCCCTCTTGTTTCGTGGTTCGTAGATCGAGAGACGAGGACTTTTCCGGTTCGCAAGAGTCAAGTCGAGTGTCTATAGACCTCTTCTTTGACGATGGATGGACGGACACAGGAGCTGCTTCTTGAGTAGTGGTCGTCAGCGCCTTCTCGTCGATCATGTTGAGGACGAGGCAGAAAAAGCGTCAGGAACGAAAGAAACGTGCTGCACGAAGCCGACATGGAGAGTCGGCACCAGCACATGGTCGACTGACTCGACTCCGAGTCGGTGTGGAAGCAAAGAGGAACCTAGAGGAACAGTCATCCAAATCATAACCTCCGGATATCATCGCTAAGCGTGCGACGCGGCGATCATAGGTCGACAAAGGGCGTGTTTCTCCGAGATATATCCGAAAACAAGCGCCGGTGGATTGAGCTGTGCCTCCTCGAGAGCTTCCCTTAGATTTGCACCAGACCGTCTAGTCCTGTAGATGCCACAATTAAGGCATTTCTCATCTCTGCAGGAGGTAGCCATGATGTAGAAGATAATGGCCCCCGATTCGTGTCTTTACGACTACACTAAACCATACCCACGCGTGAAGATCGACTTCGTCTCGCCCTACTCTATCTCTTGGGTGTCGCCATACAGAAGCAGTGTGATTGGCCGCTGAGTAGGGAGCAATGCGGGAAGGTGGCCTTACGTATGTAGGTAAGCTTAATGGGAGAGCAAATAGAACCGTTAGACTCTCATGGGATCAGTAATATAACAGCCAGCAGCCACCCCCACACTGAGAGAAGGCAAGAAATTCTTTCTTTTCTCCGATATTTCTACGTGAACAAGCGCCGGTCCTGACAGGCCAGTCAGAACCACACTGGAAGGGAACGAAAAGCTTGTTCTGCCCGACTCCTGACTTCCAGGGCTCCACTTCTAGCCACCTGGCTAAAGGTCGGGTAAGACGAAGCTGACGATGATTCAGCAGGCCAGGATATGCATCTGCTATCTCACATTCAGTACCACCAGTTTACTTCCAGAACACACAGCTACCAGTTTAGAAACAACGAAAAATCCCAGTCAACCGAAATTAGATACATGAAAAAAAAACCAAAAGTCGTAAGGAGCACATTATGCAGTCACCTTCTCCTTCACATCCGTTCCTTCGGACTCCAAAGTCGAGGGCCGCGCAAGCTCAGGAGGAGGGTGGTTGGGAGTCAGCGCGAACAGGACGATCATTGCCCCCATCATTGCAACGAGCCTAGGAAAATGCAATGAGCCCTAAGAATCACAGGTAGAGAGTTGAGTAAGACATACAGCGGGTGCAAACTCTTGATGCCATGCTTCTCTGAAATGGCCCCAGTAATGAACGGGATAAGCGCACTGCCCGCCTGACCAAACCCGCCTATCCACCCAATGGCGCCAGTCAGAAGCCAAGGTGGTAGGATGCGAGAGGCTTGGTTCATGGCGATGGGATACATAGGTCCCAAGAGCATGCCGATAATTGACACAGTGACCGCGTTGCCGACCAACGATGGCACGAACCAGATCACAAAGTCCAGCCTAGAGGGTAATCGCACAACGTGAGGACGTCATAGTCAATCATCGGCGGGGGAGACGCACCCAAAAGCGAGCGCCGCGTAGATGAAGAAAACATTGCGCTCCCCAACCCACTTGTTGATGGGAAGGAGGACGACTCGACCTAGCGTTAAACCTGCCGACGTTCTGATTAGGTCCTGCACCGTACCACAGAAAAAGGCGACTTACCTCCAAAGAAGCCGGATGAGACATATCCGGAAGAAGGTCCTCCGTGGCGGTCCTCGATAATAAACGTAACAATCCACCCTACTTCTCATGAGCACTGGACCTCAGAAACACCGGGTAATTACGCACCTCCAATCGTGACCTCGACTCCGACATAGAACAGGATGAAGAAAGCGAGCAAATGGACGGATCTATTTTTCATGATTTGTCCGAACTTCCCTTTCTCCTGAGAGGCTGTGGACACATGCACATCCTCTCCTCCCGCAGCGAGGCACTCTGTATCAGTACGTTAGTTACAGGAAGAACGCTCAAAAGATCAAGGCAGACAGACCTCCGTGCTCTTTGAATCGGAATACGACGGCCAGTATAATGGTGTTGATGACCGCAAGACCCAAGGACGTGAGATAGTGGAACGACCACCGTTCCATCTGCGCGAACTGGGTAGCGACCAAGGGAGCGGCGAACGCGCCCACACCTGCGCACTCAGTTGTCAGTGGATGGCGCAGCACTGCGGCTAAGACTGTGACCCTCACCATATGCCGCATGTAGAATACCCATTTTGGTCTCTTGGTAATGCGACAGGGACCCCACGAATCCATTGGCTTGCGAATCCTAAGGATTGAAAGTCAGCACGGTAGACTGAGAGCGTAGACACATCTGACTCGCCTGAAGAGCACCGCCAAATCCGTTAAAGAGATTGACAACGACGAATGCTGCAAATGGAGGGGCTGCAGACTGCACAGAGTATGTGATCAACTGGAGGGCGGCGCCTGTTCGAGAACTCAGTCTCTGGCATCCTGCCCAAATTACGGGGGAGTGCGCACCTAGTACAATGACCTGATGAAGAGGCGTAAGTATCGAAGCACAGACAGAGGGTATTAGAGAGCTACCTTCCCGAATCCCAGCCTATCTGTGAGCCAGACGTTGGCCAGGGCACCGAGGATGAAGCCCTGATGGGGAGGTTAAGCAGGTTCCTACTAATCCGCCTCGAGTCTACTTACGACACAGGCGACGACGAAGATGAGGGAGACGACAAGGTACCCAAGCTGCCCGTCAGATTTTAGATACGATCATCTGCCGTTGTAATAAAAAAAGACGACGAACATTATACACTTTACGCATGCGAGGAATGAGTGGCCCGGTCGACCCATCATTCCAGCCCAGAACAATCATGGAAACGCAGAGTGCACCGAACTGGAGATTCGAGGCGATGAGCTGTTTACGAGTTCGTCCATTCGGTGTTCGTGCGCCAGACGAGGTCGTCTCCTCCTCTTCAACCTTGACATCAGCGGTCACCGAGCGCTTGAGCTCTTCCGAATCGAGTAATGCGCTGCCATCATTAGCGCCCTGAAGAGGAGCTTCAGAATGCGACGGCTGGGGCTGTTTTTCGTCCGACATAGGTTAAAAGCAGAGTGTCCCTCGAACAGAGGTAGAGGGTGTTGGGTTTTATAGTGCGAAACTGTAGCGTAAATCGAGTGAAATGTTTTTCCGAGGTTTCTCCGCGTGGGGTAGAATAAGTCGTAGGGGTGGTCAGATGAGTGAACTGGCTAGAGTTCTTGTCGGTATCAATGGTAGTCTTCGGAAATCCGTGGCCGGGGTCCTGGTTCTAATTTGTTGAAAGCACGCCCTGAACGAATCAGCGGCTCTGAACGTTAAAAAATGCATGCCAAACGGCGCTTACGAAGAGACGGGGTTCGTGATGCTTATATCCAAGAGGGTAGTGTTGCTTTGATAGGTATCTTGCTATTTCTTGAGCTTTCCGAGTCACTGCTTCATTCCGTGGAGGTCGTCCGTGGAGGTCGTAAAATGTGTCGTGGCCTGGGACGTGTCGAAGGTTATGGTATGAGAGAAAAAAAGGGGTTCTGCCAATATCATATCACAACCAAATGTACTATCGCCAAGCCTAACATGAGCAAACTCGGCTCGTCGTGCCGTGCTCGACACCACACTGCAAGTACTGACGCTGGCAGCACTAATCGAATGCGACCCCACGTTGGAGAAAGTGAAGCAAAGCTATATGGGCGAACGTGATAAGTAACCGCGTTCCCCCAACCCATTGACACTCTGGGTGTTCTTCTTCTCAGTCATTTCCGATCTCATCTTCTTCTCAAACTGTCGGTAAAGCTGAACGCTGCGCATTCCTTGTGGGGAAGGGGAATTGTTAAACATGGTATACATTCTTATACATTCGGCAATAGATATCTAGGCAACACCAATCAGCCACCTAGAAAGTCGGGAAGACCGCTAACACTCACTACAAACAATCAAACCCCCGTTATATCCACCCAAAGACCCAAGCCCACCGTCTACCCTTGCTTAATACCAGCCTGGCGCGCGTACTGCGCAAGGTGCACGGTCGCCTGCCACCAGATCACCATTCCCAACCCAACGAGTCCATGCAAAGTTCCCCAAACGTTCTCCGGAGTGATCTTCAGCCTGCACCAGCCAACAACGCGTCAACACCCGTCAAGTCGATTGATTCAAGCATTGCGACTTACGACTCTGCGGCGTCACCAAAAGTGTGTGGGATGAATCTCGGGGCCTGGTACAAGACAGTCGAGACGATACTGTGATAGACACAAAGACCAATCGCGACAGCCCTCTTTCCGGGGAGGAATTCTAATGACATTCGGGGGGACACCGTTTAGAAGACGCAAACAAAGGGGGTAGGCTGCGGGCAGAGACGGACCTGGGAGACTGAAGCAGAGCAAGCATATCAAGCAGCTGGCGAGCGAAAGGGATGCGAAGAGCTATCGAAGGAGGACCAGATATAGTACTTTCAGCTTCCGGCAAGGAGCGGGAGACGCGGCGGCGACGTACCTTGAGCAAGACCACCGCTGTGTTGTTCAACTCCAAGAAGGGCAAGCTCGTCGGTGAAAACAAGCCCTGGACGACGACCGGAATCTCCAGTGCGATGTGCAGAAGGAAGATAGCCGAACTACAAAGCCACAGTGAGTTCGGGGCAGCAAAACTCAAAGAGCCGACTCACAGAGGACTATGCACAGAAACGGCGCTCATCGTGCAAGTTTGGTTTGTCGACGTGGACGTTCCTGGTGAAGAGAGATAAGGAGGCCGATGGAGAGCAGAAAATCAGGTGGGTATCCGTCGTTTGGCGACGTTCTCACTCGCCGACGTCGTTGTATCTCACATGCATGGGTGATGACAAGCGCGTGTGCCGCTTTCTATTGTTGGAACTCAGACGAGCGCGTTATTGCCCCTATTGGTTCCTGGACGCTTGCCTGTACGGCAACATATCCATTGAAAGCATATCTATTGAAGATTACTGCGAACTAGCACATCTACGAGAGGATGGGAAGTGTATGGTAAGAGTACATAGTGATGTTGTAAATAATTGGTGAACGAGATAGGAAATGAATAGATAGAAAATGAGCGATTCCCGGAGAGAATATGGACGTCGTCATGTTTTTGTACAGCGTGAGCGACATTCGTTGAGGAATGTGGCATTTGGGATTTTAAAGTCATGAGGAGACAGCGAGATGAAGGAAGAAGGCCTTAGAACCGGGACATGATAGCTCACTCCTCCCCTTCGTCATCGTATACACCAGCAAGCCCGATATGAACCCCCATCCCCTCGACCGCATCCAAATCCCACTCTAAATCAATCTCCCCATCTTCATCTTCCTCCTCCTCTTCATTTATCTCCTCGCCATCCACATCCATGCCAATCCCGTCATCTACACCCGAAACCCTCATCCTCTCCAACCTGCCCTCCAAACCCCCAGCCTTCCTCCTCAACCTCCCAACCTCCCTCCTCAGCTTCGCAATCTCCCCATCCCTGCGCTCCACCCTCCCCTTCAACGTCCGAATATACTGGTTCCCACATATCAACAGCTGCAGCTTGCTCACACCCTTATTTGGCCCTTCGCCACCCGCCTTGGGAGGCCCTCGGGGCGGCAATGCCCCAGGCGGCAACGGTCCACGAACAGGTATAATCTCATCCTTCTTCTTCGGAAGGACAGCATGCGGACCCTGCTCGTCCTGCTCATCCTCAAACGTGATCGGCGGTAGAAGCCTCCTCAACTCGTCGTACGCCGTTTTCTGAGAATCCCGCCGTTTTTGCTCGGCATCTTTGTGCGACACCTTCTTCACAGGCCCGGTAGGCTCGGTCGGAGAGGGTCCGGCGGTCGAAGCATTCTGCCCACTGGGTCCACCCGCTAAGTCGATACAGAGCCGTCAGTTAAAGAGTCAGGAGTTCAGACACATAACAAACGTACCAGGCAAGATATGCTTCAAGCCAGCTCCCGCATGCGCATGCGCATGTGTAGACGACGACGCTCCGGCCGCTGCCTTTTTGCCCGCCGCATCGCTCTTCGACCTCGTCTTCACAGTTTTAGTTGCAGTCGCCTGCATGGGTGCCGCCGTCGCAGTGCTCGAGGACGTGCTCGAACTAAATGGCCCAAGCTTCATAACCACCCCGGGTGTAAGCGGCGTTAACTGAGGCCCAGAGCCCATCGAAGAGGCTCCCGCGCCTTCTTCCCCACCAAAGCCCGCGGGCAAATTACTATCAGACGCGCGAGAAGGATCGGGTGCAGCCGTCGCGGGGGCGGGAGGCGGAGGCATCGAAAGGTCGACGGGCGAGGGTGAATCAACTGGCACAGAGGGCAGCGAATGCCCACTGCTAACGAGACTGCCTCCGCGTCCACCATCCACATTGTGCCCACTCCCACCACCCACAAGCGGACTCGTCGCGAAAGCGTTCCCGGCCCCACTCTTACTTCTTGATCGAGAACCGCGAAGCAACGGCGTCGAAGTCGTCGACTTGGAGCCTTTGTGATACGGTCTCCGGGCAGAGCTCGAGGCGTTCATAGACATGCCTCCGCCAGAGCCCCCGGCCCCCTCGGCGGCTGAGGACATGCCCGAGCTGTGCTTTTTCCGCGAATGCGACGAGTCCTCCCCATTGGGCGGGGCCCCGCGCTTGTTGCTCTGCAAACGCTGGTCCTGGGGCCGCAGAAGGGACTGATCGTGACTGCCTTCGCTATCCCGTGCGCCACCTCCATAGGCTGCCCCCAACCAGGGGCTCGTCAGGGGCGAGATATCAAGGTCATGAACTTCTGGACGATGGCCGCCAGTGAAATGCGGGCTTGGCGTTGGCCCCGTTCTGACGTGGAAGGCGAGATGCTCTGGCGCAGAGTTTGCCCCTCGATGCATGTAGTCATTAGATTGATGTGCGAATGGAAGAGTATGGTGCGAGTGCGATGACATGGGAGAGGGGAGCTGCTGTGAGAAGTGATCGAAGTCGAGTTGCGGTTGCTGGGGCCGGAGCTCATTTGAGGGACCTGCCAGGGAGGGTGAGCCGGATAGACAGACGACAAGCGTATGCTATTACCTGGTGTCGGGAGGCCGGTGAAATTTGGGGAGGTGGTGTTGTTGGGCATGCGTTGCTGCAGGCTCTGCTGCTCGAAGGCCCCAGCGGGCGAAGTAGTCGGGGACTGTCCACTGATTAGGGCAATCTGGCGGAGTCGTCAAAATGGGCGGTACACTTCACCGTCGCCTCACGTACCTGCTGCTGGAAGATCTGGTTTTGGAGCTGCTGGAGTTGCTGAAGCTGCTGCAGCTTGATTTGCTGCTCAAGGAGGGCGTTGTTTGCCGGGGTCGGGAATCCCGTGTTGCCGGAAGGGGAATTGAGGTTGTTGTCGACCCTGCCACTGCCGCCGCCCATGTTGCCCATACCCGTGGAAGCACCAAACGACTGCTCCCCATAGTTCATGCCTCCGGACCCCGTGCCTCCGGCGTGGTTTCCGTATCCGGTCGAAGGTTGTTGAGAGGACATTGGGAAGCTGTTATCTAGCCCCTGCATCTGCATGAGGCTGCCCAACAGCTGCATCGTAAGCTGGGTATTGGGGCTCTGGGGTTGTATGGGAGAAGACGGAGGGTACATCGTGTTTCCGCCAGGGTTGGTGTTGTGGACGGCGTTTGAGCTGCGTCTGATATTCGACGAGTCCATCAGAGTGGAAGATCCTCCTCCATGGGTGTCATGGAGCCCCGAAGACGACGACGAAGCTGGCGATCCATTGCTGCGGCCACCTTGATTTCGCGTCGAGATATGGTACATATCCCCATGTCGCGCTTCATCCCCTGGAAAGAGGCTGGAGAGAAAGTCCTGTTGCTGGTGCTGGGCAGAGGTCTGCATGTCCATCATGCAGAACCGAGATAGTCGATGAGTCGGGGAGTATCACAGCCGTCCTCGTCGTGCAACAAGGCCTTCGTCAGTGGATATAGATCTCCGAGACGGCCCGCAGGCAGAGACGAGGGGCAGAGTGGTGGGTGTCGAGAATCAAGATGGAATATTTGAGCCCAACGATTCTCCGTGCCGCACCCTCAGGTACAAGCCCGTTCGGGCCCAATAAACGGTCACGGGATCCCGCCGCCGCCCCGGCACATCTCTACGATCTCCTCACTTCCGCGCAGAAGAGACCCGAATCGCCAGTCCCAGCCCACGATTCTGGCCCTGGAGGGGTGGATCGGGGCAGATTACAACCTTTATAAAGCATGACTGCCCCCAGAATCTCAGAGGCCAGAGGAACTCGTTCGAATATGTCAAAGAGGAAACGTCTCCTTGAACTAGCCCTGTTCGGCCAGCTTCCGGATCACTGCGTCATTATATTATTGCCAAGAATTCGCGTCGCCAGGCGCCTCGATTCGACGCTCCGACAAACGTGGGTCAAGGAACGGGTGCAGAACAGGCTCGGGCACATTGAATTGCCCTTGCTGAAACCCATTAGTTACGCCACTGCTTCTACGCACGGGTCTCCGAACCAGGAGCGGAAGATATGGCAGCTTCAGAAGCGTTGCGTCGACGAGATGGCGCAACCATCTGCAACCATCGCACCGAAATTCCTGGGCTCCGAGTGATTTAAATAACGTCACAATAACTGGTCGTGTGCCCCATTTTCTCAAATATAGATATGTGAAGAGGGAGCAGCTGCCACAGGAAAACATTCTTGTATGAAAACGGCTCAAGCACATTGCAAGAATACCTTCGTAGACTCGAAAAGGGATGCGCAGAAGCTCGACCCACACCTCGAGGCTGTCTCATCGAGACCTTAAAGTCCTAGCTATATCCGTTCACGCACCTCACCTGGACCAAGGGCGACATTTACATACAACGGGAATTCCGGACCCGGAAGTGCAGATCTTCTACTCATTCACAGACTATATAGGTACCATCTCCTATCACGGCAGAGAGAAGGGGCTTGAAGCTTCGCGGGAGACGTAGAAGGACGTGTGAGGTGTTTGCTTTTCTAGGAGATGTGTCCAGTCCACCGATGGGTGAAGGTCTAGAGTCCTCACTATAATGTGACAGAGTCAGTATGTTGCGTCTCCATGCGCTTGAATGTGCGACTAATCACTGTAAGCGCCGACCAGCATGAGCGCTTAGATCGCTGTCACACCATGAGTCGATAACGTCAGCGGCGGAACGATGTACGTCAAGGGAAAGACCAGGGTGCTAGGAACATAAGGGTATATTTGTTCTTCAACCATCGATGCCTATACAACGACCTAATGTTACAAGAATGAAAGAGAGAGAGAGAGAGAGTAAGAAGAGAAAGGTCCGAAACTCAAAAAGAATGTGACAACTGTAACAGTCGTAAACAAGTAAATCGTAAGTAAACGTGAACGTTATCATTAAAGATTAGAAAAGTTGTAACCTTGATCAACCAAGAGGACTAAGTATAAGAAAGGCGTCTCAAACAGACCTGGGTATCCTCATCCTTCAATCGCTCACAGCCCGGTGTACCCCGGAGGGCCCGAGTCCACCTCAATCTTCCCCTTCCCATCCATCCTCGCACCCCTCTCCCTCGCATCCACCCCCGCCTCCACGCACGCCTGAGTCTGCCTCTCACCCATCCCATGCAACACCTCCACAAACTCATCCACCTCCGTCTCCCCCGTCTTCTCATTCACAAACCTCGGGGTAAAGTGCGGAATCCACACCGTCCTCTGCGGCCGACTCGCAGCCGGATGCGCAAACCCATACCGTTCCAACTCGCTCTTCTCCTTATCCTCCATAAGCGCCGCGATCTTCTTGTCCTTCCTCGCAGCTCCACTGCCATGGCTGGCATCCGAACCGTCCTGATGTCCGTCCTCGGTCGAAGCCCCCAGGCCATCTCGCGCCTTGGGATGAACCCTCCTCTCCTCGCTGATCCCAGACGCCCGACCAGCCTCGGCATCAACAGGGCTCACACCCGCCTCCTCGCCCGCCGCGTCCTTCTTCGCCTTAATCTCCTGCTGCTGCCTCACCCCATCCTCCTCCCCAACCTCATCCACATCGACCTTCGCCTCCTCAACACTCACCCCCCGCCCAACGCGGTCCTTCAAACTCAACGGCAGCGCAACAATCAGCGGCTTATAACTCGAGTTCAAAATCGCATGGAAGCCCGCGGTGAGCACGATAAGCACGATCATGAGCGCGCCCTGCGGGACGCTCGTCGCCTTCTTATCCGTGTCGCGCGCGAGGAAGAAGAGCGCGGCGAGGCAGATGTGTTGCAGGTACAGCCCGACGAACACGTGTTGGATGGCCTTGGGGAAGAACAGCCCTCCGGTGTCCTGGCGCTTGTCTTGCTGCAGTACGTATAGGAAGAGGTACTTGTAGAGCTGGTAGAAGAGGAAGAACGCGAGCACGGCGAGGCCGTTGATGATCGGGGAGATGATGCTGTACGCGAGGCCTACGCGCGGTGCGCAAAGGTCAGATGAGCGGCATGGAATAAGAGGAAAGGGGAATACGCACCGATGACGGTAATGAGCGTGATACCGGGGAACAGGGTGCCCCAAGCGACACTCCCGGGGGTATACTTGATGGCGTAGATGTTCCTCGGCGTGCTTCCAAGCAAGACCAGCTTCACGTAGTACACGATAAGCCTCACGATCTGGAGGAATCCACCTGCAGCTCCAGCGAGACCTTGCAGGATGATATACGTCAAGAAGAAGGTGGAAGCCTTGGGCAGGCCTTGAGCCAAGGTCGAGGGAATTGAGGTAGGGTTATTGAGTAGCTCCTTCAAGGAGGCGATGATACCGCTGGAAAGGGTGACGATCAAGAACGAGTGCTAAACAAAGTTGCTGTCAGTACAGCGCCGGTGAGTTAGAAAGTATCGAAAGACTTACAAGGACTTGGAACAAGAAAAACCTTGTCATCAGACTAAGCTCAAGGCCCGTATATTTCGGGATACCCTCGAATCTCGCGAGGAGACGCAGCACGATCGGCAAGAGCATCATGAGGACCGCCAACAGAACGGGGGGCAGAATACCGCTGATGATTCCCACCACGACCGGAGGCAGAGTGCAGATCCAACTCAGCCACACAACCTGCGTGCAGACGGTCTTGATGTTGGAGACGACACCAACAAACGCGACAGGGAACGCCCACAAGAGGATAAGTCCTGCGGTTGCCGCATACGAGATAGCCAGGCGAATCTTCTGCTCGTAGGGGTTGAGGTTGAGGTTGGCGTGGATAACGTCCGAGGGCGCGACTTCGATGTACCTGCCAGTCATGGTATAGGGCATATGGTGGGCCAACGACTGGAACGCAAGATGCGCAGCGATCTGGCGGTTGAACGTGATGAACGCGCTGTTGAGGGCGGGGTATTTCTCGTCAGACGGGGCGCCCTTCAACGCGCCCTTGATGTTGGTGACTGCGCCTTGTACGCCTCCGACTGCTCCTTTCACGGCCCTCCCGGGCGCATCCTTGACTCCTCCAACAGCAGCCATCACACCGTCGACGATAACTCCCTTCACATTCAGAACGTCGCCCTCCCCGTCTCCGTCAACGTCTTTCCAGGTATCCGCTTTCCTAGCCCGTCCGATAGGATTGCCAAACTTGTCCACGGCTCCACCCTGCAAGTCCGCGCCGTCCACCAAGTCGAAGTCAGCCCCCTCCGTAAATCCATCTGTAGACGCGATATGGCTCCGTCCCTCATCCAAGGCCTTGTTGCAAGTAGCAATCTCCTCCCTGCACCACTCAATGCTATCCACCTTGGTACCGAAGAGGCCCAAGAACCCAGTCTTATGCGTAGGCCTCTTGTCCCTCGGGACGATGGTCTCCTCGATGCCAACCTCAGCGTCCTCGCTAGTTGCCACAGCTCCCTTCTGCAACTCCGTAGTCGAATCACGAGAGTCGTTCTTAGCCGGGGTTTTGGGACTTTTACCCTTCGCCGCGGCCTTGGACTCCGCTAGCTTGATCTTCAACGCCGTGCGCATAAGCGCGACTTCCGCGCCTTCTAGCTTGTTGCATGCCTTCTCGCGGCGGTCGTAGAACTCGGGAAGCTCTTTCAAATCCCTGTTAATCCAGATTTGCTTCACGCCCCCAGGGAGATCCTGGAAAAGCGCGCGTAACGCAGTCTGCGTGAGGTACCGCTTCGGGATTCCAGTAACGAGGATAGTTTTGGCCTGCACGCTTTCGGAATGCTCCTTCTCCGTGAGATGCTGCTGGCGGGTGATAAGGAAGTGCGTCATTTCCCCGCGAATAACGTGTAGAATCCAGACTACAGTTCAAAAGAACAAGGGAAGAAAGAAGCAGGAAAAGTTAGTAAAGAAGGACCATGACGACGCAGACGATGACGAGCGACCCAGTTGGGCGAGGAAAAAATACACGTACAGGTGAAGACCCAGACGCAGACCAGGTGTGCCCAATACCGCGACTGCTGTTCTGTGCCCACATTCCCAAACGTGAAGCGAGTGAGGCTGTCCGAACCAGGCGTCCCCGTCCTCACACTGGTGATTGGGAGGAGGATGGCCCAGCTGAGAACCCAGATTGGCACGAAAACCTTGATCATCATGCGCAGGAACCGCACGAAGAAGTACGCGTCGAGGCCATTGTACTTGATGATCTGCCTGAAGTCCGCGTTGATGAGAGCTATTGGCCAGAAGAGCGTCGAGATGAATGAACGGAGGTTCTGTTTGTCGAGAGGGGCGATAGTTTTGGGTTTGGGAGTCAAGGGTGCTATGTGCTGCCTGCAGGGCACAAAGAAGAGTTCGAGGTGAGAGGAGAACTGAGTTGAGACGTGTGCTTCACGACGTACCCAGTGCCAACATACGTCCTGGGCTCATAGATAGCCTTGAACCTCGGTCGAAGGAGGGTGAAGACGCCAAGCTGGGCTCCGAATACAATAGCATTGAACACAAGGGCCGTCGTAAATGTCGCTGTGGACGCGGACCCCGCGTTGGAGATATCTGAGGACGAGTCCGACCTATTGGCAACCTCAGTCACTGACCCAGGAAAAATGACGATTCAGGAACGTACATGGCTACAACTCTGCCCCGGCAGAGCGAGTCCCGATGAAGTTTTCAAAGACTGGTATCTGGGGGGAAAGGTCGAACGATGAGGACCGGGGGCAGGGAAACGGCGAGGAGACGGACGCACAAGTCGTTCCGGGACGACGTTCGAAAGAAAAGAAGAGAATCCAACAGGAGGCAGCTTTAAGAGCCCAACATTTTGGTGGCATGATGAATGGAGGACCCGAATTGGAGCTCAGCCCCATGCTGTGGCGTGACGTCAAGCCTGTTCCCGAGAGTTCATCCACCATTACACCAAAGTTCGTCATGGTATTCAAATTCACTGTCACAAGCGCAAGTGGCGGTCAGAATTACACCAGGGAAGGGGCTGGAGTGGGGTTTTCATCGTCCACCCTCGCTCGGCGCGTGCGCCAAGCGTGCGCAATGGTAACCGACAGGATGATGATCGACCGCCGGGAGCCGAACGGAACGCCTGATATCCCTCAACGGAGAACGTGGCAGACAGGGGTTTCTACTTCCTCATTCGGCGGGCGTCTAGATGGCAGCATGAATGGCTGAACACCGTCAAGACTGGTCACCGTGACTCTCAACGACTACAATTACCTCAGTACTTAAATACCTCGATGCTACAGACTGCGGCAATGCTCTCCTCCGCATCCTATGTGCCTGTTCGATGGTCCGAAAGACCATTCCAGACGCCCTTCACACCGGCGTCCTATCGTCTGTCTGAATCATAAACACACATTCCGTCCAATTATAAGTAATACAAGCATCAAATCGGCTTAATATCGAGGCCTCAATCGAGCGCCCCATTCCCATTACAATAATCCACATTTCCCTTGCGCGGATTCCCAGCCCACTAGAAGATAGCCGATTAGCGCGACTCGAACAGCAAAGCGAGGACGAGTAGCAACTCACAGCCGGGAAAGGCCTCTCAGTCCCACTCGCGCCAAACACCGCAAACGAGAGCACGAAGATCATAACCTGCGCGCCTCCGTCCAACGCGCCGCCCAGGATAAAGTTGTACTTCTTGTACCACCCGGGGTGGTGTTTCCTCAGCCACAGCTGGGACACGAGCCCGACGATAATGCACGAGGTGATGACCGAGTTCGTGCCAATTGCCATCCACGAGGAATACTGCGGCGATCCAGGGTGTAAGTCGAGGAGCGTGGCGATGAATAGGGTCTAGATCGACAAACGCACCATGTAGATAAGCGGCAGTATAACGGTATCGACTTGCACGGGTCCAATCTTAGGCCACCTCTGTTAAAATTTCAGTAAAATGGACGTGGAAAGCCCAGAAGATTCTTGAACTGACCTTGTGGATGAGCCATTGAATCGTTGTCGGCACCAAGCCCAATACCAAGCTCAGCGGGATAATCCAGTATGGCCCGTTGAAGCCATACAGCTGCTTTGCAAGCGACCAAGTCACCGCACCACTGTTTACGCTCTGTGTTGCCTGCCCACTCCATACATTGCTACCCAAAGGGTTCAGGAGAATTTCACGTTGCGCGGTGACGACCGAGACCATGACCACTATGAACAAGCAAAGAGTCAGTCGAGACCAATGGTAGCGTCAAACGGGACTAACCATAGTTCACAGCCGCGCCTGAAAGGGGGAGAAACGGAGTCAGCAAATCCATGGAGGTATCCACGCAGACGACCGTACGCACCAAGTAACGTTCCCCAGACCTGTGTCAAAAACATAACCCTAGGCGGAATCTTGAGATACTGGCCCATCTTCAAATCCTGCGCCAGCCCAATCGACGTCGAGATAACATCGTGGCTCCACATAGAAAACTGTACGAATGCACGAAGACAACATCAATGCCAATGGTTGGAAGTTATAGTGCAGTAACGTACGTAGAGGTTTGCCACTGGTTTACCTGGGTTAACGGCGCCAGCGACCATCTTCATGAGTTGATTCGTCGCAATACCATTCCCCATCCTCGCGTACAGGAGCGTCGAGAAGGGCTACAAACACCTATCAGAACCTGGCATACGCTGGAAGCGGGAGAAAGGCTCACAGTAATGAACGTCCCCAAGATCAGTGCAACGATATAGGACCACCAAGGCAGCGTAGTCTGCCCCTTCAACACGACGATGAGGCCTATTCAACCGTCAATGACCCGTCCCATATCGACTCATTGGGCTGAAAGCTTACCTGCAAAGAACGACAGAACGAGCAGGATAACGTACCACCACCACGGCGCCTCCTTATACTTCTTCATCGCCTGGTAATGCGGGTCCGGCTGCGTCCTATTATACGCCGCCTTAAACGAGTCCACCGCGTACGGGCCCCAGAATAACACCACATGCGCGATGAGGCCACCAATCGACAAGTTCTGCGTCAGGTTCTTCCACGCATTTGAGCCCGTAAGCGCAGGGAGCCCTACAATTTCCAGCGCTGTCTCGTTCAGAGCGAACTGGCTGTCGAACACGGCGGATTGATGATACACAGAGCCGTTGTGTGAAAAGATGGAAGACGAAAGCATCGGGTAGTCCAGCGACTGGTGATTCAAGTCGCCAGTTAGAATGTAACTCTTGATGCAAATGAGGAGTGACCTACATTCCAAGCGTTCGAATAGTACAGGGCCATGATGATGATGTAGCACAAAGCATATCCAATCCAAGAGTTGGCTGAAGAAAGGGGCAGTTAGTCACATAAGTATCGATAAATCTGGTAAAGCGACATCCACTCACCTTGCTGAATTATTGGCAGGGTCATAAACCTGTTACACTTCAATGAGCAACGACCCCAAAGCCCATCCCAGAAATGAAACGCACGATGATCCAATATACTGCCAATCAAATGATAAACTCAGAAGCCCCAACCCCTCATTCCCGGATGTCCCTCCAAACAAATTCGTAAAGATATCCACCGTCTTCGGGGACGCCTTCTGCGACGCAAGGCAGAACACGCTGAACCCGTTCAGGAGCGGGAAGATGTACGCCGGGATAAGCTCATAAACGAACATGCCCAGGAAGGCGAGCCAGAAAAAGCGCACGCGCTTCGTATTCGCCGAACTATCGAAATGCAGTGCTGCATGGGAGGTAGGGAGGGTCAGTCTTGGGTCAGTCTTACGGAAACGACGGGGGATGTATGGGATTAAGCGCACCTTGGAAGATAGACACCGTTGGGAGGTTCTGTCGTAAAGAAAAGCAAGTAGCATGTGGTCAGTATAGTGTTAAACCCTCGGTTATGGCCCAGCCGCTCGCTGTACTAGGATATGGAACCTTCTGCACAGCGAAAGCCAGACTGGCTCCATAAGTTTGATCGTCACTTACAGCCCAATATACCATCTCTGCCGGATAAACAGTCAAAGGCCGTAGTAGCCCCACCAAGCCATATCTTCGCAAGACAACAGAGATAAGGTCAGTATGGTCGTAATTTTAGGTTCTCAGACCATGAGGACGCACCCAAAGCAAGACGTGGAGAAGGTCGCAAGAATGGCGGTCGTCGCTTTCACGTTTGTGTCATAGTACAGCTGTATATCAATGTGTGTGAGGATAATGCAGATTGATGAGCGCAAGACAACGTTACTCACCCGTTGGACCGCGAAGTTGTTCACAGCCGCACTACCATATGCCGCTGTATTTGCGACGAGGGAGGCGACGACGTGCTGTCAGTTTGAGTTAGCTTTCGACGCCATAGTGATGGAAAGGAATGGGTTCTATACCTCCTTCAGCCCAAAATGCCCAGGGTTAATAAAATGTATGATAGGCCCAAGTTTCTCAAACCGCGTTCCTTCGACAAGTGTGCGCCTCGGCAAGAATGTCGCCCACACGTTGCCAGATGTGTATGTAAGTAAAAGCAAGAACACCGTTGACACGGTCATCTGGACAGGCTTGAAGAGATAGATCTAGGGGGCCGCAAAGTCATTGGCAGTAAGTAAGGGGCCATTCTAAAGCGAGCAGAAAGACATACCTGGCAGACGGCTGCTCCCAATCCCGCCCAAACGGTCCCAAGGAACAAAGACCTGAAAGTCAAAGCCTCGTCGCCATCGTCGCGGACGTCGACAGCAAACCTCGACACGTCCTTTCCAGTCGTTATCACCGGCTCTCCATTGACATACTCGGCGTCGTCGTCGTCGAGAGAGGTATCGTATCCGCCCTCTTCGTCGATGACTTTGACCGATCCCGAGTGGTCGGATGAAGAGTCCTGCGGCGAATGCTTCTCGTCCATGGCAATGGCCGTTTCAACGTCACCTCCTAAAGCGCCCTTCTCGCTGAGCACTCCTGGAGTCGGCAGTTTCTCGTTGACGACTTCGGGAGGTGCCAAGTGACCTTCATCGGTGGCCACAGTGGTGTCCTGGCGAAGGCCCTTCTCCTCAGAGGGGGTGGACGACATGCTGGGTAGAGGGGGGCAAAGCCTGCCAAGCGACTTCTGCTAAATGAGATGGGGGCGAAAGTCTTCCTATGATAAGAAGCCTAGAAGTCCTTTTTGAAGGGCGAGAGAAAAATGAGCGCCGATTGCGATTCTGCGAACCATCTGGAGAACTTCGATGGGAGTCGCATATCAAAAAGTGCGTGCTATGAGCTTCTTCTGTGCCAATCCTAGACATGCCAACCTTGCATGTGTACCATTCCGCTATGTAGGCGAAGAGTTCTTGAAATGGAGCCAATCAGATCAAGATATGTGAGTTCGTGGGGAGGCAAGGAATTTTATGGGATCCTGGAAGCACCGACTCTCTCAAGTGCGAGAGTTGCCAGACTCTATAAATAGAGGCGACCTTCAGCCTCTCTGCATGACCCACATGGATTCACCCACAACCCATTCCATAGGTCCAGACTCGCCGTCCAAAGCATGATAGCGATGCACCTAGAACCACAGCGAGTGAAGTCAAAGAAAAGGGCAAGGCTGAGTTATGCCTCCACTGGTAGAATGCTGAGAAGTGTGCGGCGGTGCTGGGGAATACCTCGGATCGCTGGTCTCTCCAATAGAGAGCTGGACTCATCCATGTGCAGTGAACGGTCGAACGAACTAGATGGTCCGCGTGGCGGTATTACGAACTCGCCCAGAAGATGAATAGGCCACCGTCCGAGCGCGAAGCACTTGTAGATGGGACTAGGACGGGGCCAGAGTATAGAAATCAACATCGCCTTGATTTTGTTCAATCGCATTGAACTTCTTGGTTCCATCTGTTCCTGGCGAAATGACAGAAGTGATGTTTGGAGTAAGTATGTGCGCTCGGGATGGACTGACCGGGTTCGCTCCTCTATCTCGTCAAGAGCATATGGAACGTTGAGCCGATCCCCACTCAACACCTCCCCCAGAAGCCTCCTGAATCTTGCTCAGACTGCCCAAGTTACAGTGAAAAGCACGCCATGCATTGCAATTTGCTGGATCACGGCGGCGGCCCTGAATTACCGCACATCGAGCCCGCTGTGTGTCCTGGATTCGAAAGATATTGGAATTTGGCAGCTCTAGAAGCCAAGTCCTCCCAACGTCCAAGCGGTGGGGTGAGAGCAGAGTGCAAAGTTGAAAGGGCGCCAACCGGCGCAGTTTGGCGAGGGCGACCCGCCCTAAACTAAACATGTGACAGTAACAGGAGCGTGACAAAGGCTATTAGGGGCTACTAAGCGCTAAGCGCCCACCGCCCAAACGTTGCATCCGCTCCGTCCAGTTAAGTAGTAGAGCAAGCAACCACGTTTATATACTCAAAGCATTGAAATAAGTCTTTTTCGTGTCAGCCAGCTTTAAAACGGGGGTACCCTAGGGGCTAGGTGGCACAAACACAAACACAATCAATTACAAGATTTGACGGAACAGGAGGGAACGCCCCGACCTAAGAGGAATACCAGTTCTAAATCTACTTCAGCTCAATGCCTTCCAAGAGGTATGCGTATGGATCCGGCTCTGCACCTCTGGGCACGTACTCCGACGCCTCCATCGCAAGCTTCACGATTTCCGGATCGAAATGCACCCTCGAAAATTCCGCTCCGAGGTCCAGTCCAGCAGTAACCCCCGCCGCACTCCACACCTTCCCATCTACTACGAACCTCTTGTTCGTGACCCACTTGACCTTATTGAACCTCTCGAACGCCCCCTTCTCGGTAACAAATTTCAACCCCCACTTGTTCGTCGCGGCGTGCACGCCGTCCAACAAGCCGGTCTGCGCCAGGAGCATGGACCCGGTGCACACAGTGAGGAGGGCCTTGAGACCGGCGTACTGGGTCTTGAGGAACGCGATGCACTCTGGGGAGAGCTCGAGGAAGGGGTCGGGCCCGGGGACGATGAGGTAGTCAAGCGCAGGGCAATCCTTGAACGTCGTGGATGGCGGCTGCACGGGGCCAGATGTGGCTTGGATGGGCTTGAGGTCCCCGGCGTACGAAATGTAGTGCCAGTTGATGATGGCGGCTTTCTTTACGAGCGCCTCGGGGAAGTAGGCGGGCTTGAATAGAACTTGGGAGTGCTGGTTGATATAGTCAACTGGGCCCGCGGCGTCGAGCCATTGGTGATCAGGGGTGAGGAGGACTCCAAATTCGATGGGTGTAGTAGAATCAATCATTGCTTGAATTGGTGAGGAAGTGAGGTGCTCGATGTGGGCTATGATGTTGTGCTATCTCGTGTCGACTCCCTTGCTTTTATGTCTCGCCAGTACACCGTGTATCCGGCTTGGAACGTAATAAACAATGCCTTATTCTGCTGCGGACCCCGGTTCATCACCTTAAAGGAGAGTAGATTGGTGGAAGCGCCCACGAGAACGTCGAGAAGTACCTAAAGACCTGGCGTGCCGACCTTGGAAATCACACACACCTGCTGCGCGATGTCTATCGTCGGACGAGCCCTGTCAACATTTAATGTCACTCAAGACAGGCGCAGGAAAATATTCTCCTTCAAGTATCGGATTAAGAAGGTGGCTAGACATCGTTGAAAGGTAGGTTCCTTAAGGTTCCTGCACTGTGGCAGCGCTGAGGACCCGTTTTGGCGACACACATCGAAGAGTGTAAAGGACACAGACGATTAGATATTTATAAGTACAGGCGAGATATTATATAGTCAGCCGTGATTTTAATCTTTGTTCAGCTCGGCCTGCCTTGCGCGCAGCTCCTCTCGGCTCTACATCACGCAATGCTCATCAGCCATCGTCGACGATCCGCAGCAGCTAGCACTCACGAGGGGCTCAGGAAGGTTGTTCCTGATCTGTTCGCTGGGGATGTGGGGATCACGGGCATGGAAAGCTTCCATAGGTGCGTTGCTCGACTTCATCTTGTCTGAGCCTCGTTGGAGGTCAGCAGGGTCATTTGATTTCTGGAAACAGCATGAGCGACAGCTCTGATGAGATGCAGAAGCATCATGAAAGCAACGTACAGCAGGATGGGGCAAGATGTTAAATGTCTGCTCTCCTTTCTTCTCGTTATTGTTGTTAGACGCAGGAGACATGGCTTTTGTAAGGGCAGATAGAGAGACAAGTAGCAGTAGAAGGATGCGGGTGCGATTTGATATTGACGACTGCACTTTGGTGAAGGCTTTAAACGAAATCGAGTTCGATGGTGGTGGTGCGGAGCAAGGATCAGTTGGGGTTCTGTGACGACGTTGGTGTAATGAGGAACTGCATGAACTGCGGACGCAGCTCCACGTTACTAGCTAGACCTAGACATCGGAGGCTCGGCAGGTCCAAGCGCTGGCTGTGCGAGAAGCGCCTTGTGACGTCACCAGATCTTATCTTATCATTTTTACATGGACCAGATAGGGGCTTCTTCGCGAATCCCGCAAATGTTACTAGCGCAATACGCCTTCACCTTCAAAGCTTCAGTCATTCGAGGCCAGCAATATAGCATATCCCTTGAGTATCATCATACACCTATGTCCTTCATTTCTCCAGAAATTTAAGTAACCCACAACGGCCCATTATGCAGCGCGCTGCGCCGAAGTCCTGCTGTCACCCTCATTATTACTTTCTTCGCCGTCATCGTCATCACTGCCATCTGGAACAACCCTCGGACCAAAGATAAGCTCAGAGACGTCCTGGCGTGACATTGCTCGGTCGTATCTCTGCAGTTTGAGCAGCAAGCGGTCAGAGAATATCGGGTACAGATATCCCAGAAAGCTGTAGGTCATCAGGTGTTAGAGACTGTGATACCGTCTCAGATCCTATCACAGTTTACCTGTTGAAGATCTGAAAGTAATATCGTCAGCGCTGGGTCTAATGATGGGCCGAAGCAGGCCAAGGACCGAAATGACTGCACAATGCCGAAGACGACTTCAGTACCTCCCACCCTTCCAGTCAGCATGATGCTCACCTAGAGCAGCAAGGTAGTATTGTGCGCCTTGCCGTTGAATAGTCTTGATTAAGCCATTGCGCTGACCTCGATAGCGAACAGCAAAGGTCACAACACCGGCAGCGAGGATAACTGCGAGCCATGTACACAAGTTAAGATCTCTGCACCACAAAATTCAGGTGAGACCACGCACTTAACGCCCCGGAGAGGGACACTATGCCTACTGCGTAGCTCAGACGCTTGTAGTATGCAGTCTCAGGCTCTTCTGGACTGCATGGGTACCCGAGCTCGTCGTCCAGCGGGCCGGTCGGTTCTTCTGTTAAATGTCAGCTGTCAGAGTATTTCACAAATTTATCTGGTGTCCTACTTACCAGTCCACATCGAACTGGTAATCCAGTATAATGCGTGAGTGGGCGCCATCATGGCCTGTTAGTGTATCAGTGTAGTTCGTATTTCGTTGACGCGCCCAGGTTCCACCCACCAGAAATAGCGCAGACAAGCCCCAGAGATATCTTCGACCTCCACCTAGAAGTGCAAACAGACAAAGGTAGAATACCGCTAGAAACTATCAGATACGATTCGGGTGAATTGAAGCTGATGGGTACCTCTGACAAGTGTTATGGATACTGTGTCGACCGCTGTGGCCCAAGGAGGCGCTCGGCAGTGAGCGCGTATTTCAATGAAAAGCCAGGTGAGACACGCACCTACGGCCAGGAGTCTGACCACTCTGCACGTCTAGAAATGATGCCTATGTTTACTAAAATGTTCTGAGCACATTCGGTAGAATAGTCTTCCATACCTTTACCCCAAGATCGATGTGGCAGGGCATATTAACTTGGTTGCGTCGAGTCAGCCGAAATAAAGGTTGGATGTAGGGCTGAGTCACACACTCAAGATGTCCAAGATTATCTTCAATATTGTTGTATGGCGCGCCCCGATGTAGAGAACTTTGCCGATTTTCCATGGTGGCAGAGGCCAGATCCGTTGAACCTAGAAATGATGGTAAGCTCTCCGCTGAGATATAATAGCCGAATTTTACTTCTTCATCGAGAGTAGTCATATAGTAGTACAGCTGTACGTTCATCCACGTTTAATGGCTACTTCGTGAATCTGCCCAACTTGAACCACTCACTAACATAGTCGATCCAGGCACTTAATCTCCGTGAGCCTCCAAGCCACAAATTTAGCGCCTTAGAATAGACTCCACCCACCTTGAGCCGCGTACTGCAATGCATTAGATAATGTGTCTACATGTAGTGGTTGGAGGCAGAGTGTCAACCCACCTCATATTCTCTCCAGGTGGAGATGGTCGCGGCAAGCTCCTCAAGTTTTTCCGGGTCCATCAATGGCAGAGGTGGTGGTGCTGCAAAAATGGGGGAAGTGCGTTCTTAATTAGTGACAGTATCTTTGAGTGCGTGGCTATAAGTATATAGCGAATACAAGGTCGAAACCAAGTGTATGGTAAGGTACTTGCCAAGAGTTAACTCAGGAACTCAGAGCTGAAACCCTGACTGAGGTGGCGTCCTACGTTCGCGCCCATACCGGGAATTAAAAGGTCATTCGTACTGATAAGGCCTACTGAATAGCGACTGAACTTAATTCAAGGCTTTCGTAGCCTCATAGGGATTATATGTCATACATCTCTTTGATAATCATGTAGATTGGCGCCCGACGGTATTGAAATTTGCCTATCACCTCGATCACAGGGACTATGCGGAGGTTCAGCAGAGTACCTGCTGCAGCTAAGGTCAGCCTGCTCACATAGTAATACGTACTCAAGTAGATACCCCGCACTCTGCCAGAGACGTATAATGTGCTCTAAACACAATCGAGAGACCGGTATGCAAATATAGATTCAATTTCCTCTCCAGCTGGTAGTTGCCAAGGACGGGTGCTTAGTTGTGAGACACTAGAGACACTTAGTGTGAATGATGTTGATACAGGAAGCATGAAAAGAGACACCGCCCAGGCAAAAGTGGTCTTCAACGGGCGGCGGGCGCCTATTATCTATATCAGTGGGTCTTCTTCACTATCCGATGGAAGTGGGTTCCGGTTCTGCTTGCGCAGGCTAAAAATGGGTTACGTCGCAGTGGAAGACGAGGCACTACCGCCCAGGATGATCATATCTCGATCATACCTTACACTCTGAGAGCAATGTTTAGGGCGCGCGATAGGCGCCCGCAGAAAGAAGCTTGTTTCACTAACTGAAGCGGCGACCTGACAACCTGACACTGCTTCTATTGTGATCGTAGTGTTCATTTCCACGATAATCAGGGATCTGGCGTTAGTATTCAGCTTCAAGTGCAACCACAGAAGAACAAGGAAGTGCATGGATTTATCTGTCGTGAACACCGGTCAGCCTACCTATTTTCTCTTCTTTTCCTTTCATTTCTTCCTTTACTATTCATTCGTGCGCATTCCTGCACACTCTTGCACACCTTTGCACACCCTTGCACACCTTCACACTGCCTTCGCTCTTCTGAGCCTTCTCCTCACTTCATGCACAGCACGTTCGTGCTTCTTATTCTCGTGCACAGCACGTTCACACCTTGTTCACACCTTTGTTCTCAGGCGCACTGCCCGCGCGCTGCCTTTTAGTCATATCGACTCATATGGACTCTATTGTTCTCTGGATCATTCTATTGTTCTATTTTCGTTCGAGATCATCTGGACACATATATACTCGTAGCTACTCGTTCATTATTCCCCACTTGATCTCTTTGACTATACAGGTACATAGTCGCTTCGCTCCTATTCCCTGTATTCTATTTACCTTTGACTATACAGCTCTTGTATCTGCATCGCTGCTCGTCGCTCGTCCGACCTCTGCTCCTCTGCTCTCTACTCTCTGCTCGTCGCTCGTCCGACATCAGCCGGCGTCTTCGCCACATTAGATCAAGTCCTCCCAACTGCGCCGACGTCCATCGTCCTCGCAGCCCTGCTAGCCGGCACCATCGCGCCCACCCGTTCACCCTCACCTGCAGCCTCTGACGGCTCTGAACCAGACAGCTGTGAACTGCAGCTTCACGGCCTACAGATCGACTCCGCCTGTCTCCGATCCACCACTGATCCAGTCTGGTCCTCAGTCTACTGGTACATCGACCGGAACGGCTTAATCGTCTACACTGACTGCGCAGAACAGCCCTGCCCCCACGCTAAGGAAACCCAGGATTCTATCCCAGGCTTCTACCTCTCTGGCCTCCGTGGAGAACTAGTCCTACCACTAGTCCCACAATACCTGCACCCTACCAGCCCGCCTAGTCGCATCCCACCCCCATCGTCGCCTCCGCCGCCGTACTCCCCGAAACTCCCCGACTACCCAAGTCCACCCTCTACCATGGCTGACGCCGCATCTGCCCAACGTCTCGAAGCCCTCTTCACCAAGCTTATACAAGCTCAGGAGAAGACCAACGAGCAGCTGAACAAACTGGCTACTGCTCAAACCCAAGCTGCCTCCGCCGTAGCCCCACCTGCACCCGCTCCAGCCTCTAACACCACCCAGGTTGGGGCTGTCAACGTGTCCACCGGCTCCAGCATGGCTCGCCCGGAGCCTTTCAAGGGAGGTTCCGCCGACGCCCGGCGATTCCTCCAGTACTACACCATGTGGGCCCGATCGAAGGAAGCTCCCCTCAACAAGCTCAACACTACCACTGGCTTCCACGAGATTGCTCCTGAGCAGTGGATCATCCATGCCCTTTCGCTCCTGCAGGGGGAAGCCGCGATATGGGCCGTCCGCTACCTCCAAGACATCGAGGCCCATGCCACCACCCAAGCCGCCGCTGCAGCCGCTACCGCAGCCAACCAGACCGCTGTTCCCGTCACCCCTTTCCCCTTCAACGGATCGTGGGACGAGTTCGTCAAGGCCTTCAAGGCCCGCTTCATGGCCTCGGACGACAACGCCGAAGCCCAGAGGGAACTCGAGTCCATCACCCAGGGCAGCAAGACGGTTGCGCAGTACGCAGCGCGCTTCCAGGAGGTCTCCGGACGCACGGACTACTCCGAGTCAGACCTTGGCCATCGCTTCAAGCAGGGCCTCTCCAAGGACGCCCGTGCCTGGTTGACCATGGCCTCCTTCGCCAAAACGCCTGCCAGCTTCGAGGAGCTCGTCCAGCTCGCCGTCAAGGTTGACTTCCACATGCGCGACAGCATGGCCGAAGGCCCTCGTACCAAGGGTTCCACTGCCTACTCCCCTCCCACTGCCGCTCGCGACCCCTACGCCATGGATGTCGACGCTAGTCGAAGCTCGACGGCTCGCACCCGCGAAGACTTCACCAAGCTCATGCGAGGTCGCTGCTACGGGTGTGGCTCCAAGGCCCACCTGAAGTCGGCAGGAGGACACGAGGCCACCAAGTGTGGATACTGCGCCCGCATTGGGCACACCGAGGCCGTCTGCCAGGACAAGTACCTAGGCAATGAGAAAGGCCGAGGAGCCCGACGCTCCCAGAAGGCAGCTGCCACGACCAGCGACACCCCCTTCACCCTCTTCCCAGGCGAGACCTCTGCCCCCAACGTCTCATCCCCTGCCCCTTCGACGACACCCGAGGACCCTAGGTTTGCACGCCTGGAGGCCACCCTCGCTGAGCAGAACCGTCTCTTTGGGCTCCTCGCCAATGACAAGCCGGGTTTTTGAAGCGGGTGCCCGTCCGTGCTGCCGCACGCGTACCCATCGCTATGTGTTCCACCTCCTCCTATGACTCCATCTCATCATGTACCATTAGTTCTATTCGTGAAATCGATCCTACTTCAGACCATTTCCGAGTACGAACGACGTTGAGAGGTCGCAACAGGAGCACTAGCTCAGCAGCCATGATAGATTGTGGGGCAACCGCCCTCTTTCTCGACCACCCCTTTGTCCTAAAGCATCACATCACAACCTTCCCACTCCGTCACCCTATCCTCCTTCGCAACATTGATGGCTCCCCAAATACCGCCGGGGACATCACCCACTTCGCACGTCTTCACCTCACGGTTGGACCCCATAACCGCTGGACGGACTTTCTTGTCACCGACCTAGGAGGCGAGAACATCATCCTGGGACTCCCCTGGCTTCGCCAGGTTAACCCAGAGATTGACTGGACAAAGGGTATCGTGCGCATCAACCCCCGAGCCACCATCGAGGATGTTCCGGAGGACCCGAACCCGAGCCATGCTCTGGGGGAACCGTCCAACGGATCCATCCTGGAAGAGATCTATGCCTCGAGCGCACCCCCAGACCCCATCGCATCCGTTCCAGAGCTCCTACCTTCACGCCGTCATCCCCGCGCCTCGGTAGAGGAGGTGCCGGAGGAAAGACATCCGTGTTTGGACTTAGGGGAACCCTCTGATGGAGCGATTCTGGAGGAGATCTACGCCTCTTGGCCCACGCTCCCCAGCTCTCCAACTCCTGAACCTGCCCCACTGTCGTCGCCCCCTCCTGTGGAAGAGAAGCCCGAAACCCCCTTCTGCCGAATCCGTGCTAACCGAACAACCCGACGCCGCTGGCTTCGAGCTGGCATCATCGAGCGCACGGATGAGGAACTGTGGTGTTCGGCTGGCTTCACCTACTCCCAGAAGATCGCTGAGGACGCGAAGAAAGGTAAACCGGAGAGAACCCTCGATGAGATCATCCCTGCCCACTACCGAGAACACGCCGCCGTCTTTTCTGAACAAGAATCCACTCGCCTGCCAAGCCACAAGGATTGGGATCACGCCATCGAGCTCACGCCTGGTGCTCCAGCCAACATCCGCACCAAGATCTACCCCATGTCCCTAGATGAACAGGCTGTGCTCGATACGTTCCTCCAGGAGAACCTCGCCAAAGGATACATCCAACCCTCTAAGTCGCCCATCTCCTCCCCGGTCTTCTTCATCAAGAAGAAGGACGGAACACTCCGCTTCATCCAGGACTATCGCCGTCTCAACGAGTACACCATCAAGAACCGGTACCCGCTCCCTCTTGTCGCCGACATCATCAGCCGTCTTCGAGGTGCCAAATACTTCACCAAGTTTGACGTCCGCTGGGGATACAACAACGTCCGCATAAAGGAGGGAGATGAATGGAAAGCTGCGTTCGCTACTAGCCGAGGCCTCTTCGAACCCAAAGTCATGTTTTTCGGTCTAACCAACTCACCTGCCACATTCCAGGGCCTCATGAACTCGATCTTCTCAGATCTGGTCGCCTCCGGCAAGGTGGCGGTCTACCTCGACGACATCCTCATCTTCACCATGGACCTGGAAGAACACCGCCGCATCACCCATGAAGTCCTTCGACGCCTGCGCCAGCATGACCTCTACCTACGTCCAGAGAAGTGTGAGTTCGAGAAGGAGGAGATCGAGTATCTGGGTATGGTTATCCGAGAGGGAGAGGTGAGCATGGACCCTGCTAAGGTCCAAGCCGTCCGTGGCTGGCCCGTACCGCGCAACGTCCGCGAAGTCCGAGGATTCCTGGGCTTTGCCAACTTCTACCGCCGCTTCATCAAGGACTTCTCCAAAGTCGCCCGCCCCCTCCATGACCTCACTAAGAAGAACACCCCGTTCGATTGGACTGACGAGCGTCAGCAAGCCTTCGAAACCCTCCGTGACGCCTTCATCTCGGCCCCTGTCCTCGCCCTCTGGGATCCTGATCGCCCAACTCGCATCGAAGTCGACGCCTCTGGCTTTGCCACTGGAGGTGCTCTTCTTCAGCAAGCTGCTGACGGCGCTTGGCACCCTGTCGCCTTCCGATCAGCGTCTATGGACCCAGCTCAACGGAACTACGAGATCTATGACCGGGAGATGCTAGCCATCATCGAAGCCCTTAAGGATTGGCGCCCGTTCCTGGAAGGTCTCCCTGACACCTTCGGGATCGTAACCGATCATGCTAACCTGAAGTACTGGCGCACTGCTCAAGATCTGGCACGACGACAGGCGAGATGGGCCCTGTACCTCTCTCGCTTCGACTTCCGTCTCGAACACCGCCCGGGTGCCGCTAACACCCAAGCTGACCCCCTCTCGCGCATGCCCCACCATCACGTCTCGGACTCTGACGACAACACCCAGCGCACTGTCCTCCGCCCTGAACACTTCGCCAAACTCGCGGCCGCTTCCCAGTTCACCAACCCCCTCGAAGACCGAATTCGTCGTGCGAGTGCACGCGAGTCTGTGGTCTTGGGAGGGCTAGAGAAGCTGCGCAAGTTTGGTCCCCAGAAACTCGTCAACGGGTTGACAGAGTGGACAGAGGAGAACGGGTTAGTACGGTTCAGAGGCAAGGTGTACGTCCCAGCAGACGAGGAACTCCGGCGAGAGGTGGTAAAGCAGTGCCACGATGACCCCACTTCAGGCCATCCCGGGAACCATGCAACCCTCGAACGGGTCGAGCGGTTGTACTGGTGGCCCACGATGCGCGCTTTTGTGAAGAAGTACGTCGAAGGCTGCGACCCCTGTGCCCGACGCAAGCATGCCCAGCACCCTCGTGCCCTCACCCAGCCCATGGACGTCCCCGAAGGCCCTTGGGAGGCTGTTGGAGTTGACCTCATCACACAGCTACCACCTGCCCATGGCTTCGATGCAGTCATCGTCTTCACCGACTTCTTCACCAAGCAGATCCACGCACTCCCCTGCTCCTCCACCATCTCGACTGAAGGCGTCGTCGACATCTACTACCGAGAGATCTTCCGCCTCCACGGTTTGCCCCTTCGTTTCATCAGCGACCGAGGGCCCCAGTTCGCCTCTAACGTCATGCGCACTCTCCTTCAACGCCTTGGGATTGGATCCAACCTCACGACGGCATACCACCCTCAGGCCAACGGCCAGACCGAGCGTGCAAACCAGGAAGTTGAGAAGCACCTTCGCTTCTATGTCAGTCGACGACAGGACGATTGGGACCAGCACCTCCCCATGGCTGAGTTCGTCATCAACTCCCGCGTCCATTCTGCTCATAATCGCTCCCCCTTCGAGGTTATCTACGGCTACTCCCCCCACTTCAACATTCCCATCGGCGCTACCACCGGGGTCCGCGGTGTCGACGAACGCATCCAGGACCTTCTGGACACCCGGAAAGACGTTGAAGCGGCCTTACGAATGGAGAAAGCCCGCCAGAAGACAACCTTCGAAGCTGGGAAGCGGGCAGCACACACCTTCGCCGTAGACGACTACGTCTGGCTCAGCGCCAAGAACATCAACATCAAGGTGCCCACTCGAAAGCTTGGAGACTTCCAGCTCGGCCCCTACAAGGTCATTGAGAAGGTCGGCGACCTTGACTACCGTCTTGCACTCCCTCAGTCTCTATCCCGACTCCATCCTGTCTTCCACGTCGACAAGCTTAGTCCCTGGAAAGGGAACGACACCAACGGCATCCTACCTCCCCCACCAGAGCCTGTTGAACTCGAGGATGGGACAGAGTTTGAAGTCCAGGACGTGCTGGATAGTAGGGAGGTCAAGCGTGGACGAAAGCGCTGGGTTGAATACCTCATCAGCTGGAAGGGCTACAACGACAGCGAGAACTCTTGGGAACCCCTCGCCAACCTTGGGAACGCAGCTGAAGCTGTTGCGGAGTTCCACCTTCGACACCCCACGGCACCCCGACCATAGTCATCGAGGACGATGAGTTCTAGGAGGGGGGTAATGTCGTGAACACCGGTCAGCCTACCTATTTTCTCTTCTTTTCCTTTCATTTCTTCCTTTACTATTCATTCGTGCGCATTCCTGCACACTCTTGCACACCTTTGCACACCCTTGCACACCTTCACACTGCCTTCGCTCTTCTGAGCCTTCCCCTCACTTCATGCACAGCACGTTCGTGCTTCTTATTCTCGTGCACAGCACGTTCACACCTTGTTCACACCTTTGTTCTCAGGCGCACTGCCCGCGCGCTGCCTTTTAGTCATATCGACTCATATGGACTCTATTGTTCTCTGGATCATTCTATTGTTCTATTTTCGTTCGAGATCATCTGGACACATATATACTCGTAGCTACTCGTTCATTATTCCCCACTTGATCTCTTTGACTATACAGGTACATAGTCGCTTCGCTCCTATTCCCTGTATTCTATTTACCTTTGACTATACAGCTCTTGTATCTGCATCGCTGCTCGTCGCTCGTCCGACCTCTGCTCCTCTGCTCTCTACTCTCTGCTCGTCGCTCGTCCGACATCAGCCGGCGTCTTCGCCACATTATCTGGTTAAAAGATTGTTTTCGAAGGGGCAATGGAGGACGATGTGGGTTAGTCAAAATGGTAAGCGAGATTTGATAAGATGGCCGAACCGGATTTCCCCTTAGTTGGTGGTGTGGTTTACCATGGAGCTAGAGTCAGACATGACTGGGATGAAACTATGGGAGGCAATAATAATCAAATCTCGGTTTCATTTTTGTCTACTCTTACTTTCCTACAACCCTCATCGTCTCCATCCCCGTAACATCATTTTTCGACACTATCTATACATCGCTTTGCTCAGAAGACCAGATTCATGGCTGACAAGAATGGATCAGCTTCAACTTCCAAACTCCCTATTGGACCGACTCGAAAGTTCCAAGATGAGACAGCAGGACCTAAAGGGTCAGCTGGACAACAAGAACTCAAGTCTGGAACGAGAGGGTATGAAAGGGAGGAATGGAGAGAGGAAGAGGAGCAGGACGGCTTCCCCGGAGTTGGGAATCAACCTCAGACCAACTTTGATGGAGCGGTTGTCGAAAAGGCAGAAGGGGTGTTGGAACGATTCAGACACCGAGTATGCTCGAAGGAACATGCCGTTGGACAGTTGTTTGGGATCTTCGGGCTCTCCGAGGAGCATGAGGATGATGAGAAGCGAAAACGTGGATTCGAGGAGTTTTGCTCCCAAGTTGAGCAGGAGGATGAGTTGTATCGAAAGGCAAAAGGAGCAGGGAAGCGAATCGCTAATGGAAATAGAGGATTATCCAATGATAGGAAATCACATCGTCTCGACGACAGAAGTTCCCAAACTTTTGACGAGAATGACATCGACGATGCCGGAGGATTTGGTTCCGGGGGATCAGATGGAGATGACCCCGGACCCATCAACGGAGGCAAAAGGAGAAAGTTGGACAGGAGTGATCTCCCCTGGGCAGATGAAGAGGACAAGCACGTATCATTCTCCCTCCATCCAACATGCGCAGAAACTCGAAACCTTTTGCAACGATTCTCCAGGGATACCGACTATGTTATCCGACAGGCAAAGATCTCTTCAATTGCACCACCGTTCCCAGATTCCGAATGGACAAACATCGTTAAAGGGCTCCCAGTCAACCTTGACGCGGTGTTCTCGGGACTGTGGTTCAAGCGACCTCCTCAGACGAAGTATGGACGCGTGGGGGACACTACGATCGAGTATTCGACAAACGACCCAGCAAAGAAAGTCACGAATGCAGCGCAATGGTCAGCAGCATGGAATAGAGCCAAGCGAGCATACCGTTTCATCTTCAAACATCGTATTGACGAACTCGAACAATATGGGGATTATATCGAGCGACAGTTCTCCTCCAGGGTACCCGAGTCTGCAGGAAAGGTTATCCTGCTCGACCAGTCCATTCGAGAATTCGTCAAGGGTGGACAGGCCTGTCTCCTCACAGACCGGGAGGCGAGAGAAGGGCTTTACGAGGCGATCATGTGCACAGATGGGGTCGAAGCAGCGTCCGTTGGATCTGGAGGAGGAACGAAGTTTGGAAAAGGGAAAGGAAAGGGTCAGAGACAGCAGTGCGACAAGTATAACGACAAGCGAGGGTGCGAAAGGAAAGATGGGAGTTGTCGGTATCTGCACACCTGCAAACGTTGTGGAAGAGGTGGACATGGGGAAGCAGCATGTGAAGTTAAAGGAGGCGGAGAGTCGTAATTATATCTCAAGATATCTTCGCTATAACGACTGGGGTTTCAGTACCCCGGTCAGGACTTCAGAATGGTCCATAACCGCAGATCCGTTACCAGAACCACCACAGCACGTTCTTGAAGATCCAGACGTCACCTCTACCCTCGCATCTCATCCACATCTCTTCAAGATAGTCACCCCGGTCAAAACACATCATCTTCGATCCTTAACCATGACACATCCGAATCAACCCTTCGTTCACTCTGTTCTACGAGGGCTCGAACACGGTTTCTGGCCTTGGGCGACTTATCCAGAAGACCATCCATCTACCTACGAAACACAATGCCCTCCACCTTCGACTAACGATCAACGAGAATTCCTTTTGGCGCAAAGGGATATCGAGCTCTCAAAGGATCGGTATTCTCAAGCTTTCGCTAAGCTTCTTCCTGGAATGAGAAACACACCTACGTTCGCAGTGCCGAAGGATGGAGGAAACGAACTTCGTATGGTCACGAATCACAGCAAGGAACCGTATTCGCAGAACTCGATGGTCGACAAGGTGGCGATGGGGAAAGTGCCTCTCGATGGTATGAAAGTTTTGGGAGAGAGGATGATAACGATGAAGACGGAGAATCCAAGTGAGGAGTTAATCGTTTACAAGGTAGATGTCGCGGAGGCTTACCGGATCCTAAGCATGGCTGTACGTTGGCAAATCAAGCAGGTCGACACAATCGACGGCTTGCACTATGTCAACAGAGGCAATGTCTTTGGGAATACGGCGTCCCAGGCAGTCTTTATCGGCTTCATGTCCCTCATAACGTGGATCGCGGTGTACGTTCGCAACATCCGTGGCCTCTGTGCTTACAGCGACGACCATTTTGGGGTCGCCACGAAGCAGGACATGATGTGGTACGAGCCGTATGGGAAGGAATTGCCGACTGACATGGCTCGTCTTCTTCAGCTCTGGGATGAACTAGGCATTCCGCACAAGGAGAAGAAACAGGTTTGGGGATCCCCTCTCACCGTCATTGGAATCTCAGTCGACCCGAACCAAATGACTCTTACTCTGCCGGACGAAGCTATCAAGCTTTTGTTGCATGAACTGGATCGTTGGATATCCAAGACCGGTCATCCAGCAAAGTCTGGCTGTCGTTTACAACAATGGCAACAACTTACTGGCTGGTTAAACTGGGGCTTCAACGTCTTTCCATTGCTGCGTCCTTGCCTTTCAAACGTCTACGACAAAATGAAAG
Source organism: Ephemerocybe angulata (assembly GCA_013368325.1). Taxonomy (NCBI): domain Eukaryota; kingdom Fungi; phylum Basidiomycota; class Agaricomycetes; order Agaricales; family Psathyrellaceae; genus Ephemerocybe; species Ephemerocybe angulata. Next base: position 125,199 of record JAACJK010000117.1, read on the forward strand.
GTAAAGCTTGGTCTAACGCCCCATTCCGACCGAACAACGCCATTCGAGATGACCTCTCTTGGGCTCGAGCTCATATCGCCGAGTCTACGGGTGTTCAACTTCTCGAATCGCTCCATTGGCATCCTTCCGAAGCGGAATATGTCATTTATTGCGATGCATCACTCCGAGGTATGGGCTTTTATGTTACGGGCCTATCACTTGGATTCTATTCGGCGACTGTGCCAATCGAACCGGTCGACGACGATTTCATCTTTTGGCACGAAGCTTTGTGTGTTTTATCTGCCTTGCAATGGGTGGATGAACGCGAAGGCTTACCCCAACGAATCGTCGTGTATACGGACAACACAAATTCTGTCGATATATTCAACACTCTCGGTGCAAAACCTCGCATGAATCCCATTCTTCGTAACGCAGTCGACATCATGCTAGAGACTCAGCATCATCTCAAGGTCTTATATGTACCAGGCAAACAAAACGACGTCGCTGACGCACTTTCGCGTTTCGACTTCACTCGTGCGCATGCGCTCCGGCCATGCCTCCATATCCAAATGTTTCAGCCTCCGCGTGTAGCGTCGGGGGTAGCTGCGTAAATGCCTCACATACCATCTCCTCGTTCACGGCAGCCAGCCCGAACTCCGTGGACAAAGGAGATGTTCGACGAGCGTCGCATCCTCGTTCTCGGCATGCGCCTCGATCATTCTACTAGGGCAACTTACAATTCTGCTTTCAACTCATGGAAAGCGTTCACCAACCTACATAACCTCGACCTCGAACCAACTTCACAATCCCTTTCTGACTACGTCATGTTTATGTCCGACCACCTCAAGATGTCATCCGTTCAATCGTATTTGTCCGGAATCATCCAATACCTCGAACCCTTCTATCCAAATGCTCGTTCCGCTCGCAACTCGCCCCTCGTACGAGATACTATCATTGGGTCTAAGCGTCTTCGTGGTCGTCCCACAACACGCAAAGCCCCTCTTACAACAACCATGATCCAACATATTCAAAGTTTTATTCCTCATTCTTATAACCATCTCCTTTTTAACACTCTCATCGTCGTCGGCTTCCATGGTCTGCTCAGACTTGGCGATCTCTGTGATCCCGGTCGCGCAGATCTTCGAAACCCTGCAAAACGCGCAAAACGATCATCCATAGTCTTTTCTCCCGATTCCATCGCCTTCCAACTCCCCGCTCATAAAGCAGATGCTTTCTTCGAAGGCAGTACCGTTCTCCTCAAGAACATATGGCCTGGTATCGACGTCATCCGCGCTTTCCATGCTTACCTCCAACAACGCGACCATCTCTTTCCCTTCTCATCCCCTCTATGGCTTACTGCCGCCGGATATCCTCCTACACGCGCCTGGTTTATGCAACGACTACGACAACTTGACTTGCCTTCCGACATTTCAGGTCAATCCATGCGTGCTGGAGGCGCTACTGCGATGGCTGAAGCAGGAGTTCCATCTTACATCATCCAAGGTGTTGGCAGATGGTCTTCCGAATCCTGGAAGATATACGTTCGAAAGCATCCCCTCCTCCTTCATCATTTCATCACTCACCGAGCGCCCTCTACTCCTCATCATCACGGTTCCCGTTCATCATCTCCTTGAATCCTTTTATTCTTTCCGTTCTTCTAATAGGAGTAGGAGGACCGTAGAGGTCGCCTCCCTGATGTATTATAGATTTTAACATAATTGATTTTGCCCGGGGAGGACGATATCACGTCACCCCGGGTTCCACGCTACAATTTGTTCCTTGCACTTAACCGACATTGGTCTGGTTAAAAGATTGTTTTCGAAGGGGCAATGGAGGACGATGTGGGTTAGTCAAAATGGTAAGCGAGATTTGATAAGATGGCCGAACCGGATTTCCCCTTAGTTGGTGGTGTGGTTTACCATGGAGCTAGAGTCAGACATGACTGGGCTGAAACTATGGGAGGCAATAATAATCAAATCTCGGTTTCATTTTTGTCTACTCTTACTTTCCTACAACCCTCATCGTCTCCATCCCCGTAACATCATTTTTCGACACCCACCCACCCACTACCTTAGACATACACAGGAGGACCGTAGAGGTCGCCTCCCTGATGTATTATAGATTTTAACATAATTGATTTTGCCCGGGGAGGACGATATCACGTCACCCCGGGTTCCACGCTACAATTTGTTCCTTGCACTTAACCGACATTGGTTTAGTCAGTCCCTGATATCAAATCATTGGGAAGTGTACAGGAGGCCTACGACCTAAGCATGAGCCCTGAACAATACATACAAAACTGCAACAGATACACCAACTAAAGATTGCACTGGCAGACAGGCAAGCGGCACTCCTACTTCGGAACAGCCACTCCCGCCATAAGCTTCGCCCAGGGATCAGGCTGAGCAGGCTTAGGCTCGAATTCAGATAAGCCCTTAATTATCTCCACAAGCTCCGCGTCGAAATGGACTCTCGCAAACTCAGCCCCCAAGTCCAACCCCGCAGTAATCCCCGCCGCCGTCCATATCTTCCCATCCACGACGAACCTCTTGTCGATCGCCCACTTCACTTTCTTGAACTTCTCGAACGCGCCCCGCTCAATGAGTTTCTTCAACGCGAACTTGTTCGTCGCGGCTTCGACTCCATCCAGGAGCCCAGTCTGCGCCATGAGGAGGGAACCGGTACAGACGGTGAGGAGAGCCTTGAGGCCGACGAATTGGGTCTTGATAAAATCGATAGTCTCGGCGGGCAACTCGAGGTTGGGGTCAGGGCCGGGAATGAGGAGGTAATCGAGGGCGGGGCATTCTTTGAATGTGGTGGATGGGGTTTGCATGGGACCCGAAGTAGAACGGATGGGTTGGAGGTCACCGAGCCAGGAGATGTAGTGCCAATTGATGACGGGGGCTTTCTTGACGATGGCGTCGGGGAATCCGACGAGCTTCAGCAAGGTTTGGTTGTGTTGGTTGATGTAGTCAACGGGACCGGCGGCGTCGAGCCACTTGTAGTCGGGTGGGAGAAGGAGGCCGAATTCGATGGATTTGGTGGGGTCTAACATGCTGAAAGGTGTATGCAAGTCCAAGCTCGAAGTGTGCTTATTGGAGTTCCGCCTAATATTTTCTGGCCCTTTATACGACTTCAAAAGAATGAGACTATTCCTGGACATCGTTCATCGGGTTCTACGGTCTAGCTAAACGACGAGGAGGTCAGGTGAAAAGCCAGAGATTCGTAAGTAATTTTGACTTACTGCGGCACCCGATCGAAAGAAGCTCTGTATACGAAGTACAGAACTCAGGAATGGCGTACAACATAACAATCCTCAGTAAGGCGCAGCCTGTCGCTTACAGAAGTCCCTCGAAATGCCTTCAACGCCACCCTCCAAAATGAGTTCTAAGGTGGACAAAAATGTAGTCGACGACCCCACGCGCACGGAGCGCCCCGCGCTCTTCCTCGACATTCCGCAGCTATGGTGGTGATCTCGGATAAGTCTACCTTGAAGAAATCCGACCTCATGTCAGCTTGCGCAGTATTAAAGTTTCCAATCGGACATACCTGCCATGAAGCGACGTAGACCCGAATGAATCTGATAATGCCTTTCCTTTCATCAACGCTGCCACCTCTTCCTACCCGAAACCCACCATGCTTCCTCGCCAACATTTATCTTCTTTCATAGCTTCTCGAGCTTCGAAAGGTATATCCCGATGAGCCCGTCCTCAGCGACCCGTCACCCAACCACGATCAGTCCTAGGCGGTAATAATAGCCTAGACTTCAAGAAAGTCTAGACTCCCAAAGTCAGAACGAAAGAAATCCCTGGGCGTGCCAAACCCAGCCAACTCTCCTTCAAGTCCATGCGGCATAGCGAACGAGTCCAGAGTCGGCGGAGGAAGACTGACTTCGGCCGGCATGGTCTGAAGCGCACAGTCCAAGCAAGTAACACATGGCTCTGAGCTGGAAGAAGCCTCGCCATCGAACAGGCCATGATACGGACAAGAGGGGCACTGGCACGAATCGCCACATTTGCAGACGAGCGCGCCGCCTTCACTATTGGGCGAGACATTCACGGTTTCTAGAATGGGCGCGGCGTGGAGTGAAGAACCCTGGCAGAATCCGGCGGGCTCTGGTACAGGAGCTGAACTGGGGATTACGCTTTCATGGGGCATATTCTGGAGTGCACAATCGAGACAAGTGAAACACGGCTCAGCGTTGACGATGGCGGTCGAGTCAAGCACCGCAGAGACTTCCCTGGCCGTGTACGGGCATGCAGGGCACCGACAAGACTCCCCACACTTGCAAACTGGCAAGAAAGAGCCGGCTGCGTTCGCCGCCGACGATAAGAGTCCGGTTTGCCTGTCGGCGGGGGCCTTGCCCATGAACTGAGAGTCCGGGTTCATGGTCCGGTATCCCAAGATGTCGAGAGGAGTTTGGTGTGCCCTGTCGTAAGCGTGCGTGTACGGACTACGTGTGCGATGGTGGCCTGGTTTCAGTCGGCCGATAGACTGGGCGACGGGGATACTAGGGCGTGGAAGGATCGGTCGGAGCGCAGCCACACTTGGGGGCGTTGCTTGGAGTACCGAAGCGTCTGAGAGATCCGCTGCACCTCGATCCATGGATTTCGCTTCGCCTCCATGCTCCCTACCCTTCGCTTTCGTCGATTTGCGTGCAGTGCAGCAATGACAAGTGCCAGTTTGCTCGCACTGGCACCCGTTCACAGCACCTTCATCCTCCAAGTCAGCCGCTGCAAAGCGAATCGAGGAAGAGCACGACTCACCACTCTGGCACGCGCACTTTACGTGCACCTTCTTCGTCTTTCTAAGCACTCTGCAGTGATTGCATTGGCTCGCCGGTCGGCCTTTCTTCTTCACTTCGAACAAGGGTCTGTCTTGGTGCTTGCACGTCGAGGCTCGGTGCCCTTTGATGCAACTTTCACTGTACCAAGGGTGTTAGTAGTAGAATTCCCGAGACTTCGATTGAGGTGGCTACCATGCATATTTCCTGGCTGTTTCTAGAAGCTCCATGACAGTCCGAAGTAACGTTGATAATGGTGGAAAGGTAGGAAGTCACAGCAGGCCTGAATCGGATGACCAAGCTTTCGGCGGGTGATCTTCTCACGAGTCCCGGCATCCACGGGCGCCTAATTACACGGACTTGGGGCCTTAAGACCCAACAGAGCCAAACTGCACAGCCTAACGCTGCATCGCTTGTGATGACGAGTAACCATCCACCACCTCTTTTGCCATACCCTGTCGATACATCGCGCTACGTATGGCAGATCCAAGCAGACGTCTGAAGGACCAGGTCCCTCCGGATATCTGGCGCGAGATATCGGAGCTATCAAACCCCATCGATGTTGTCGCACTGGGAGTGGTAAGCCCCTCAACCTGAGTCGAGTCAAGGTCGAGATTCTCAACCACCCTGTAGACGTGCAGAGCATTACATGAAGCGACTGCAGAGCGGACACTTTGGATGAACCTTTTGAAGGCCGTGTGCATGGAGTACGACCTTTTTCTCCCCTCGTATCCCATCGACGAAATGAGCGTCACCCAACTTCGCCGGGCCGCACTTGGCCCTCACCTGTGGACTCGGCGTGTTTACAAGCACGCCGTATCTCCCAATGTGCCCTTTTACGACCTTGGTACCAACGTTCTTTCTCCGGTGTCAACGATCCCCTTCGATGGACAATTGAACTCTGATCGCTTTCGACATCTCGTCCCGGGTGGCAGGTTTCTCATCACCTGCGACGCTGAACACAGCGATAGAGACCCCCGTGCCTTACGCGACACTGATATCTTCACTCTGAAGCTGTGGGACCTCGGATTTGCGGGAAGGAAGCCTCTTTCTCAACCCCTTCTCTTAGCAAGTCGGGATATTGGGCCTCTGAATCGGTTCGCGAACCAGATTATCAATATGGACTGCTCAATTCGAGGCACTGAAACGCTAGCGGTTGCACTTAGCACCATTGCCAACATTAGCCATCGACGCTGCTTGTGAGTGCCCACCTTTAGCGTTGCATTCTTCCCATACCTTACCTGCGCTGGCTTCTCTAAGATTCAGAGTCTTCGCCATCTGTCCCCATCGGCCCAACCCATCGTTTGAACAACTGTCGTCTATGTCGGCGGATTTCTCACGCCACTGGGCTATCGCCCCAATGGCATTTCACCTGCGCGGAGACAAGGTTCTGGCTCGATTCGAGAATGACCTTGTTGTTTGGGATTTCATAGTGAGCTTGTATGCTATCGTTCCATTAGGTCTGGATCTACGCGCCCTATCTCGGACAGATCAAGTAAGTGTTCTATTTTATTAGATATCCCTCAAACGCATCCCTCCTAACTTCAATGCCATAGTTTCTCCTTTCAGGAGATTTATTGATCCTCATTACAGCACTAGGGGCGCACCAATATCTTCTCTCTCAGTGGACCGCCCTTCCGGACACACATGTACCGCACCTTGAAATCCCGACTTCAACGTCGCTGGCGCTGGGTTCGCAATCTCTATACATTACCCTTCCACCACATCGTGGAGACAGTGGCCGAAATGCGGTCCATATCTCGCCGTCCTCGACTTCACTTCCGCTCACCTGGGACGTAATTGAAGTATCCGATACAAGCCCCGCTGGCCGCGTTCAAGGCCAAAGGTTCTCACTCATTGATCAGTCTGAACATTTAAACGAGCGTAACCTACCCCAAATATCCACAGGCGACGCGATAAACCTTTCTATCGATCACGTAGGCACATACAAGGTACCTAGTGGAAAATGGGCCCCGCCCGTTATGAGTCCACCGGTGGCGTGGAATAGCAAGGCGCCCTTAACCTTGCTCAAAATGTTGCCCGAACTCTGGGAGAGAGCCTCACTGCATTTAGGGCCAGGCTCGGGTCCCCAACCGACGGATGTCCTCTACTGGATCACGCCTTACAAAGACAATTCTACCAACCCATCCGAAGATGTGGCAGGACAGACGCACATTATGGGCTGCACGGCCTTGGGATACGGGGGTGTGGCCGCTTCATGCACGGCTACTGGTCGGTTTATCGTTAATATGGAGTATGAGATGGGTGTTCGGAGGATGTCCCTGGTAGACTACATGGCGTAGGATAACCTAGCTTAGACAGTCTTACCATATGCTTCGAAGATGTGCCTATGTTAGAGAATACGGGGGATGTACTTGACGTGTGCGCGGTGTAGGGATTACCGTGGATTGGTGACCGTAGGCGCCTAATCACTGAAGCTGGCGGCTTTCGAATGCAACAGAGCCAAACTTGCAGCATACTTAAGGGCTGGCCGCTGCGGGGGCTGACGAGCGCTGGTAAGCCATCGTGACACCACCTTTCCTTCAAGCATTTACTGTTGATACATCCTCAGAACGCATGGCTTACCCAAGCAAACGCTTGAAGTTGGATAATGAGGTTCCTCCGGATATCTGGCGCGAAATAGCAGAGCTGTTGAACCCCATCGATGTCGTCGCATTGGGCGAGGTAAGCCCATCATCCTGAGCCGAGTCGAGGCCGAGATTCTCAACCACCCCGTAGACGTGCAGAGCACTACATGAAGCGACGGCTGAACGGACACTTTGGATGAACCTTTTGAAGGCCATGTGCATGGAGTACGACCTTTTTCTCCCCTCGTACCCCATCGACGAAATGAGCGCCACCCAACTTCGCCGCGCCGCACTTGGCCCTCACCTTTGGACTCAGCGTGTTTACAAGCACGCCGTATCTCCCAATGTGTCCCTTCACGACCTTGGTACCAATGTTCTCCCTCCGGTGTCGACAATCCCCTTCTATGGACGATTGAAGTATGAGCTCCGCCGACATCTCGTCCCGGGCGGCAGGTTTCTCATCACCTGCGACGCTGAACACAGCGATAGAGACCCCCGTGCCACACGCGACACTGATATCTTTACTCTGAAGCTGTGGGACCTCGGCTTTGCAGGAAGGAAGCCCCTTCTTCAACCCCAGCTTCTAGCGAGTCGAGAGATTGGCTCTTGGCTCGAAATCATCCATATCGAAATGGACTGCTCTATTCGAGGCGATGAAACACTAGCAGTGGCACTTGGTACCATTGCCAGCAATAGCCATCGATGCTTGTGAGTGTACCTTTAACGCCGCATCTTTCCTATATGATAATATCTTATTGGCGCTGTCTATCCGGCTTCTCAGATTCAGAGTTTTCATCATCTCTCCCCATCGGCCCAACCCATCGTTTCACCAACTGTCGTGCCTGTCGGCAGATATCTCACACCATGATATCCCCCCAAGTGAATTTGACCTTCGTGGAGACAAGGTTCTGGCTCAATTCGGCGGTGTTCTTGTTGTTTGGGGCTTCATGGTAAACCTGTATGCTGTCGTTCCATTATATGCAGTGGATCGACGCGCCCTGTATCTAGCGAAACATGTAAGTGTGTTCCAGTGTCTTCAAAATCACTCCTCATAACTTTGGTGCCCTAGTTTCTTCTTTTAGGAGACCTATTGATACTAGTTACCAGGATGGGCGCGCACCAATATCAACTCTCTGAGTGGACCACTCTTCCGGACACACAGGTACCGCCGCACGTTGAAATCCCCCCGATCTCAACGTTATCGGGTTCGCAATCTCAACACATTACCCTTCCACCACATCGCCTAGGCGGTGGCCACAATATGATCTTTATCTCGCCGTCCTCCATTTCACTTCCACTCACCTGGGACATAATTGAAACATCCGGGACAAGGACCGCCGCTGGCTTCGTTCAAAGCCAAAGGTTCTCACTCAGCATTCAAGACGAACATTTAAACGACCGTAAAGCCCCAAAATCTGCTAGCGACATGATAAATCTTTCTCTCGACCACGTAGGGACATACAAGGCACCTAGTGGAGAATGGGCCTCGCCCTGTACAACTCCACCGGTGGCGTGGAATAGCAAGGTCCCCTTAACCTTGCTCAAAATGATACCCAGAGGCTGGGAAACATCCCAACTGCGTCCAGGCTTGGGTCCCCAAGTGATGGATGTCCTCTACTGGATCGTGCCTTTCAAAGACAATCCCCCTACCAATCAATCCGAGGATGCGGCAGGACAGACGCACATCATGGGCTTCGCGGCATTGAGATACGGGGATGTGTTCGCCTCTTGCACGGCTACTGGTCGGTTTATCGTTGTTGATATAGAGTCTGGCACTGGTCGTCAGCAGATGTCCCTGGTAGACTACATGGCGTAGGATAACCTAGCTTAGACATATGTTTCGAAGATGTGACTTGTTACACAGAATTTCTATAAAGTTTGCGGGCGGCGGTATAAGCGGGGTGTGGGCGCTACGCCTTGAAATTCGAAAGCAGGCAGACCGATCACCGTTCGAATGTGAGCTTGATGGACGGTTGACAGAGCTACGAGGCGCATACATATCCCTCCGCCAAACTATCGCTTGGATGCTTTGTGGTCCGTCGACCATCGAAGAAGGACGTGTTCGAGCCAGGTTAGATTCCGGTCGTGACTGGAGACTCCTCCTGTTGGTCGCATGCGAGACGATGAAGCTGGCTCTGTCGCGGTATTGGTTGTCGAAGTATTCTCGGATCCGCAAGCTAGCCAGCCCAGACGAAACAGACAACCTTCAGAGCGACATCAATTTAAGGGCATAATAAACCAGGCGTTGGACCCGTCACCGTAGTCAAACGTGCATTGTTGCCTCGGTCCGAGCCAGGACGCACTTCGAAGCCCCCAACGAATAATAATGTTCCTTCTTGGAACGAACCGAGGAGCGAAGCGTGGGGGTGAGGGTCAAGCTATATCCATTTGCTGGAAATAAAGCGGTGCGCAATCGAGAAAGACGAGGCACCCAAGCGTCCTAGCAGCGTAGCGGAGGAAAATGAGAACAACTCGGGGACTCAGATTGGTATTTGAGAGCTTCGTCGCATTGTTGGCAGGTTTCTCACATGATACCGATAGCTGGATATCTTCTTTCCTTTCGCAAGCAAGACATTCTCTTGTGCCCTTTGACAGGATTGAGAGATCGCAGATGGTGGTTCTGGGGAGAGCCAAGGGAGAGCTTGGGGAGAGCAGAACGACCAAAACCCGCTGACAAGACCCTGGGAATTCTGCGGCAACAGCCGGCGATAGCGTGACACCTGATTGTAGTCACGGGCCTTTGTCGCGCCAAGGGCACGCGGAGATGCGTCACGCGTCACTCGTGGGACCCAAATCCGGATTCAGTGGGAGTGCAGTCCAACATTGACTCTGCTTCTGACTACAACAATCTTTCCCTTTCCCATCCATTATCGTTCCATGGCTGGTGGCTTCAGTGGGCACCTAGTCGATTCCTTTGAACGTAGCTTCGTCTCCCATGGTCCGATGTCGTACAACGCCAACATGCACGGCACCCAGCAGACGCAACCGTTCTCGATGTTCGGCTCCCAAAGCACAATGGCGTACCAGGAGATGTCTGAGGCAACGGCCATGAAGATCGCATCTCTCCAGGCGAAGCTCAACCAGAAATTGGGCCCGGAGTATATCTCACAACGCCCTGGCCCGGGAGGAGGACCGAAGCTCACATACGCCGAGGGGTGGAAGATAATCAACCTCGCCAACGAAGTGTTCGGCTTTAATGGATGGAGCTCAACTGTGGTCAGCCTCACAACGGACTTTATGGACTATAACGAAGAGTCGCGGCGTTACAACATCGGGGTCACGGCGATTGTTCGAGTGACACTACGAGATGGCGTCTTTCACGAGGACATTGGGTATGGGATGATAGAGAACACGAAGAGCAAGGGTCAGGGACTTGATAAGGTGAGTAACTTTGGTTATATCCTCCAGGCCTCAAACCTAACGTACCCCAGTGCAAGAAAGAGGCTGTAACAGACGGTCTTAAGCGTGCGCTACGAAGCTTTGGCAACCTAATGGGCAACTGTTTATACGACAAGTCGTACACCCAAGAGGTTGTGAAAATGAAAGTTGCTCCAGTGAGTGGCATCTCTATATAAAGCTGGCACATCCTCACAAAAACGCCTAGGCCAAATTCAATAAGGACCAACTGCATCGTCGCCCCGAGTTTGACGAAGTAAAGCCCAACATTGCATCCAGCTCTACCTCGTATCCGAGTTCATCAACCTCTTCGAACCAATCTATGTCTGCGTCTACTTCTGCCCCCTCCTCTCATGCCCCATACCCCCGCCAGCAACAGATGAACAACAAACCAGCGCCTGTAGTTGTAAAGAGGGAACCGACGACGCCTTCTGTCAATCCTTCCTCAGCTCCCCCCGCCAGACCTCCCCAACCACCCAATAATCAGCGCTCGATGCCCCCACCACCATTACCAGCAGCAGCGCGACCAGCTCAGCCTCAACCACAGCAAGAGCGCCATGTCAGTTTCACCAACACCAATCCCCCCTCCGTCACATCGGCCTCCTTTTCTGGAGCCCAAATCGATGGAGACGACTCGTTCACCGGATTTTCAGAGGACGATGCGTTCTTTGCCTCCGTTGAGCTAGAAGGCGACATCGGCGCTCCAATTCCTAATGAAGATCTGGGCAGACCGATTGAAGAAGACACCGACATGGGTCCCCCTCTCCACTATCCAGAGACGAGCGTGGAATCCATATCTGCCCCTCCCCCTCCTGCGGTACGCGCTCAACAACCCAATCCTAACGCCACCAACCGTCCTAGCTCCCGGACAAGTGGGAGTCGTTCACGATTGGAGGCGATAATTGCGGCGCAGATGGAACAAGATAGACTGAATGGCCTTCAAAATCATTCTTCCTCGTCCTCCGTCACTATGGGCTCCTCTTCGGACGGCGCGTCCGCTGAAAACCAGCCGGGGCCTTCAAGAATCAGCTTGCCACCGGCGAATAATGGCGGCGGGCACCAGCACCCACAGCGACACTCACTACCATCGGGATCCCATAATAGCGAGAACAGAGACCCGATGAGTGGGCAGCGTCAGAGTTTGGGCGGCGATGGGGCTGGGAACGTCAAAAGGGCTCCTGCGCCCGTAGGCGGGTTCCACTTCCCTCCTGGTATGGCCAATCCGCTGCAGAGTGCCTCTGGTGTTGGTGTAAAGCGACCTTTGGAGGCAACTACGGGGGGTGGCCCGGGGCAGAGGGGCATGAGACCGGGTATGGGGCTTCAGCAGGCGATGGCGGCGAGTAGTGACAATGGGGCGAATGGGAGGCAGGTGCTTGGGCGGTTGGATACCGGGGAGAGTGGGGATGTAAAACGGGTTCGGAGGTGATGAAACCGACCAGGTCGCCCCCGGTCCCGAATATTCTTAGCATTGTTACATTACTGGACGTTGTATCGCATATTCGTTCGACATGTTGTGTGTTGCTTTTTCCTGGTTCTCTTGCTTGTTGGCTCAGATCGCTCTATCAATTGTATTACTACTGTTGCACTTTACATAGCTTTACATCGTCACCGCTGCACTCACTATCGAATATGACTACTTGCTATCGCGCAACATCCGGGGCATGGTTTCAACTTTCGGCGAGTCTGGCGCTAGTGATTAGCGCCCACTTACTAATAGGGGCAAGAAGAGCCAATGGCACCGAGTCAGGATAGATGGTCAACGAGGTATAAGTTCAAAGTCGAGGTATCGCTTCTTGTAGTCGCGTACACCACACGTCCAGATGCAGGACAGCAGAGGCGCGCCGAGTGCCTTGGCAGCGGTGTGCATTTGACGGGAATCCAAGGACCGTTTTCGTTCTTGAACCGCACTCCCCCGGATGCGTGGTGAAAGGGATGCGTCCAGGAGCATCGTCTCTGACTTTGTTTCAAATTGTGAATGGTGCTTGGACGGGGAATGCTAATCGGCGACAAGCTCCAGCCTCCCACATAGAAGCCGACCTGGGTTGATGCCCACTGCCTGAAGGCTGAGAGGCAACGCTGAGCAAACAACCCACGGGAAGAATGATAATTCGTGGATCCAACCCATTCGTTCCGTACAACAGCTCCATGGCGAGCGTCAAGATGCCGTTTGCGAAGTTATGAGTTTGGTGCGATACATCATACCAAGCGCAGTTTTGTTTTCTTCGTGGCTCTCCTAGCAGTTTTGTGACGACAGAGTGGATCGAGAAGAGGCTTTCAACCAAAGCAAAACCATACTGTGATAAACATATAAAACATGCACTGTTACTGCTGGGATATGCAATACTACTACGAATCCCAGGCCTCAAGCTCGATTTCCAACACTCCAGACGAAGATGAAATTAGAACTTACTCTCCTTGGCTTACTCAAAGTGTCATGGGCCGCGCTCTCACATAACGTAGAGCGCGACACCAACTACCTCTTCGGTGAGCCAGCCAGTCCAGTCTACAACTCGCGCCTTGCGCCTCGACTGGACCCAATCTGCTCTGATTGGTCTCTGGGTAAGCACAAAAGCCTGAGAGGTCACATACCTTGATCTAATAATTAACCTTTACACTAGATTTGTGCCCTAGCGAGCTTGCATGCTGCCCCGCAGACTACACCTGCCAGCCAAGGAGGTAGGGTATATAGCATGCAACCACTCGAGTCCACTCACACCAACGCGACTCTCCATTTGCAGTGGCATAGCAGAAGACAGTATAGGGAAAACCATACCCTGGTGCTGCCCTCCAGCCGGCAAAGTCTGTGAAGACAACAAAGCCTGCTGCGACCCCGACATGTATGAGCCCTCCTCTAACAAATACTCACCCCGAACGCACTAACACCGTGACACCACCACACCTCACCAGATACTTCTGCTGCCTGGGCTCGTGCTGCCCCATCGGCAAGATGTGCCACAGCGACGGCACATGCGCCGGGACCGCCTACCGCCCACCAGTAGACGGGACGTCGTCCATTCCTATCACCCCACCTGTTATGACTTCGAAGGCGCCTCTTTCGACGGGTGGTGGGGGCGTCCAGTCAATTCCCTCCTCGTCGTCCGTCGCTGGGAATGGCGCGCCTGGAAGCGCACTCTCCCTGAGAGCGTCGAATGGAGGGCGGCCTTGCATTACGTCCAGCGCCCTGGTTTCGCTGTGGCTTGTATTTATGTAGTTTTTGGACTCGCTGTATAACATGGTGTGCGTTATTGCTCGGAGCTTACAACGCGTTGGTACTCACCAGGTAGTTCCTATTCCATGTTTAGGCGCGCCCACTTCTTCTGTCCGTGCTAGATCGTAGAGCTCCACGCAAGTGTTGGGATCTATTGAAATGCTGTTCGAGAAGTCCTACGTTCGCCGCGATGCGTCATACCAAGCACTGGTTCATTGCTTCGCTGCTCCTCTACATGATAACTGTGACAACATTGTGGAATGGGGAGAAGCACTTCAGCTGAGGAAAGTATCATGCAGCAGACGTACTATAAAACGAGCATATGCATTACCATTAGAGCACACAATAATCATACCACAAACCTTCGAACACCCTTGAATATGCAGACGAAACTTACCCTCACCAACCTCCTTGCATTCTGGATTGTGTTCTCCCATGTCCTCTCGAACGCGATAGCCTTCAACCCGGAGGGCGACCCCAACCACCTCTTCGGTGAACTATCCAGCCCCATCTTCAACTCACGTCTCGCTCCTCGCCAAGACCCAGTCTGTGTCAACTCCTCTTTCGGTGCGAGAAACTCAGTACACCCACCAATTTACCCCTGAAATAACCAATTTTATACCAGCCTTGTGCGCCAACAACCTCGCATGCTGCCCTGCAGGTCACGCGTGTCAGCCAGGCAGGTACGCCGCACCAATTCCACGGCATCCAAGCCACTCGACCACTACTAATCGCAAACGGCCTTAGCACTGTACCAGAGGACAGTACCTCTGAGACCTACCTCCCCTGGTGCTGCCCCCCAACCGGCGCAGTATGCCTGGACAACAACGCCTGCTGCGACCTCGACGTGTAAGTCCAGTGCCAACCCAACCCAAAGCAACCACTAACCCCCGCATTATCATACCATATATGCTGGCCAACGTATCTCAGCTCATACTGCTGCAAAGGCTCCTGCTGCGCCAGGGGCCAACTCTGCGACCCCGCCACCGGCACATGCGCCGGGGACGTCAGCCCAGTCCCTGGCACAATGTTAAACGGCACATGGACGAGGATCCCTACCCCACAAGTAACGTCGAAGGAGCCTCTGTCCACGGCTGGGGGCGCGGTCACAACCTCGGCCATGGGGACGATTACGGCTGCGGCTGGGGGCGCGACGGGGACGATGCCTGCTGCGTCCTCTCCGTCTGCTGGGAATGGGGCCATGTCCACTGCGTTGTCTGATTTGACCGCGTTGATTACGGGGCAGATTTTAGTTGCGCTTTGGTTTGTGTTTGCTTAGCTCGAGCGACACCGTGACCTTCACGCTGTAGAGTACGGTCCAAGTGATCAAACAATTTCCAAATTCTTTGGCACTCACCAGGGTCGCTCCGAGTCGGCGTCCGTTCGTTCAAGTGGTTGCTCTCGTTTTCGAAAGCAGTGCACGACGCGACGTTCGATGTTCAAGAACCATTAATCCCTATTCAGCCAAGTATCGTCAGAAGCTAAAACCTATACAGCAAGACAAAGATATCAAACAAGCAAATGAGAATAATAAGTAGAAAGATACGGTAGCATCCGAGCACAAGCGCAAAGTGGCAGTACGTCCTAATCTATATAGAACGCAGCAGGAAGCCAATACAAATACAATGCCCAGGTAGAAGCCGAAAGCCCAAGATCGATGGATGGATGGGGTCGTAAGAAGTATCAAATACAATTATAATGAATGGAGGAGAAAGAATCAGCGAAGGGTATAATAAGAAAACAATGCAAAAGATAGTAGGTAGTGAATGCAGGGGTATACCGTATAATACAGTTGGTTTGGCTTGCCTGGGCAATTCCAGTGCTCTCTAATAGTGGATGGAGTGTGAATGTGATGTGGTATCGCAAAGTTGATGATGAGGAGATCGTAGTAGGAGGAGGAGGAAGAGGGGTGGTACCACCCATCGCACAGCCATCGATCGGTAGACCCAAGGTAATCCAAGAAGTCACCCAAAAGACAGCGCAGCGAGCGGACAAAGCAGGGGGCGGGGGACACCAGGCCTAATCGGCATAAGGCAGTCCCCCAGGTTAACAAACGAGCCCTGCTCAACTCACTAAAGAGCTGAGTAGACCCGCAACCTCGCAGGACGCGGCCCTTATCCGATATCAACGGCCGGTAAAGGGGGGTGGATGGATACCAAGAAAACCAAAAAAGAAAAGAGGAAAAAGAGAAACGCATCATGCGAGCGACTGCGTCGCGGACTCCTTTTCAGGAGCGGGCGCAGGTGCTCGGCGTGAGAACAGAGAGCGCGAGACGCAGAGGATAGAGGCGAATACCGCTGAGGCGAAGAGGATGTAGAGGTGGAAGGGCTGGATGAAGAGCAAGGCTTGCGAGAAGGTGAGGACGAGGCCCCAGAGACTGAACGCCTGGGGAAGGCTGAACAGGAGACTGAGAGCCTGGAACTTGAACTTCTTGCTGATGTTTTTCGACAGGTATGCATACTAGATAGAGTCGCTTCAGTAACGGCGCCGATTGCGAAGAGGGGAAAAGAAAAGACTAACAGCTTCACCAGCGGTGCCGTTCTCGAGATCTTGGTGCTGGTGCACGAGAACAGCCGAGAGGAAGATACTTAGCCCCAAGAAACTAGAAGACGCAACAGCAAGACTCTGCGACACAGGCAGGAAGAAGCAGAAGATGTGGAGCACCAAGAGCGCGAGCGACAGCACAAAGGCGTTCTTCCACTTGCCCAGCGACTGCTGCATGAACTTCTGCCAGTCAATAGCATAGACATAGTTGTCCGTGAAGATCGCGTTCAAGCGCGCCTCGAAGAAATCGGAGCTCTTGAATGTGAGCGCGGAGGAGACAGCCGCAGGCCAGGTCACACAATCGTCATCGGCGGACTCGACGATGGACGTGTCCCGGGAGAGACGCGCCTGCTCTTGCCCGTAGTGCGTCCAGTACCTGTTGTTCGCGACAACGTTGAAGATGCGCGCGACGAGGGTCGTGATGTGGCCGTCGACGGCTTTTTGGCGGGCTGGAACGAGGATGTCCAGGAAGTTCTTGCACTCTTGGAATGTGTAGGGGAAGGTCGATGACGACGACGTCATTTGATCTAGCGTCGCATGAGAACGAAGAACCGTCGGAGTTGGGCTGTGGTGTACGTACCTCCGGAGGCGTGGATGAGCTGGCTGATCGCTTCTTCGACGATGTTGTTCTGGAAACTGACGGCATGCATGCAGTGATACTCGACATGTGTCCAGTAGTGCTCTTCCAACTGGAGCTCTATCGCAGAAGTTAGGTGATTGAGCGACGGCCGAGGCGCCCGATTGACTTACTAAGGTGGGATGGGGAGACGACGGGGAGAAGACCCAACTCCGAGGTGTCGTAGTCGTCGAGCCAGAACAAGGTCCTGGCGGCGTGGTCTGCAAAATAGTAGTTGCAGTCCTCGTCCTCGAGCTGGACGTAGAGTTCGACTGTTTCTGTGAGGTTGAACCCCTTTGAAGCGGCCTCCTTTTCGATGATTTGGACCCAGGAGACGATCTTGTCCGATACCTCGGACTTGTAGAGGTAGGAATCGGTGACGACGCGGATGGGGCCACTGCGGACGAAGTAGACTTGGCCTTCGGGATGGGTGTGGGCCGACCATTGCTGAGGCAGATACATTGGGCTGTAAGGCTGTGTGAGATCTGCGGCTTCATTCTTCGAAGTATCAAATTTCACTAACACAGGTGTGCGAGCTGACATGAACATTCCAGCACCGACTACAGCATGAGACCGGTTGACTCTGAGCCGGACGCACAGTCAGAAAATTGCTCTGTATCGCAGAACGCTTGCTACGCACCTCTTTGCCACGTTATACCTCCCCGTATGCTGGGGCAGCACCGGGTAGAGCGATCCCACCGATACCTCGACATGAACTTTCTCTGAGCTGAATGCGAGAGCAGCAATGGGTTCCGCTATGCGCACGACGTCTGACATTGGAACTGTGAGGGAGGAAGAAGGGAGTAGGACGAGGATGGACGTGGGAAGCGGGGGTTGTGATGGGGCCAAGGCTTCTGGGACGCGGCTTTATATATGGGTACGCCACAAAGCACCTGGCAGGCGATGCCCGCATAGCAACTATCCCCGGGACTGGTCCCAGGTCTATCACGGCACCGCATGTCCCGCGGTCCCATTGTCCCGAGTGCAGTGCAATTAATGCCAAATGCCTCTGGGCTGCGTATCCACAGCATCCCGCCGACGATGCTCAGAACCGACGGGTCAAGGGCGCACAGGATATGACGGGAATCATATCGAGTTCAGCAGAATGGTGTGGAGGCTGCAGTGGTCCCGACTCCCCCGGGCGCTAACCGTAGGCATCACTGGCACAGATCACGTTCTCGGATGGTGATACGCTCAGAGCCCTCGACCCAGGGGAGCTCAGATACCCCACCATGGCGCCCTCAGACAAAGATCCTGCCTCCTCAGAGCCCAGGTACGCTCTTACCCAGCAGCGACACAGGCTGCAGCTGACAGGGGCTTCATTAGCAAGGACGCGATCAAGCCAGCCGAGGCATCGGATGTAGAGGCGACCAAGCCAGCTGATACTCCTGCTGACCCCAAACCAGACGACAATCAGGCTCCTGGCGAAGGCTCCCAGGAAAGCACAACCACAGAATTCGACGAAGACGAGTACTCTGAGTCGGATGATGACTTTCCCCAATTCGAAGGGTACGTTCGTATCCTCCCCCACTTTGTGCAGAAGATCACTTAATCAATTCAATATTAAAATACAGCGGACAACCCAGAGGCAAGGCGAACCCACCCGTCAGTGGGTCAGGCGGAAAGCCTGCGCGCCCTCCCCGTCCCGTGAGGTGATAACATCGACGACGACGAACAGAACAGAACAGCCCACCCGCCTCGTAATCTCATCTGAATGATGTATCTATTTCTACATAATCGGACCTCATCAGACGACGCGCATCGGACATCGCAGCCCTCGACGGATCTCAAAGTGACTCTCCCTTCCCGTCCATCCAAGCTTCGCCTTCCCTCAGGGAGAACTTGATACAGCCCTCAATATGAATAACGTCTTCGATTTCTATTATATCGCCACACTGGCTTCACAGAAGGCAAGGGAAGGCTGAGCGACTCTCTGCAGTGTAGGCATCCCCGAAGTCCTTCTAAACCCACCCAACCGCCACCTTCCAACCGCTATTCCAAGCGTACCCATTTTAGAAGGCTTGGGGGTCATCGGCGTCACCAGGACACCTGACATCTCCACGATCGTCATCCCAAGATAGGCGCTCACCCCAGCATGACGGTGCGACCCGGCGCACTCAAAGCGGCAAAATCTTATCTCTCCGTGGTGCTTTGACCCAGATTGGGCTTATGCGACCTGGGCTGTGGGCCCAGTGTACCATGGCCACTTTGCCACTTGAAGTCTTGCAACCCCGCCACTCCCTGTTTGTCGGGCAATGAGCACGCACAGGATATGACGAGAACCATATCGAGTTAGTGCGGAGGCTGCAGTGGTCCCCCGGGCGCTAATCGTAGGCATCAAGATCACGTTCTCGGATGGCGAATTCCGCTGATAACTCTCCAGAGCCCTCGACCCAGCTCAGATACCCCACCATGGCGCCCTCAGACAAGGATCCTGCTTCCTCAGAGCCTAGGTACGCTTGCTTCTACCCAGCAGCCACCCGCAGGCTGCAGCTGACAGGCGTTCACAGCAAGGACACGATCAAGCCAGTCGAGGCATCGGATGTAGCGCCCACCAAGCCAGCTGATAGTGCCGCTGACCCCAAGCCCGATGACAACCAGGAAAACACGACCACAGAATTCGACGAAGACGAGTACTCTGAGTCGGATGATGACTTTCCCCAATTCGAAGGGTACGTTCGTATCCTGTCCCCCACATTGCGCAGGAGATCGCTTCATCAATTCGATATTAAATATACAGCGGACAACCCAGAGGCAAGGCGGACAAGCCCGTCAGTGCGGGAAACGGACAGGCTATGGAGCGCCCTCCCCGTCCCCGTCCCGTGAAGTGATAATATCGACGACGATGAACAGAACAGAACAGCCCATCCGCCTTGTAATCTCATCTAAATGATGTACCTATTTCTACATAATCCGACCTGATCAGACGACGCGCATCGGACATCGCAGCCCTCGACGGGTCTCAAAGTGACTGAAGATACCATCTGCACATCTGATCAAACTTAACAACACCTGTCTACCCCGACCTTGTGCGGTAGCACGAGCGGGCGCGTCGGGCCTCGCTCGAGATCATCCTAGTCCCAAGCCCCGTGCTCAATGGAGCGCCTGGTTCTGTGGGTAGAGGTACTCCTCTAATCGGATTACGACTACCCCCACATTAGTATCCACAACCCTCCCGCACGGAGACGCTAACAACTCGGATCTACCCTCTCTTCCCGTCCATCCAAGCCTCGCCTTCCCTCAGGGAGAACTTGATACAGCCCTCAAATGAAGTCCGTCTTCGATATCTATAGCCACACTGGCTTCACAGAAGGCAAGGCTGAGCGACTCTGTGCAGACACTCGGGAAGTACTTCTATACCCACCCAACCGCCACCACCCAACTGCTATTCCAAGCGTGCCCATTTAGAAGGCCTGGAAGACTTTAGCGTCACCAGGACATCTGTCATCTCCACGATCGTCATCCAAAGATAGGCGCTCGCCTCAGCGTGACGGACCTTGACGGTGCGTCCCAACCCGGTGCACTCAAAGCGGCAAAATCTTATCTCTCCGTAGTGCTTTGACCTAGATTGGGCTTATGCGACCTGGGCTGTGGGCCCAGCCATGGCCACTTTGTCTTCGACCCCGCCACTCCCTGTTTATCCCGGGTACGTGGATGAAGTAGTAGGTACCCTCGGACAATGCGAGGTCCACCGCACTTACGATCCGAAGTCTCCCCCTCGAAAACCCACAACAAAACACGCGGGCACTCAAATGGGATTATAACCATTCTCATAATCACGATTGAAGCGATGGCACTTGAACGTTTGAACAACACGGGGCTTTGGCATGTCTATCAGCTATTCTTTGGGGTTGACTGTTGACGTTTTACAGCCTTTCTGTCGGGGCCTTGGCATGTTGTACTTGGATTGCGAAAACTTACCTTGCTCCTTCAATCACACTGTCTGACGTTCAGTTTTTATGCTTAGATGGACCCTGATAGAGGCTCGTGCCGCTGAGCCCCAAAAAAGGTTTGTGCCACTGGCAATGGAGGATGATGGCGGACCATGCCCTTTCCCGATATGAATCCCTGGTAAGCCGTCCAACTTCCAATCACGCATCGAACTCGAAGTGCAAACTGCTCTTGACTTACCTCAACGATTATTAGAACCACTCAAGGACACGGAATCGTCGGTACCGGCCTCGAAGCGCGAGCGACTCGCGCGGATATCCCATTTCTCAAAGTACGATACCTTTGAAGTGGCAGAGCTAGCCTTCCCCTGCACGCCTCAATCGAGTGACCGACGCGCCACGCCACCCCCCGTGCTACTTGCGCGATTTTGTGGAGGATCGGCAGTGGAATAACTATCAGCAGAAGCTGTTCATATCCCGTCTCTCTTCTTTGATGCGCCGCGCCACATATGGTCCTGGAGCTGCTTCCCAGCGTGCGCTGGACGTAACGCTTCGTCGCCAATGAAGGGAATGGACTCTATAAATCGAGGGAGGTCGGAGACCCGCTACCGCGCTGAGTTGTTGTATAAAGGCGGCTTGGTTGAATGGTCAGCTTTAGCAGCAGCAGCAGCACTTGAAGCCAACAGCTCCACTTTTACGCTTTCTTACACACCTCAACTCTCCTCCCAACATGCACCTCAAGTCCCTCGTTGCCTCGTTCTTCGCGTTCGGCGCCATCACCGCCGTTGTCGCCTCCGCCGAGCCCAGCGTGCTCGAGAAGCGCCAGAACCAGGCCGCGATCGAGCTCAGGCTGGCCGTCGGCGGCCTGAAAACCGCAGTGGCCACCATCCTTCCTGAAATTGGTCTGTATATCCCCCACTTCGCATAAAAAAATTATAGAATACCACTCAATACTGATGTGTCCGCCCTGGGCCCATCCTTTGTCCGACGGTGATGACCGCCGTTAGAGAAGGTTGTCGCCGCGGTCGGCTCTGTCGAGGCCAGCCTTGTGCCTCTCGTCAAGGAGCTCGTCATCGTCTTGGACCGCACCGCCGCCACGATCGACGTTATTAGCAAGGCTGGCCAGGCCTCCATCGTCGTTGTCGACGAGATCGCGCGCGATGTTTCTGCCATCTACGCCGTACGCTGCCCTTCCTCAAATTTTAAACTCCAAACCTCCCTTCAAAAATTAGCTTAACGGGTCTTTCGCAGGAAATTATAAGGTCCACGAGCGGCGCCTTGCTCAGGAGGCCTGGGTTCAAGGATGTATATACTAAGTCCGGCCTCGAGACTGCGCTCGTTAGGTTCCTCTCCAGCCTCAGTGGTGTTCTCCCCGTTGTCGTCAAGGTCATATCCGCTTTGTACATTGCCTTTCTCTCCATCTTTTAGGGACGTCGATTTGCTGATTTATACGATAGGTTGAAGCTCCTCAGCCCCGTCCTGAACGCCCTGGGATGGACCCGCCTCACCGCTACCCTTGGCATCTAAGCCTAACATATGGGATCTAAATCTACTGGCGACCTCATGTTGTGTGGTGAATGGACTTTGAAGTTAGTGCTACTCTGCTTGTCAAGTTGTTTGTTGTGTTTGGACTTTCTCGGAAATCTCTCGATGTTGTATTTTCCGGTAGAAGAGCAATCGCATTGCCTTAGTGCGTTGTTCCAGCATGACAGTAACAACCCCAGCGGCAACTTGAAGCCACTACGGTATACCGCCTCTCCCGGAGTCCACTTATTTCCTGCGGCTGAGTCGTTACAGTTTCAGCCAGGCGACTGCGAAACCCATGCTGTCCGCGTTACGAGTACCTTCAACTCAATACCAATAGTGGAAACGCGAGCCTCCTACCTCCCCACACAACAATCAAACATCTCAATTGAGATACCAACTACCGCCATAGGGAGTTCTTGGTTTATTCCCGTTTTACCGTTTTACAGCTTTCGACTCACCTCGCGGGCTCGGCGCGCAAAACTAGCTGTACTCGGATTGAGAAGCATGCTCCGTCGGGCTCCATCGCCGCGTCTACGGTGTCTTAACTATAGGTAAGTACGTGGCAAGGCACTTCGGAGGATAATGAATACGCTACGCACAATCAACGCCCCAGCTCTGATGCAGTTGAGGAGGAGCAAATGAACTCATATATTGGCAAGCGCCGTTGGAGATGACCACTGCCTCTCCCGCTTTGACAATCCGAGAAACCCGGAAAATGCACCGTGTATCCTCGTACAGATTTGTATCAATTCATTCAGCTTCCCTTCTAGTTCACTATCGCTTCCAATTTCTACTGGGGGCTTGGAAGCAGCGGCGCTCGCGTACCCGGCTTTCGAATAGCATCCGCCGGCGACTATCATCGTCCTGCATCAGGAATTCTGCGTTGCGTGTCCTGCTGCTCTGAAGGACTAGAGAGCCTGTGAACTGCCGCATTGGTCGGAGTGAAGGGTAGATGAGCGAACGGCCGGACGTGTACTACCCCGTAAGGATGGGTTAATTGGGCGGCTAATTAGCCGAACCCTAATTCCAAGCATAGTGCGGCGTAGTAACTTCGCAGGTAAGCCACCGAATACGCTCTTCGAATGCTGTAGACAATAGTCTCATGGAACTGGATCTTCATATTAGCTCCCAGGAAATGGTTAATTGTGTACTTCGAGTTTAATCCAAGTATCCTCATTGCCGCCCCTAGACGCCGGTCTACATCTTATAGATAGCCAGAAGAAGCCGGGACTTGACCCATGGCGACGTTCGTCCATTTTCGAGTGATAACCACTTGGCTTCTCGTACATCGGCCTTACTTACATTACAATATACTGGTCATGCGTTTTGCAATGTACACCATGGACTGCTGACGCCGCGACTGTGCCGGACCACAACACATCAGCGATATTATTTATCGGACACGTGGAATGACTTTACGTTGAATGAGCAGTGCTGGTCCCGACGTCGGCCAGTCCATGGTGATCCCGAGATTTCATTGTTGGTCCCACTGTAATATCCAAGCCATGGACGTCGGACGAAGTCTCGTCCCTGAGGGTTTCGCAGTCAAGTTACCGCCGGCAGGATGGACCTTCAGGGACTGGCACGGGATGAAACAGTTCATCCTGACATCATCGTCAAAAGTGTTGTAGCACATTAAAGCAACCCCAAAATCCAAGTAACTGGCCCACCACTCATTCATAAGACAAACTTCCACTCCACCCTAGAGTTCGACGGGAAGCCAGACTCCCGGCTTCCTGGATTTCCGATGGGGTGAGTGAGAAAAACAGCCATGCCTCGACGTCCCGCTTACACCTTTTGGTTGCGAGACAGGAGGTATATCTGCTGGTCCAGGGGAAGGGCCCAAGTAGCATCCAGCTGGATGGCGGTTTCCCTGTTAGAAAGCTTGAGATGTGCGATGGCCCGGGGACGATAGGATCCACCCGCGAGTGTATCACAGGGTCCGCAGGGCATTTGCATAACCCGGACCTCGTCCGTCGGATATCTCGACAGCGTGCTTTGAACTTGAAGCACCTTGAAGCACCGGCAGCGGGGGGTCCCTGTCATGACTCACGAATTCGTAAGACTCTGAATTGTTCCGTCATAGGGCGATGCAGGCCGGAGACATGCAGGGGACGAAGGGGAGAAGGGTTTTGGAGGAGGCAACATCGGCGTATTCGGTTCATAGGATTCGGAGTTTCCTAGCTGCATGCTGTGCGCAGTTGCTTATCGGTATGCTTTTGAGTTTCGGTGCGTATACCTCGAGTGTGATCCCGAGGGCAGTCATGGGGTAGTCATTTTACATTTGCCGCGGCTGGGGGTTTCATATAGTTTTTGGGGTAGGAACGTTGGGACGGTGGGTGCGCATGTCGTGAACCCAAGCCTGCTCGTGCAGCGCAGCAACCCGTCCTGACTCGTCAGTCGTCGAGCTACGATGTGGCTGTGAGTTCCAGCTGGGAGCAGTGCTAAAGTCTTGCTGGAGTCACTTTGTATAGCGAGAGGCTCGGAGGCAGGGGAAGAGGGACGAGGAGGATGCTGCTGAGGCGTTATGTCCCAAGGAATGGAGTCGGATGCAACCAAGACGCCACCCAAATGACTCCGGAGTGGCGCATGACTAATCAACTGAAGCCGTTGCTAAACACGAACACTCTCGTTTAGGCGCTCGTGTGATGTTTAGGAAGCGCCATCATTGCCCGGCCACCTTAAGCGAACTGGTTATACAGACTGGACATGATCAGAGAACCACCTGTACCCTCTGAGTGCAGAGTCAATTTCATTTGATGAAGAAAGGGGCTAAGAAACGTTAAACAAAGCATTTCCAACTACTACTCCTAGGATATCAAGTACGAGCCGTCACTCAATCGGCCTTGCGACGACGGTATGAGATACTGCGAGGCTCTTTGGGCATTGTGATCATCGTCTGGAGAAAGTGTTTAGCATAATACACAGGAAGTGGAGGATAGGAGCGACCTACATGGTAGTTATGCTCGGGAACGGCGTCAATGCGGAGCTCGACCTTGCGTATTACGGTCGCGAGCAGAGTACCGAGTTGCATGTAGGCAAACTGGAGAATATGGGTGCATGAGAAAACCGTAACAGGTGGGAGTTTCTGATGAAAAGCGCACCTGCTCCCCAATACACCTGTGCTTCCCGGCGCCAAAGGGCTGGTAGGGCGATTCCGTTCCCTTGCTAACAGCCCCAAAGCCGTAATCGATCTTCTCGCCCTTGTCGTCGACGTAGGTGTTAAAAGCTTGTGCGGCAACGCCTTCAGGGTCACTCCAGCGGGAAGGGTCCCATTTTTCCGCGTTCTTCCAGATCCGGGGGTCCATCTGCGAAACAGCAGGTGAAGCCATAACAAAGTTACCCCTGGAGATGATGTACGTCTTGTCCTTTCCGGGGTTGGAGAGCGTTCCTGGAACTGCTATATCCTCGCGTACGTGCCGCATGATGCTGTGAATAGGAGGGTGCACGCGGAGTGTTTCGCGAATGACCGAATCCAGAACTGGGAGAGCTCGGAGCTCTTCGTAGGTCATCGGACGGAACGTGCCATCGGAGATTCCGAAATGCTGGACCTGCTCCCTGTAGAGGGCGTCGGCAACATCTTTGTTGTGCGCGAGGTGAAGCAACGCCCAAGATCCACTGGCAGAGCTCGTATGCTGTCCGGCCATGAGAAGAGCGATCATGAGGTGGGCGACTTGATGGTCCTCGAGGCCTTCGCCGTCACGGTACGTTTGCTCGAGGAGGGCGGAGATCATATCATGTTCAGCCTCGGAGTGTCCGGTCTTGCGCTTGCGAATGATATCAACGTAGAAATCGCTCATTTTCTTCTGCGCGCGGTCGCGTTTCCTGTAGCTTTCGAGAGGAAGGTTGGGTAGCATGAGGTTGGTAGCCGTGAACCCCCCATCCAAGTCATTGTATATCTGTGCAAATTCCTTGTTTATGTTGGCGCGTACTTCCTTACCCTGAAGGGTTCTTGAAGCCGTGAGGATGGTAATTTCCTGCATGACCTGGACGACATCAAATTGACCCCACTGCTTGACGTCGTTGGTTTGGAAAGTTCTGAAACTAGATTCCTCGTTGAAGTAATCCTCAACTTCTTCTTCAATCATTCCAACGTATGCGCGCAGGTTGTCTGTGGAGAGGCCGGCTTTGATGAATCGCTTTTGTTGCATAAATGTCTCGTTGGGAACATCGTAGATGACATCCCTTCCGAACACCGGCGTGGTAAGGGGCTAGAAATAGAAGGAAAGGTCAGGGCGCGTCTCCGTTAAAAAATCAAACGGACACGAACAGTGTACGCATCCTCAGCGTTAAATGTGATTGACTTTCCACCCAGGATAAAGCTGTTTCCTCTAGGCCCTAAGGCAACGGTAACGTGCCTTCCGAGGAGGACAAAAGTGAAGACGTCGCCGTGCTATGAGAGCAGATTTGTCAATTTGTAAAGCATGGCTTGGTAGAGCTACTGTCGTACCTTCTCTCTGCATTCAAAGAAGAACTTCAGAGGGTTGTTCCCATACGCGATGGCGGAACCAACGAAAGGCAACCAATGAAAGACAATGGGCGGGTCCGTTTTGCGACGAGGGACGACCTATAAGCTCCATCAGGGCCTCCTCCGCATTCACCGCTGTATGTGCGATTCGGACTCACCAGCTGTCTGGCAACATTCAATAAAATCGCCAGCACAGGGATGTTTATCAGCAATAAAATGACAGTCCTAGCGGACATCCCAGAAATCTGGGCATGCGCTTCAGCTGGATATCCTGAACCCGCGAGTGGGAGCGATGCGTTGAGAGAGGTCATGTTTAGATAGGAAGGGATGAACACATGCTTCCTGGCACCATAATCGCAAGGATTTTATGCCGTCGGCGGTCGGATGAATGCCACGCTCAAGTCGCGCTACGGATCAGAAATTAGAGCTGAGGACATTCAAACTCGAACGATTCCGGATGTTTCAATAGGAACAGTAGTATGATCCCACTTTGTGAGTGTTAAAATCATTCAAGGGCCATATGGGGGACATATGGTCTTCCTTGCATTAGGAGAATAATCGGGCGAGAACCTATGACGTGAGTTTTCCGAGCCGACAGGGAACGGGGATCGAAAGGGTGGCAGCCAGCTCCAGATGAGCAATAGCTTTACCCTTCAGTGATTCCAGGGTCACCAGCGTGCATAGGATTCTCGCCTTTTGAATACCGACGAAGCGTTGAGATTGAGGTGTCGTTCATACATATCCTATTAAATCGGTCAAGTTGCATTTGGAGCATCGTGAAAGTAGTTCCCAGCAAACGCCTCCTCCGGGTCCCAGCTACTCGATTCCATCAGCGCTCGGTCCAAATTATACCGACTAAGAGTTCGTGCGACAGCAGCATCGCTGTGGGCCAACGGCGACAAGGTAGCCGGGTCCAAAACAGGAGGGCAGGAGCTGAAGATCGCTCTCGCCGTGTTGATTTCGTCGAGGTACTCTCCTCGCGAGATCTTTGGGGAATATTTTGGCTCGTTTTCCAAGATATGCTCGATATCACCATAGCTCTTGATTAATTTCAGGGCCCGTACAGGCCCAACGTTGTTGAGCCGCTGCGAGAAGTCCGTTCCGAGGAGGAGTGCAAAGTCGACGTAACCGGGTCGGTCCAGATTCAAGGACTCCTGAATGTCCTTGCCGGTGACAATTTCGAGGGGACTATGACTATAGCTGCCAGCCAGGTTCCTCATCAGAGGTGCACCATAAACCAAGACATCCTGGAAACGAGTTAGAGATGGAGTTATAGGGATATGTGGTAGTCACGCACGGTATCTTCGCTGGCAACGAAGTCAGCCTTACCAGTAAGTACCATCGCAGAGGCCAGTCCCTCTGCCTCCACGTCGCCCTCCGCCAAAATGCATTGTATCCCCATTGCCCGCAGAATCTCTCTACTCTCCTCATACGTCGTTGGGGTTGGCAGATTCGTCCTGCGGTTAAACGAGCTGGACATGTCGTAGCTTTGAGACACCAAGTTCCCTGCAACTCCGGTGAGTTCCGTCAAACGTTCACGGTCGTCGGTGGAAACGGTAGAAAGACCATCCCAGAGGCGTCTCTCCTGAACTGCGAGATGAGCCTGCGCTTTCGTCATGAGGGTGTTGATATGCTGGTCAACGGCTTCTGCCAGAGGTGAAGTGGGGGATTTGGCGTCCTCTTGCGTGATCGTAGCCAACTGGGACAAGCTCTGGAGGAACTCTTGATACAAGCGCAAGAGGGTAGCTTGCACGCGCAAGGCATCCTCCTTCGTTGGTCCAATGGTGTCCAGGGGACCGAGGCTGGTATTCGTCGGCACAATCCCAGAGACGAGCTCCGATACAGCATCATCCGAGGCTTGGGAGCTCAAGGTCCGTAGCATATCCTGCACAGTTTGATCCCCGGCGTGCTTGGAGCTCAACGCTTTCAACGCCTCCAGTGTTCGCTGGAGCGCTGCAGGTGGAAGAGAGGAAAGGGTGGCAAAAAGGTCCTTCAAAGCATCCAGTCTTTGAAGGCGTCCGCCTTCGATGTGGCCTCTGGCTGCAGTAAGCTTCTGTGCGCTTCGCCTGCGCATGACCTTTCCAACGTCGGATGTCTATTAGATCAGAATGCCAAAGAATGGTCCAAAAAGACGCACCTCCTTCCCCTTTGCACTATGTCTGGATTTTCCGTCGAAAACACACGTCGCCACCACCCCACTTTGCCGCATCTCTTCAGCTACACGATACCATCCCAAGACATGTCGGTGTGGATGAGTCGAAGGAGAGAAATGGAATCTCTGGGTGATGAGCGTCCCGTCACTGTAGTACAATGAGTAAAACGAACTCAAATAAAGAGAGTCCCACAGCTCACATAACAACATGCTTTCCTGTGATATCTTTGAAGCGATTTGGCAGCTTTTGGAATACGTTAGGACTGCATAGGCATTCAGTGGACCTTCGACTACCGACGCGTGTATTTGTACAGACCAGACTTTGCGAAGAAATGGTATCAATCCTTGAACTCCCATGCGGGTTCAATGGTAGACCCAAGTGGAAGTTATATCTTCCCGATCTCAGGTGAGCATAAGCAGAAGTAAAGGACAGTGGTGGTGGTGGTGGAACAAGACGAGCTTTCAATCAGCCAGTCTCAACCGCGTCGTCAAAAACGGCCGAACAAGGGTGGGAGCCAAAGCACGTGGCTCGCCTTATTGGCGCTTAAACCCGAAGGGTCCATGGGCGCTTATGCAAAAGTTGTGCGCCTTGCATGGCGTCGTCCTGCAGAAGTTTAGCCTAGACGCCCCAGGCACCATCCAGCCAAGGCAGTTAATGAGCCCTGGTGACTTCCTGAGATGAAGGAAACCTTTGCAGACTTCGCAAGTCAATTTAAAGGACGTCTCGGGGACGGGCACACCCACAGCCACCACACACAGACCAAGAGAAAAATAGATATCAATTTTCGTACACAAAGATAAAACAAATCCATCCACCACAAAACATCACGCAACCTCCTATCGCGCGGCAAAAAAGAAAGAAAAAGACTAAAGAAAAGGAGGATGGGTGCTCTCCCAATGTTCAACCTATTCACCACGCCGCAGGCAAACCCGACGCAGCAGCCCCAATCTCCGTCAACTTCGTCAAAGGCTCCAGCTGGCCCTTAAATTGCGGCTGGAACGCGGCGTCGGTATATGGGCATCGGACCACGGGCGATCCACGGTATATAGGGGTGTACGTCGCCGCGCAGATATCGAACGGCGTGAACTCGTCGTACGCGATGGTGACAGAGTTGATGGGGTTCCTTTCACCAGCAGCAATTCTTTGACGTGCCTAAGGGAGAAAGAAGTTTAGCACCTCACAAGTAGGTGTGAATGGGACAAAACAACTTACCTGCGAAACGATTTTGGGATCGGGGTTCAACTCGATGAGACGCCTGGCAAAGCGAGCGGCCTGCGCATGGTTGTTGGCCTTGGCAAAGATACCAATCGCGCTCCGCAGAGCGATCTGGAGATGGGGCGGTTGCAGCTGGCAGTGGGTGAAGTACGCTGCGAGCTCCAAGTTGCGGATCTGGTTAGCTGGCTCCTCTTCGGCGACACGACGCCTCTCGAGCTCGATGGTGACACCAAGGAGGTATTCACGGGCAGCTGTCACCGTTTCTCTCCACTATCAAAAGTTCCATGGTTAGATGATATTTCCCAAAGACTTCTCGTAGCATGCGCACCTGTCTGGCTTCATCGTCAGAGGTGAGGACCACGAGCAACAAGGCCTCGAGCACCGAGCGGAAGATGGTCTGTGCGTCCGCGAGCTTGTTCCCTGACACGCTGCGGTAACCCTCAAGGAGCTCAGCGCGCACTGACTGCAACGACCGCACAGCGATCGGCAGAACCTTGCTGGGCGACGACTCTGATGGGTTGCGCCTCAAATGCAGCGCAAGGGGTGGTAGCGATGGAAGAGTGGTGAGGTATACATGTGCCGACCGGTATATTGACACAAACAGGGGCTTCAAAGGGGCGAAGTTGACGACACCGAATTGGCGGGTAAGAAGCTATGGAACACAAGATGAGCTCCTGAATATCCAAGTTAGGGAATGGACGCACCTGCATCGCCGTTTCAAACGAACCAGCAGCGACATGATCGGCAGCCAGTGGCGAGTTGCGCACCCAGAGGTCAGTTTCATTAGGCCCAGGGGTTGCACCCGCACCCAACTCCTCCTCCTCCTCAACGGCTGCCTCAGCTTCGGGCGCCTGGAACTCATCTCCAGCGTCAGCATCGAGGTCCCAGCCGCCTTCTTCAGGATCAATCTCGTCGTGCTCCTCCTCCTTCGCCCAGGCATCGAGTGCACTGTGTGCACCGGCAGCAGCGGCATCTCCGTTGACATACTCAGGCTCGACACCGCCCTCGAGGACGCCATTAGCCAACGCTTTGTCGAAGAAGCTTTCCCCACTTGAAACTGACGGCCAGACAAGGTCGGTGGTTGAGGTTATCACGGGCGGTGTCCTTAATGTCGAGGTTCCATAGGATGGTACGTCGTCGATATCAGCCTCAGTAAGCCCAGCAGCCTCGAGGATCTCAGCAGCAATATCATCGAGTCCGTTCGTCTTCGCCGTCAGGTAAGCAAGAGGGTCTAAAACAGCATGTCAGATTGACTTCGAACAAAATCACGGGTGCCACTCACGGAGTCCTACATCACGAAGGACAGAGATCCGGCCTTCAATATCGCCAGCGTAGAGGGCGTTGTGGAATCGAGACATGGGGTCCCCGCGAGCATCCGCAATCTTCTGCATCTTCTGGAGCTTGTCCTTGCTGCCAACAGCGAGGTAAAGGAAGGAGAGCTTGTCGAAGTTCTTGGTCTGCTGATAGGCCTTCTCTACAATCTGATGAACGGTCGAGCAGTAAGCACAAGTGTGAAGCACCAAAACCAGTTTCGACGGACCTTGTGATTACCCTGCTTCAAGGCCTGTTGGGCAAGACGGTTCCAGCAGTCTGCCCGGTTGATCTGTTTCGCCATTTCCATTGCAACCTCCAAGTTGCCACACTCGATAGCCAGCTCGAAACGAGTGTTGGTATCTTGAACGAAGTGCAAAGCGATCTGTTCATAACGTTAACCTCCAACCCTTCAAACGAAGGAAGCAGATGAAGAAAGGGACGCACCTCAGGGAATCCCTTCTTCTGGAGGTAAGCAATGATACTCTGCCCAAGCAAGGTCGAGGTGCGGATAATGTAAAGCATCTCTTCATAGTTGTTCTTGAGCAGAGCCAACTTGAAGCGGTATTCTGTGGGATCGAAAGTGATGGTCTTCGGGCGGGCGGAGCGATCGAGGCAGTAGACGGTCTTGCCCTTGACACGGGTGAGGTAGACAGGGTTGTCGAGGGTGCAGATGACACCATTGTCCCTGTAAGTCGAAAAAATCACGGTAAGTTTTTCAGCCAATTTAAGATGCTATGGAATGACGCTTGCGCTACGGACCCCTGGGACAGGCAATATTTGATGTGGTTGAGCGTCGAGTAGATGAACACGCCAGCATCGTCCCAAGCACCAGACTTGATACGGATGGTCTCGTGAACAAGACTGTGCTGGGAGAAGTTCTTGTTTGCGACAGTAATAGCTAATGGAGGGTGCTTAATTGAGGAGAGGACTGCACAGAGATTCTACGCACTGTGCTTGCTCATCAGCGCCACCAAGCTTCCGTCGTTGCTCCAGGAGATGTACTTGACGGGCGGGCTGTTGATCTCGCCGATAGTCTTCTGTTGCTGAATATCGTACAGTACAACCGAGGTCGTCGAGCTGAGAATCAAGCAGGCAGTTCCACCGTAGAAGATCTCGTTGGTCTGAACAGGTGGCTTGATGCTCTTCACCACTGTGTTGGAGAGATCCCTGACTTCGATGAGCTACAACATCGGTGTCAGCGAAACATCGTCGAGAAGCAAGCTACAATCATACCTGGCTGGCCTTGTTGAGAATGGCAAACCTGTTGCGAGCAACAAAGATCGCACTTTGGCCGGTACCCCTCTTCCCATCCACGCTCGAGTCCTTGACGTCAGCCGCAGCCTGTTGGGGCAAGTTGGCCAACTCGTAAATGCCATTGTCCGAGCTGATGGTCAAGAGCACCGCGCGTTCCGCCGGGTTGAAGCTGAGCGTCCGAGGCGGGACGTACGGGCTTCCGAACTTCTTCACGCTCAACAGCCCAATATCCGATCCGGTATTGAAATCATACGCGCGAACGTACTTGTCCCGGACGTAGTACAGGGTATCCTGGTTCACAGAGAACGCCGGACGCTCCCTCTCAAGTTTGAACACAATCAACCCACTGTCGTGACCAGCAGCGAACAGGTTGAGGTTGGGGTGGGCAGCGAGCACCCAGAACCGATCTTGTTCCCTCCTAAACGTCTGGATCGCAGTCCGCTTGGCCAAGTCCCACACGCGCACCGTCTTGTCCTCTCCGCACGACACGATCAGCTCGTGCTTGGGGTGGAAGAGGGCGCTGGACACATTGTTGAAATGGCCACGGCACGAATCGACCTCCCAGGCCTTCGTCTCGCTCATCCGCCATACCTTGATAACGCGATCGTCGGCGGCAGAAATGATCAGAGGGAGGGTGGGGTGGAACATGGCATAGTTAACGCCACGGTCGTGGCCCTCCAAAACGTGCTTGACGGTAGAGAACGAGTCGAACGCCTCAAAGTTCGCAGGGCCGGTGCTTCCAGGGCCTTGATTCTGGGGCCCGCCGTTGGGCGCTTTGCGGAGAGCCGAGATGTCCCAGACGCGCACAGTTTGGTCCATTGATGCGGAAACGATGAGGTCCTCCTTGGGATGGAACTGGACGGACATGACATAGTGCGAGTGCCCAGTGAGGGTGGCGATGCATTGCCTGGAGGTGCTGTTCCAGATACGAATGGTTTGGTCGTCGGAGGCGGAGATCTGTAGTCAGTGGTAAGCAACCACGGTACATGCCAGTCGATGGGGTGGAATGAACGCACAATCCACGGCATCTCGTGATGGAACTGGACTGTTCGGACGTAGTCCAAGTGTCCGTGGAGGGTGAACAGGCATCGGCGATTCTGAGGTCGGATATCTGGAAATCGCGGTTGTCGTGTCAATGCGCCCCTTCTGCAGCGGGATTCGAGGGACGGAGAACTCACCCCACACTTTGATTTTATAATCATCGCCTCCAGTTACCAGCAGCGGTCGGGTTGGGTGGATTGCAACGCCTCGGACGGGGCCTGTTCCAAGCAAATTGGGGTGCAGCCTCATAAATAGACTGCGAATGAGAGAGTTATCGCAACGCACCTTCGTGTTCCTCGAACCTATCCACCAAAACGCCCATCCGATAATTCCACAACTGAACGCTTCCATTATGGAGTGCAGCCGCCAACAGAGGTTGCGATGGGTGGAAAGCAAGCCCTAGACAGACGGTTTCAGCATTGAGTCCTGTATTTCGCCACTGGGCCCAGCATATCCCCCGACGAACGCCGCCAGGAATGGTCGGCATCGAAGGGCTGTATCCGTGCCAGAAT
Source organism: Ephemerocybe angulata (assembly GCA_013368325.1). Taxonomy (NCBI): domain Eukaryota; kingdom Fungi; phylum Basidiomycota; class Agaricomycetes; order Agaricales; family Psathyrellaceae; genus Ephemerocybe; species Ephemerocybe angulata. The sequence goes on from JAACJK010000117.1 coordinate 159,687, forward strand.
ACATACCCTTTACACGGTTGCTTTTGGACTCGAACTTCGTGAGCATAACAGACATGCTCGCAGATTATGTCTTCCCTCGCCGATCTAAGATAATGTGGAAGAGAGGAAGAAACGAGATATGAATGGGGCAGCAGGGATTAGAAGGGAGAGCCTCGATACTCGGTACGCGGAGACGTGGCTTGTAAACGTGGAAATATCTTGCCGCTTCCGGTGCTCTCATTATGGTAAGTCGCCCCTATCGGGTCGGTATATACAGGGTATGAGGGTATGCTACACGAATAAACTACAGTACTTAGTCCTGTTCTAAGGTCCTTTTAAGTCATAATACATATTTAAATCTTCTCCGAAACGCCCCCATTCGCGACCCCATCCTCAATGGTGCTATCCCTCTTCCGATGACCCAGTGAACCCAGCCAATCCCCAACCACCAGCAACTTGCTTCCCTTCCTCTTATGCATCGCGCGCGCCTCCGCACTATACGCAGGCAACGCTTCTGCCCCAGTCACAGTCATACTGCTTCCACTCCTCCTGTGCTCCTCATCCACAGGCTCGACTGGTGCCGACAGCCGGTTCTTCGCGGATTGCACGGCCTTCGAAGTCTCCTCCTTGATTTTGTGCCCCATTCCTTCAGCCCTTCGTGCAGCCTTCGCAGCGTACGACTCATACGGCTCCTTTTCGTATGCCGCAGATATCGCCCAGAGCAAGAAGACGAAGAAGATGAAACAAGCCGCAGCGACCATGATGATGACGACGTAGTCCTTCGCCTTGAACCACATTATGGCAAAGGAAGCAAAGAAGGAGATCATCCTGTATCAAAAGGTTAGTTATCCAGCAGTAACTCCGGTGTAAGAGGGATACGTACGACCAGATTAACAGCGCGAATGGCAAGGCATACATCAACGCCAACGACTCTAGGCCCCATCTCGAGACACTTCGGTGAGCGACAAATGATAACTGTAGAGGATAAGACGTTAGTTGGAGAAATCAGGGAGTAGCGAGACCTCTACTGACGTTCATGGCCTCCCGATGCTGCCTTAAAAGCAGCAAACTAAACACAATCGTCCCCATGCTCGCCAAGATCGAAAAATAACTCGCTCTTTGCTCGTCCGACCTCTTCGGCCCCTCAGCCCCGGCACTATCCACGCTTTGGATAGTAAGGAACGACACATTGGCCGTCAAGACGACAGTGCCCTAAGATCCAAGAACTCGATTAATCTCAACGAATCATGACATGAGGGAACAATGTACTCACATATAGAGTGATGTCTCTCCACTCCTCCACCATCTTTTCCGCAAACTTCGCCAACGTATGCTTGCTCACTATCTCATCCACCGTCATGTCCCTCAATCTCCTCATATGCATCGTCGGGCTCCCGAACATCACTATCGACAACAAGGTCATCCATAGGGAGTTTTTGGCCATGGCCCGTACTGCAGGATCTGGTACCGGGTCTGCATCCACCGCCACGAGCTCGCTTCTGCTGCTATCAGTGTCACTGGAAGTGGAGGATCCAAAGATAGCAGTCCACCATGGCTTGTGCTGCCCGAGTGTGGAAGCCTCAACCCATTTTTGACGCCGATGGGGGGAGTAGTGGATAGATTGTGTGAGGTTCAGCCGCGCTCCCCGTTCGCCATATAGGTTAATGAATCTTTCGTGGTCTGTCAAATTGAACCTCATGAGCTTGCAATCGCAGACGCGGTATGAGAGGCTACTTACAAAATTCGCTGAGCAATCGACCTAAAATTGATTCAGAATTTCGTTAGTTCCCATAGCGCCCATATAATTGACAGAGGCAACTGAAGAGATCCAATAGCTCACATATAACTCTCCTCTCCCCATGACTCATCCTCCTCCTCTCCCACTTCTTCCCCTCATACCGATGTACAATTCCCTGCATGAACTTCAACTCGTTCAAGTCCCTCGGCTCCGTCGTCGAGGCCGCACTTGTCACCACATCTAAGCCCCCATTTCAACACGACCATCCAACATCACAGATTGCAGAAAGCTCAACTCACCTCCAATCCCATACCCCACAAAATCATCGGCCTCCCCCAAATCCCTCTCGCTAAGCTCATACAAATGCGGGAACAAGTCATTATGGTACCAATAGTGGCTCCGCATCTGCAGTCCAACAAGCCACTCCGTCTGTTCCACATGGACCTCCCCCAACATATATCCAAAATCGAAAGGGTCGAGCCAGAAGAGCGTCTGCGTCGTGTGCGAGACGAAGTAATATCCGATACGCCCAGTGAGCCTAAACTCGAGCACGAGGACGACGGGTGCGATATCCTGAGGATACGTTTTCCGTTCTTTAGAACCACGTTTTTTGGTAGGTTTGGGAGGGCGGGGGAAGTCGATGTCGTTTCGTTTCATGTAGTCGAAGATTTGGCCCATGTAGTCTTGAAGGCGAGTATATATTTCTTGGTCATATATCCAGGCTTCTGTGAGGACGGGTACAGGCTAGATGCGATAGCAAACGTTAGTATCGTGCTAAGGGCGCCCAAGTGGTGATGAAACCCACGTTTTCCGGTGAGTCGCAGTAGAAGTACCTCGTTCCTTCAGGGTGGACAAAGACCTTCCATCCTTCGGGAGCTCGAGGGGCATGGAATGAGGTTTTGAAGGGTTCGATGATATGGGATTGCGATGCCACGACAGGACTGGTTATAGGACAGGTCGTCAACGTTAAGGCTGAAAGGAGACATAGGAAACACTCACTGGACGTAACCCCTCTTATACCTCTCGTACTCAATCCTCGTCGTCACAGCTCTAAGATGTGGAATCTCCTTTTCCATCGCCAAATTCGCATACCGAGCAGACGCACGATCCATTTCCGCAACCTGTGGCTCATGCCCAAGGTCCCCCCCTCGGAACTGCATGTCGCGCCCGCCCAAATCCGGTTCCTGTCCTTCTAACTCCCCCTCTTCTACCATCTCCTCTTGCTCCTCCAGGTCCTCATCCTCACACTTACACCGAGGGCCTTCACAGCCCGAGGGATAATATGACGTTGTCCGTCTTCTCCTCAAAGTACGCACCGACTCCGTCGCGCTCTCGGTATGCATATCATCCTCCTCCAACATATCCCCTTCACCCTCGCCCTCATTCTCCTCAGCCGTAGTAGTCGGCCATGCCACCCCGTTCGTAGTAAGCGCCCTTCTACTACTAGTACCGCTAGTTGTATGTGGCCGCTGAAATTCGGACTGCTGTAAAGCCGCGTTGACATCGCTCTGGGCGACCGCAGACGCCCTGCGCATCGCAGCCTTCTTCATCTCAAGGCTTGCAGTGTTCTTCCTCGCCCTCGGCCCATGGCCCTGGTTCACAGGAACGTTCAGATTAAACCGTGCAGGAGTTCCCGGTGGACTTGTGAGTGAGGAGGTGTATCGACCGGGACGGGTTATGGAGCTGGGGTTGAACGCAGTCGATTTGCTGCTGTGTGGCTGTCGAGGGGAGGTTGAAGGTGACGGGAACGTGAATCCTGCTGATAGCTCCGACTCTGCTGTGATCGCTCTGCTGGGCTGCTGTTGTTGGATGCTGGGGCCAGATACGCTGGACTCCAGACCCGAATCGTTGTCGTCCATATACTTGAGGAATGGGTTGTGACGTCGTGTAGCGCTGGGGGGAGCTGGGGCTAAGTGGTATGGTACATGGCTTGCGGGTGCATGAGGCGACGGTGCCGTGTCCACCCTCGATTCGGATTCAGCCTCGTGCGAAAAGTCGACTGTGCTCGTTGGACTCTCGTTGAGAATTGGGATAGGGGAAGTAGAATGGAGGATAGGTTGGGGTTCGTGTACTTCGTTCGAGGCGAAAGCCGGTGGAGGGGACTGTGACAGCGATCGTGAGCTTTCAGCGTCAATGATGGAAGGGCCTTCTCGCTGCCACCCTCGTTGTTGGGGAGGCATTTGGGCGTTCGTCAGTGGTCGAAGGGGTCAGGTAGAGGGTAGTGGGGCAGCCAAAAGCATCTGGGTTCTTAGCTCCTTGTAAATACACAGCAGACCGGCACTGCCAGACACCTGTCACAATTGCCTTTGTTGCCGGGACCAATATTGGTGGGGGAGTGGAGAGGAGCGGGACGACCGTGACTGCGAGTACACAGCTGCAAGTCAGATGGCATGAATGCGAAAATGAGACTCAAAATTGCAGCAGGAAGCCATGATTTCGGTGCTAGGATCCGTGTATGAGGCTGGAACATGCTGAGAGCCAAATGCCGTGCATTTGCAGCATCTGATGCGATGACCAATCCGAGAGGCTGGGAAAGGCGGGCGCTTAAATTTGATGCGCACCCTTTGTCTCCTCCTTCCACCTCGTTCCGAGTCATGTTTTTCTGTTAGACTCCATGAAACAGCCAAAAAGATCCTCAATTTGCCAGAAACTTTGCGCGCTCTGAGTACACGAGGCCTAGTTGGCAATTGCCGGTGCGAACCCACGTGCATACTAGAGCGCCCACTTTGGGAAGCTCGCGAGACCGCTCTATCACGGAAGCTCCTTGCTTCCAGCTTCTAAGCTCTACGTATCATACAAAGCAGATGACTGACTTCACCCTTGGCTTTGCTTCCGGGGCTTTGAAAACAGCGAGACGGACGAATTGCGGGTTTTCATGCTTCCAATCCCACCAATTCAACGCGGACTGATATAAAACAAGCTCAGCAAGGCAAAGTCTTACTCATTGGCTTGAGAGGGGGGCTCCTATGCAATTCTACTCCTATGCTATATTTCTTCTGGCATTTTCCGTCCAACTAGCGGTGTCCCAAAGCAGGAATCACTTCATTCGCTTCGCTTGCTCTCAGCTTGTGACCGAACGCCTTGATCCGTGAGTCTTCTGCGCTCTTTTCCTCCTGTATACGTCTGACCGTAGTCTCATTTGATCTCCGCATCTCAGCTTAGGAACTCCTGGGGTTGTTTCTCCCCATGTTCACCAAATTGTTGGAGGGGTGAGTCGACTCTGATGTCCACTGCTTTGACACCAGTACCCTTGACAACATTCCTCTTCTCCTAGAATGGGTGAGTAACTTGAACCCCATACTCGTCAAGTGCTGTTAAGACAGTTGTCGTATCTAGCTTCGACATTCAAATGAGCGCCGACAGCCCCATGCAGTCTACCTGCACAACTTGCAGGTGGAAGGAAGACGCGTCCAATTACTGGACCTCGGTGCTGTACTTCAAACATCAAAACGGAAGCTACTTGCGAGTGAGGCCACTGGCCAGCAAACCCATCCGTTTCACCATTAACATGGTTCTAGGTGCCTCAAGTGCCGCCCAACTATACTGGTTCGCCCAACGGTGGAATCGGTCTCTTCTACATACGTCCTCCAGAGGGAAACCAGAAAGTCACGGCGTTTCCCAAGGTATGAACTCCTTCTGACTCCACCCCACAGAAAGATCTCGCTCATCTGGCCATGCTCCAGGGATTCCGCATGATCGTTGGAGACCCCTCGCTCCGCAACAAGACCTTCGTCGACCCAAACAGCAGCTTAGGCCGAGCCCTCACATTCCGCTGCTGGGACGAGACATACAACGGCGACCCAAACCTCCCAGCCCCCGGCACAGGGTCCGACACAATTGAGTTGCCCAAGAAACTGTGCGCTGGTGGGATCCGGTCGAACATCTACTTCCCGTCGTGCTGGAACGGAAAGGACCTCGACCCCCCTGACCATTCTGTGGGTATATTGAGACACTCGAGATTCGGTCTAGCAGGGGGTATATTTCGCTGCACATGCTGACACCCCGACTAGAGCCATATGGCATATCCTAACGGCGAGCTTGACTCTGGTGGCCACTTTTGGTTCTCCGGCGAGTGCCCCGCTTCTCATCCAATCCGAGTGCCCAGGATCCTCATGGAGGTGTCCTGGGATACGAGGCAGTTCAATAACATGTGGCCCTCGAAGACCAACCAGCCTTTCGTGTTCTCCCAAGGCGATCCGTGCGTCTCTTACTACTCTTACTTGACTTCTTAAAAGCGGCTTAACGGCAACCGTCTTGACATAGGACGGGATATGGGCAGCACGCGGACTATATATTCGGCTGGAAGGGCGACTCTCTCCAGCGGGCGATGGATAACTGCTGGGGCTACCCTAACTGCCAGGAGCTGACAGACCAATCTTCTGAAGTGCAAAACAGCTGCACCCAGAAATCAAGGGTCGACGAAGTGGTCGAAGGCAAATGTTCGTACGCACTCCTTTGTATACCTATACCCCCTTTTGTCCGCCGCCTTCAGGAAATCATGCTGAGTTATTCATCTGCTAGATATCAATGCACTCCCTGGATGTAACCTCATCCAAGCCGGGCCCTCTCCCGCCACAATGGGTCCGTGCCCCGTCACAGTGTTCGGGGGCGCCTAATCTCAACCCGTGGGAATAGATCTCAATCCAGCGCCTATATCCTTGGACTTGGCGTAAGGGTCGAATGCCCAAGCTCAAGGGTAATGGCAATATTTAACAGGTTACGAGGACTTATCCGTGTCCGAAACTCGAAAGACTCCATGTTGCAACCTATCTTACGCGATGTAAATGAAGAGTGAAATATGGTGAGGGTGGAGAACATCAGCCGACGGTAAAGTAGCACCAACGACTACGCAAGCAGTTCCACGGTGAGCGAATTTAAGAAACACTATCCCAGAGTGCCGAGATTAGGAGCATGTTCCTGGTACGTCTCCTAGTGGATCTAGAACTGTCACACCGGGGCCCTGACAGGCGGGCCTTTTCTTCCTTATGCACGTCATCCTGCAATAGCCTCACTAATTCTGAGAGCATTCCCAGAGCTTTCAAGGAAGGTTTCTACAAGCCAGTATAAGTAGTCTGTAATTCAAATTTTGAGGGTGAAGCTTACCAAACGCATCGCTCGTCTTGTTGTTACCAAACATGGACGTTGCTTCAGCTGGGGATCTACGTTGATCATAGTTGCGGTATGACAGTTGGAACGATGGGAAGGGTTCAAGTTAGAGATCTTGTCGCGTTGGTCATCCCGGACACTGATGTCGCCTGTCCCCGAACTCTTGTCCTCGACTTGGCCGCGTTCTTCACCTCGACTGGAGTCGCCCTCGGGTGGGGAGGGATACCCGTAGACGTAGGGGCCGAACTCGTTCTCGTTCTCTCGAGAACTCACCCGGCGTCCGTCTTCATCGGGCATTATGGCGACTACGTTTGACTCGGGAACAGCTTGACCATGGTTGACCGAAGGGCATCCTAGAGAGCCGTTGGGAGTTCTTTCGACCTTTTCGGATTTCGTGGGCGTGGTGACAGTCGAGCTTCGCTGTATGCTATGGAGATTGTCGGGTTTACTCTCAGAACCGGTGGTGGTCATTGATTCCAGAGAGCCGAATGCACAACCATCATCGACAGCACTGCTATTGAGCGAGTCACTTTGATTTGTTGTCGAATCCCCTTCGACCTTGTTCCTCGGCGCGTCCTTGGCTTGAGGTGCCGTTTCAACAGGGTCGCGCAAGAGCACTCGTCGGTATGTCGCCCACTTCTCATCGAATTGCTGAACTGTCATTGTTGTTCCTTGGGCAAAGTCCTCGATTTCGTTTACGAACACTTCTGTGGCCGCCCAGACTTGCTTCGACCACGCTAAGCCGTTTACATCGTCTTCGCTTTGCTCTTCAACGAATGGTATGTAAACCGCCATAAGCGCGAAGATGACTTTCCCTGTTCTTTCCTAGAAAAGCTGTCAGAATGAAACGAAATGGCATGATTGGAAATATTTTCACATGGTCCTCCGGATTCAAAGCGGCCACCGCGGTGTGGATAGACCGAACTTTGGCTCGAATTGCTGCGACACTCCCTTCGTCAGGGGGACTGAACACTATCGTGTAAGTGATGTGCGTTGTACTTGTCATATTCGTGTGATTACCTTCCACAATTCCACGAACATTTCAGAATATTTTCAACCAATTCATCCAGGGCTATCTCGTCGTCTTTCCTCAGAGCCTTCCGAAGCTCAACCTGGGTAGCTCTGTGTCCCGATGTAACGCGCTGAATTAAAAGGTGTAAGCTGGCGACCCACTGAGAAGTTCCTTATATCGGACTCACTCGAAAATGAGGCGCTTCCAGCTCCCTGCAAGTATCGATATACTTCTGTCGACCAGCTACCCAGTCGGCCATAAACGTGAGAATGTTGTTTGATGCGTCGTGATCGGACTCTGGGATGGAGGGAAGCGCGAGAGAGTCTGGATGGTGGCAATCCAACCATGCAAATAGTTGGCTACGACGATATAGAATTGTAAGAAAAGGATAACGAAGAAATGAAGGATGAGTGGGCCCACCTTTCAAGAGGCCCAATGGCATCCGTGTACGCATCGAAGGCCTCCCACTGTTCGGGGGTATCTGAAGCTTCGACCATTTCTATGGAAGATATGATCCCTTTCATTACGTGGACATATTCTTTCCAAAGCTCTAGTGAGGTATTGGTGTTTCGGTTGTTCTTCTGGAGCTCTATGGCACTATGTTGAAGGAGCACATTGACCAGAGCAGTTGCAGGATAACCGCAGGGTACGTCCCAGAAGTCATCCGCGCCTGGTTGGTCCTTTTCGTGGTTGGCCGTTTGAGCTTCGGTAGCAGCTATCGCAACCTCATTTAAAGGCTCTTGAATGGACTCATCGAATTCCGGTCCATTCACCATAATGCCATCTTCCGTGTTCTCCCTGGTGTTGTTCATGTCAAGGAAGGCAACCCCTAATGCATATGCGTGAGATTGAATGGTTTGATTCCCAATAGGACTCAAGGCCTCACCATGACGGACGGAGATTTTCTTGGAGTTTGATATTTCTGGAACAACATCGTTTAGCATGCCATCTGAGAATGCAGTTTAATACATATCTCTTCCATCTGAGTTTCAAGACAAGATGAACCTTTTGACAGTGAGAATGCGCGGCCTTTGAGCCGATGGCGCCAGTCGTCATCGTGGCTGAGAGCAAAATCTGCGTTTGGGGCCTGCAGGGAAAGGTACTTAAGCCTAACTCCCTGGACATAAGGAGAGGGTGCGACATACATTTTCTAACAGGTAATCGGTGATAACATCGCATGGATGACACGACTAAGTTGACAGTGGCCGAAGGAGATACACATGAGCACTGTGGTAGCTTTGAGCGAATGGCGGCTGACAACGCACCTGTTTTCGACCGTTGTCGGGGAATAGCGCCAGCGTCATACCGCTTCCAGCATCGTTTAGTTCGCATTGGTCTTTGGGTGATTGACAACCCGAGGTGTTGCTCTTTTCATAACCGTGTCCCTCGCCCCGTGGTAAGCTGCTGTGCGAGTTGCCGTTGTCGCGGCTACCAGTGTTGGGTGTATCGGGGAATTCAGGGGTTGAAGGACCTTCACCCTTGCCTTTGGAGTTTCCGGCTTGGTCCAGGTGAGCCTGCATTCGCGAGCGAAATTCCTTTGAGAACCCTAGCTTGTATCCTCGCAAGAAAAGAGTCTGGTCCTTTATTCCTCTGCTGACCCCGATACGTGCTTCGCTGGTACCCCGCTGCGTCCATGCGTAAGGGACTAGAGGATCGGAATACTGTTTTTCGAGCTTGAGTACATCGTACGCCGTCGCATCTTTGTATGCTGCCAGAGCCCAGCTATCAGATCGGATACATCCGGTAACGATGTAGATGGATTCGTCTTCCGCGATGGTACGAACAGAATTTGCGTGTTTGTAGATCAGTTCGGCATGCTGTATGATATGACCTTTCAATACGGAGTGATCAACAAGCTCTTCCAAGTCGGCCGGTGACGTTGAAACCAGAGCAGCGCCTTGTGGCGCGCGACAGTGAAAGTTAAAGCTTGCCAAGCGCCTTGAAAACCCGAGAGTCTCAGCGCGGGGCTCATGTAGCGCAGGGTGACTCACCGTGGATCGTCCCAATACACCATCTCGCAAGCTGCTCCCTGGACTAGAATATCATCTTTCTTCAACTCTTCTTCGTAAACTGCGACTCTTCGGTGCGGGGACTGATATGGAGTCTCTGAAGAAGCGACAGCGCCATATTCTTCCCTCAACGACGCTTCGTCTTCCCAAAGGTTAAATGATCGTTTGAAACCACTCTCTGGATGGAAGATGCCGACATCCCCGGGAATAACACCCCTCAGGCTCTCACCGGCAAACGGTTGGCGGGGACGAGGCTGCCAACAAGCGAGCCCCTTCCCGGAACCCAACATGCTAGCGACGTAGACCTCAGGCGTGGTGAGCTTCTGCATTTCCAAAAATCGATCATCTAGCTCCTCAATCGCTCTCTGGAAGACGGTAAATCAGTTAGACGTGACGAGGCTCACTGTACATGAGAGCATACCAGTCTGCAATCCTCCTCAGAGTCATCGGACAGGTCGGGAGATTCCGATGGTTCTTTTGGTGTCTCCAAACCGGTATCGTTAGGTGCACTACGCGGGGAGCCATGGGATGTTTCGCCAAGTTGGAATATGTGTATGAGTGTAGTTATGAGTGAAAGCAGTATACGTCGAAGTAGTTGGACGCCCAGATCCCCAGTGTGTCGAGGGGTCGTAGAAACGGCAAGTTTAGGCAACGTCCCCACTTTCCCTGTGATGTCGATGGGAGCGAATTCCTGGCGAGCGGAGCTGGAATGTACATCGCTGACGTTGAAGTTCAAGTTGATGGTCGGAGAGATCGTATGCGTATGCATGTCGCGGCCGATAGAATTGAAGCTCTGAGGACCCTGGAAGTTGAGTCCCTGGGCGTCAGAGAACATAGCGGGATGCCACCGAATCGGGTGCGACACCAGAGCGCGTCTTGCAAGTGCGAGGTTTCAGTTGTAAGGAGGGAACTAGTAGGGATAAGCCATCGTTTTAAGTTTACACGCAGTTTACACGTGTCTCTGATATATGCAACGAGCTATAGACATACCAGTCAACATCTTTGACAGCTCTGCATTAATATTGCTGAGTGACTGCCACTCTCTGCCACTGCGGGATTCATTAATATTCAGTGGCGCTCTAGCGGAGTATCAACCTATGTGCCAAGAGTCCCAAGACTAGTATAGATGCATTGGGAGAAGCTCTTCGGAATGCATGTCCTGCTAAGGAATATTGGTGCGGTAATTGCAACATGACTTGAACAACTTGAAGACTGCCACAAAACCATTGCAGACGCCGAAATACTCCACCCTCGATGCAATCACTTTCCCTGACTAAGCGGGCGCCTAAGTCGACCAGCCGGTCCTGTGAACCAGGTCTGGGTTATATCCCCTCACGGGAAGCAAACGTGGACTCCGGAGCTACCTATGGTGCTTTGATCCAGCTCTTTAGATTCAGAGATTAAGCCACGAGGTTACCGTGCTGTCCAACGCGCGATGCTGCTGTGCACTCTCAGTCTAACTTCCAAACGGGTACTTGAGCAAATATACCTATTCTGTTGCTGTAAAGTGCGACCTTTCCGCCCATGTACCTCACGAGCTACGCTCTGACCACAAAGATTGCGGCTTTGCTTGTACCGTGAAAAGAGATGTGGGTCGAAAACACACTTTGGAGAGGCCACCAGATTTCTGTCGTTAGAGGACTGCACAGCACCGACTTGAGAAGACCGACCTAATGAAAGTGAGCATATCCAAGGGGATGCAATGAAAGTGGGCGCTGGCGCCGGTCTTGCACGGGAGGTGGACTCTCAAATCCCCGGATGCTCCGCTAACCAACCAGATAGATGTGCGATACTTAAGGATCGTTCATATCCGTACGTCGCGCAGCTACATATACCTACTTAGAGGTGGCAGTTATCGTTTGTATTTCGCCGTAACCTCAGTCCGGCACCCGTGGAAATAAAGCTCGTTCCGGAAAACGAGAAAACAAGGGAAATAATCGAAGGTTACAAAAGCAAGAGACCCCTTCATAATAAGCAAAGCAGACCCCAGTCATTCGGTACCGTCTATCCCTCGCACTAACCATTGACCACTAAATGAGGCCGTCAAATGGAGGAGGCAGCCCCAATACTGACCGTTGCGCGGAGGCGCATCCTCCAGAGGGAAACCAGAAAGTCACAGCGTTTCCCAATGTATGAACTCCTTCTGATTGCACCCCACAGAAAGAGCTCGCTCACTGGCCATGCTCCAGGGGTTCCGCATGATCGTCGGAGACCCCTCGCTCCGCAACAAGACCTTCGTCGACCCAAACAGCAGCTTAGGCCGAGCCGTCACATTCCGCTGCTGGGACGAGACCTACAACCCCGACACAGAGTCCGACACAATTAAGTTGCCCAACAAGCTGTGCGCTGCTCGAACATCTACTTCCCGTCGTGCTGGAACGGAAAGGACCCCCCCTGACCATTCTGTGGGTATATTGATACACTCGAGATTCGGTCTAGCAGGGGTATATTTCGCTGCACGTGCTGACACCCCGACTAGAGTCATATGGCATATCCTAACGGCGAGCTCGACTCTGGTGGCCACTTTTGGTTCTCCGGCGAGTGCCCCGCTTCTCAATCCGAGTGCCCAGGATCCTCATGGAGGTGTCCTGGGATACGAGGCAGTTCAATAGCATGTGGCCCTCGAAGACCAACCAGCCTTTCGTGTTCTCCCAAGGCGATCCGTACGTCCCTTACTACTCTTACTTCTTCTTAAAAGCGGCTTAACGGCAACCGTCTTAACATAGGACGAGATATGGGCAGCACGCGGACTATATATTCGGCTGGAAGGGCGACTCTCTCCAGCGGACGATGGATAACTGCTGGGGCTACCCTAACTGCAACGAGCTGACAGACCAATCTTCTGAAGTGCAAAACAGCTGCATCCTGAAATCAAGGGTCGACGAAGTGGTCGAAGGCAAATGTTCGTACGCAGTCCTCTGTATACATATAGCCCCTGTTCTCCGCAGCCTGCAGACGATTATACTGAGTTATTAATCTGCTAGATATCAATGCCCTTCCTGGATGCAACCCAATCCAAGCCGGTCCCTCTCCCGCTACAATGGGGCCGTGCCCCGCCAGCACCCCTACTTCCACCCTACTGACAAATTAACGCCCACTGGCGCCTAATCTCCATCCGTGAGAATATGCCTCGATCCAGCGCCTATCCTCGGACGTTCGGGGGCGATGGTGGTTTCTGACGGATTACGAGGAATTATACGCCTGTAGATTGAGGTAGATTGGACGAAGGGAGCTTCAATTGGGAGATCGCGAGTCAACCGTGTCAGGACGGCACTTTGCTCGACTATTTCCGCACCACCCTCTCGAGACAAGGCCAGCTATATGCCAAGGCCGTTTAAGACAGGAGGGATGGGGTTTGGCAAAGCGGCGGCTGTGGGGTGATATATTTAGCCTCTGTCTTAGTAGGATAGTGGGTCACGTACCAAGGCGGTTGAGGTCATCAGAGATGGGGTTTGGCGAGACCTCTGTGAAATAAAAAATTAGCCTCTGTATTAGTGGGATATATGATTGGGTCATGTACCAGCTTGCCGCCGATAAGTCGATCTTCTGGTGGGAGGAAGAAGAGGCAAGCCTCTGCGGAGACGCTCGGCGTTGGCGAGGTGCTCTGTCCGTGTCGGAAGCAATGGCACGTCATTGGGCCATGTACCAGCCCGCCGATGGGTCGATCTTCTGGTGGGCGGAAGGAGAGGCAAGCCTCTGCGGAGACGCTCGGCGTTGGTGAGGTGCTCTGGCCGTGTCGGAAGCAATGGCGCTTTGCGTTCGTGACTGAGGGGCTTAGCTACAGCGTAGAGTTTTGATATACAGGAGACGAGTAGGGCGAAGAGAGCGAGTATGAAAAGAGCTGGTTTCATCCTGTAACCTGTTGTATGGGCATCGAGATGGGGAATGAGAGAATGCTTGATACGACTGAACACCTGGCTTTTAAGACAAACGCGGTGGGCTGACGAGGCTAGACGTTGAGCTGGCCGGTCCTCGACGAGAGCCTTGCAGTGGGCTGACTTTGAGTTGGACTTGGACTTGAAGTTGAAGGACAAATTATACACGAACTAGGCTTCTTTAAACGGGCTGTCAGCTTCGGCTTAGACATCAGCATAGACGCTGTAGGCTCTCGGCAGCGGAGAAGCAGGGAAGGATGGCAGGACCCGGTGAGCGCTTAGCGCTCAGTTGAAAAGCTGCGAACGCCCCTACCGTGAACGGACCGACGCGATCCGACGCGACGAGTCTCATCACGTGGCCGTTGAACCGCGACTCCTTCCTGATTTGGCAGGTCGTGTTCGATTAGCAGAGCGGCTCATGTCGAGGTTTTCCTGCTCCATCCCATCCCTAACCAAGAGGTCGTAAACTGTGGCTCGTCAAAGGTCAGCGGGCGCCTATTTTAACCCCAGAATTTCTCTAATCATCCAAGTCTATCAGGCGATCAATAGAGTAGAGAAGCTAGATGGCGTACTATGCACCCCAAACACCCCAGCGGGGACCACAGGCGCCCGTAACTCCACAGCCAGGATCCTCACCGGGAGGGCACCAGTATGCCCAGCAGTACTACCAGCAGCCGCAGAATATATACCAGCAACTGGGACAATCTCAACCTCAACCGCATCTGCAGCGGCTATACCAGCAACAATCGCAATACCAGCAGCAGCCACAACCTCAGCCGGGATATTCCCAACAACAACAACCCCCACAGTCCCATGGATTTGTTCAGAGGCCTCTCTCGACCTCGTTCCAACCACAGCAACAGGCATACGCCCCATCGCATACGCCCTTCCAGCAGGCGCCGCCACAGCAGCAACAAGCCTTCGCACAACCGAACCAGTCCTATCAACAGCCTACACAGTATGGGAATGGACTTCAACAGCCACATCGACCTCTATCGAGAGCACCTTCGGCGAACGGGTTTGTTCCAACAAACTCATATGCAACTCCACCGACGAGCTTCATGAACCAAGCGCAAGGGCAGATGCAGATGGGGGTCCAAGATCCAAACCCCCATCTCATGTCGTCGTCTTCCTCTATGTTATCCCAGCAGATGCAAAGACGGACTCCACAACCCCCACCTCCCGTATCTCCCTCGGCGCTACTAGCACAACAAGTTCAGGTACAGCGGAGGGCATCCCAGGCGCCGTCATTCAACCAACCACCGCCGTCGCACATGCAAATGCAGATACGGCAGCAACCACAAGCACCACCAATGCAGCAGCAGCAGCAGCAACAGCAACCCCACGTCCAGCCCACCCAACACGTGCAAATGCAGTTGCGCCAGCAGCCACTGCCTCAGCAACAGCTACCCCAACCAACAGCCCCCCGACAAATCCCTAACCCCCAAGGAAACCAAAGGCCCCTCCCCCAGCCCTCTTCCCCTGATGCGAACCCTCCCTCTATCAGCCTCGTGCGACCTGGTGCAATGGCCTCGCGCCCGATGTCCATGCCCCCCACCGCAACTGGCCTAATCCAACCTATCTCAACCTCATCCAGCAACCTCTCATCGTCCTACAACCAGAATCAAGACAACTACGGGGAACCACAGTCCTTACAATCCCAGCAGCCAATGTCCGCGTCGACGATCCCCCCGCCCAACTTCGTGCAGAGGCAGATACAACAGCTCCAAGAGATGCAGCGATTGCAAAATCAGAATCGGGCCGGGCAGGCGCAGTCTGCCCCGAAGCGCCCACCCTCTGCGGCCTCGTCTCCAACGAAAAGCCGGCCTTTACCTTCCGCTCCGGGCGGTGCAGCGAAAAGGGCTACCATCGACCTGGGTAGCGTTTCTGGGCTCCCAACACCGAACAGTGGGAGCGGGTTCAACTTCAATGGGACACCTTCGTCTGTTAGTCCATCCTCCAGCAGCACAGATGGTAGTGGAAGTGGGTACTTTGACTCGTCCACACGTAAAGGGAACGTCGCCGAGGAGCCCACGACCCCGGCAAAGCGCTTCCCCCAATCCTCGTCATCGTTCCAGGCTGGGAACAGCGGGCCATCGGGCGTGTCGCGCACATCAAGCATGGCGGCTGGACATAACTCCAATACCACGACCATGGCGCTCAGCGATCTGGACAGCACTCCCAAACGCCGGGCGAGTC
Source organism: Ephemerocybe angulata (assembly GCA_013368325.1). Classification (NCBI taxonomy): domain Eukaryota; kingdom Fungi; phylum Basidiomycota; class Agaricomycetes; order Agaricales; family Psathyrellaceae; genus Ephemerocybe; species Ephemerocybe angulata. Next base: position 175,605 of record JAACJK010000117.1, read on the forward strand.
CACCCAAGTTCTCTGGCACGTCCAGCAACGGGACCTCACCGACAAAGGAGGCCGCGTCCAAGGTCCCTTGGGGCGGAGGCGGAGGTGGAGGGTCAACGACCGCCGCAACCAAACCCGTCTTCGGCGGCGCAAACAGGTCTTCTACGAACCTCAGCTCGCAGGGCCCTTCGAAACCCTCCCAGGCAGGTTCGAGCGCAGCAAGCACCGCCGGATCCAGCACACCGACGTCCCAGCAGAAGTTCACCCCCGTGTGGAAACGCACGATCCCAGAGTACCCTGCACCTGTGTTCGGCTACGCCGCGGGTATGGTCGCAGAGCCCTTCGCCAAGCCCAACACCGCCGCGAGCGCGTCAGGCATGCCCAGCAAGGACGCGGGCGCCACGCCGAAAGCAAACAAGGTCGCGCCGCCGCCGGCGCTGACGGAGAAGGAGCGGAAGAAGCTGGAGAAAGAGGAGAAGAAGAAGGCGAAGGAGGAGGAAAAGCAGAGGAAGAAGATGGCCAAGAAGGGTGTGGTGGCGCCTGCTCAAGCACCGGCACCGGTTCAACAGCAGTCGTCGCCTGGGGGCGGCTCGATGCTGCCGTATCTGCAAGGTACGCCGCCGCGCAGTGCGGCTGCTCAAGGGCATGGGCAGTTCCAGAATCAGCAGTACTTGGCGGGCCGTGCGGGCACGCAGATGCAGCTGCCGCAGAAGAATGCGTATGTTACGCCGACGCGGCAGATTCAAGTAAGGGGGCAGCCTGTGTCGGCGTCCCCATCTGGGCCTGGGGCAGCGCCGGTGGCGAGGTATACTCAGCCTTTGGCGAAACAGGAGTCGACGGAGGAAGAAGAAGATGAAGACGATGAAGATGAAGATGAAGAAGAGGATGAGGAGGATGAGGAGGACGAAGACGAGGAAAGTGATGATGAGGAGGAAGATCTGGAGCAGGCGTATCAGTATGAAGGCTCCGACTACAGCAGTACGAGCGAGCAGGATGAATATGCCCCCGTCGCAGTCGCCCCAGCGCCCCAGCCCAAGGCTCGCAGTCGCCCACGCACCGCCAAGCAACTCCAGGAAGAAGAGGACCGACAGTACCAGGAATACCTCCAACAGCAAAAGCAGCTCGCGAAGCCGAAGAAGGCGAAGAACGTTGGGAGCAGTCCTAGGCGGTACGACGAATACGAAGAGCAGCAGCAGAGGCCAAGCCCGAATTCCAAGCATGTCAAGACGCGTTCGTCGGCATCGGATGGGTTTGTCGTCGTGCATCAGGGAGGTAGTGGGAGTAGCCCTAGTGGTAGGGGCGCTGCGAATAAGCCTGCGCGCAAGACTGCGAGTGGGGGCCGGTCTCCTGCGCATGGTCGGACTCAGAGTCATGGATACTCGAACTCGGAAGATGACTGGGAGCAGCTGCAGGCGTATGAATCTCCTCCTAAGAAATCGTCAAAGGCCAAAGGCAAAGGTCGGAGGTACGAGGAGCCGTCTGAGGAAGAAGAAGAGGAGGAGGAGGATGAAGAAGACGAAGAGGCGGAACTCCGGAGGTTGTATGAAGAGAGGAAGAGGCGGGGGCAGGGGCACAAGAGGGAGGTGTCGGAGCGCGATGTGGCGACTGTGCGCAAGTTCCCTGTGCGTGAGCAAGAGGAGTATGACGGGTACGCCGGGTCGAGGGCTGGGGGAGGTGCATCGAAGGCTCCTATGGGAAAGAATGCGCGAGAGCGAGTCCAGGACATCCAGTGGGAAAAACAGCAGCAGTCGATACAGAAGGCGAAGCAATATCAGCAGCAGCTGAAGTACGATGAGGAGGAAGAGGAGGACGATAGGGGAAGGCAGAAGAAGAAGGCCGTGGCGAAGAAAGCGAGTAAGACTAACTTCGTCAAAGAGATACTCCATCGATCTAGGTCCAGGTCGACCCATCGCCGCGCTGAGCCGGAGGAGGAGGAGGAGGATGAAGAAGAAGAAGAGGACGTGCGGTATGCGAGGCACTCGAAGGGCAAGTCGAAGTCTGAATCGCCAACGAAGAAGCCAGTGCAGCCTGCGCGGAAGCTGGTTAAGAAACCTTCGCGGAGGCACATGGCCAGCGCACCGGCGAGTGAAACGGAGGAGTCCAAGGATGGTGACGACAACGAGAGCGTGGACACGGCCAATACGCAAGCGAGCGCCACGAGCCGGCTGGTCAGCAAGTTCGCGGGCGTCATGAAGTTCAGTGGAGGCCAGCAGCAGAAACAGCCGTCTTTATCGTCATCGCAGCAGAGGCCGGCGCCTCAAGCGCAACCACAGCCTCCTCAGCAGCAACGCCAGTCAGCGTTCACCCCATCTCGACAAGGTTTCCAGGCGCGGTCAGAGAAAGAACTGTTCTTCGGCATCGCAGATACCCCTCCGACACCTTCATCCGCCGTTCCTCCAACTCCTTCGAGCCAGGCCCCGTCTAGGATGGTACGCGGGGAAGTCAATCGCTCGAGAGTCGGTTTAAAGATCGATAGCTTGGACGACCCTCCACCAAGGTCTCTGAGAACGCCTTCTCCTCAGCCTGGAGTAAACCCACGACCGCAGTCGATGTACCAATACCCTAGCGAACAGCAGCGTCAACCCCAGCAACGGCAGCAGGCGGCCAATCAGCAGCAGCAGAGACGTCCGCAAAGTCAGATCTACGGCGGCACGCCCAAGTCGAGCTTCATGGACGACGTCCGCGGTCGGGGTGGTACCTCAGAGACCACACAGTCGCCCAAACGCCAGCTCCCTCAGCAGCCCCAGCAGTCTCGTCCGCAGTCACAGGGATATCAGAGTCAACAGCCTATGACTTTCGATTCGACGACAGGGTTGCCAGTCCACCACCAGCAAGCCATGCAAGGATATGCTCCTCCCCCACAGGCGCCTCTTTCAAGGTCGCCCCAGCACCGCCAGGCGCCGGCACAGCAGTACGACAATGGCATGCGATCAGAGCCGTCCACTCCCCGGCAGCAACAGCCGATCAATATCGAATCTCCCGCACCGTTGAAGATGGCGAATATCATTCAGATGGAGCAGGACGGTGCGGCGCACGAGCAGAGGCAAGAACAGCAGCACCACCAACAGTTCCAGCAGCAGCAGCAGCATGTCCAACGCCAATACACGGGGCAAAGGCAACAACAACAACAGCCTTCGAACGTCCCTTCTATCAACGTCGGTGCCGCTCCGGAGTCGGCGCCCTCCCCGAGGATTAACATACACCATACGGGAGGGACGGCGATGAGCAGTGGCACGCAGCGCAGCAGCCCTATGATTCCTATGATCAACTTCGACCCTGTGCCCCCGACGCCCAAGTCGAACCCTTCGATGCCGATGATCAATGTGAGCGAGGCTCCGTCTGGAGGGGGTGGAGGACCGACCCCGCCTAGCATTCAGGTCTTTGAGATCCCGGGGGTGAGCGTGTCGGGGCCCGAGTTTGACGAGTTCCCGAATAACAACGGTGCTCCTCAAATCAGTATCAGTGCGTCAGGGGACGATGGCGGGCACAACCATAACCACAACCACAACCATGGGCATAATCATAACCACAACCACGGACAGAGACAGCCTCCTCCTCAGCAGCAGCAGCAGCAGGGTCGCTTTGGCAACAACGCACAGGGAGGCAAGCCGATGCCTGCGCGGTCTGGGACGGGTGGGCTTATTTGTGGGGGGTGTCAAGGCCCGATTGTCGGTCGGATCGTGTCTGCGATGGGCGTGCGGTGGCATCCGCAGTGTTTCCGGTGCACGGTGTGCCAGGAACTGTTGGAGCATGTGAGCTCGTATGAGAATGAGGGGCGACCTTACTGTCACTTGGACTATCATGAGGTGAGCCTATTTCTTTCTTTCTTATTCAGGCTGGAAAGCAGAATAGGATGCTGACAATGTTGTGCCCTAGAACTTTGCGCCGAGATGTTACTCATGCAAGACCCCGATCATCGAAGAGCAGTTTATCAGTCTGGACGACCCTGCGCTGGGGAAGAGGACGTATCATATGGAGCATTTCTTCTGCGCTGAATGTGGAGACCCTTTCCTGACCCCATCGATGCCGAATACTGGAGGTATGAAATCCTATTCTAAGCTTACCTCCCTGGTACTGACCCACTATGTCATCAGGTGAAGTCGCGTTGAGTGGCGATGGCGATTTCGAGGGGTTCACAGTCTACAAAGGACACCCATACTGCGAGCCGTGTCATGTGCGACTGCGCCTCCCCAAGTGCAAGAAATGCAAGAAGTCCATCAGGGACCACGACCGGGCTGTCGAAGCACTCGGCGGCAAGTGGTGCTGGGCATGCTTCGTTTGCGAGGTACGCACATTTTACTCGTCATTGTATCCTGCCGAAAGATCATCTTTCTGATTGTCATGCTTCTAGGGGTGTCACCAACCTTTCGAAGACCCGTCTTTCTTCCAGAGAGATAACCGCCCGTACTGCGAGCATTGCTTCAGTATTATACTTCGTAACGAAATGTGATGAACGTCTCTTTCTTTCCTTCTGAATCATCTTTGGGTTCTTGTTGTGCTTGTGCTATGCGTTTTTTCTTGGGCTCAGACTTTTCTTTCTTAGATTCTTGCTCTCATCTCCTTCAACATCATCTGTACTTCTATACCAGTCCGTGCATATGTAGTGGACCATCGATTTGCTCTTATTTATTTTGTTGTAGACCAATATTTCAGACTTTGACTATTCGCCCCAAAGGACTCTTGTAGGATACCTTCCAAATCACTTTTATCTACATCCGCTCTTGACACTATGTTATTATCGAACTGGTTGGGCTATAGATGCAAGAGTGGTTCGCTTCAGAATTTACACACAATTTTCGCACTAGAGGTTGGTAGAAGTCGGGGCAAAATCCTCTAGAACCATCTGAGGTATGTACTATACTTACTTCATGTGTGGTCTTATACAGGAACTTAAAGTCGTCATATGAATCTCCACCGTGCTCATCGCAGACCTCTGTCAACGCGGCCCCCAGCGAACCCACCGAATGCCAACCTGTACTTAGCTTTATCCCTTCGAGTGAGCTCAGAGGTAGAAGCACATTCGGCTCTCCAAAGGAAGGGCGAAAGGGAGATATAGTGAGAAAAGAATCGCAGCAAGCGCAGATCGTGCTCTTATACTGGGGTATTTTCGTTACACGAACATCACCCCAGGTAGGGTGTATGTACGGAACCTTGCCTTCGCGCGCCCCTTTTGCTAAGACTCCCTCTGCTTGCCACTTCTTAGCCACTTCTTTAATTATGAATAGGCACTCGACGTGGCCGCACGAGGAGCTGACGTGGGTCGGAGGGTGGGATTAGGGCGGTATAAGGAGACTTGTCAATGACTCAGAACCCTTGTATGACCCTAGGATGAGGGGGCAGAAGGCAAGAAGTCCGAGCTGTGTGTTCATTCCTAGATCGTCGGACTCGTATTGAGAAAGTAGATTGCGTGGTGACTCGGCTGTATGTTACTTTTTTGAAAACATAGCGACTATGGGGTTGTGCGGTTCTGAGAAGCCGAAAAGCAGTAGGATGGGTATGACGACAACGCTGTTTTCCTTCCATAAACTGTTCAGCAGATCCCCAGAACTGTGGTAGCTACATAGCACTGAGAACCCTACCCATACTAATCCAAGCACCACATCTGCTTCCATAAAACACTCGGAGAATGCTCTCTCCAGCGCCGATATGGTACTTTGCAACCGCAAACAAACCTCCCCAGCTTTCCTCGATCACAGAGATTCCTACCCAAAAGATTGACTGCCACGAACAACCTTTCTCTGGCATGCAGTCTGTGGGAGATCTCAAGAGCGGACCCGCTGCGGGCGAAGTTCATCGACGAGGCCGATGACTGGGAGACGACTGACTGTGGCCATCCTCTGATGTTTGTTGGCTGGAGTCTGAACTTGAAGAAGCGGTGGTAGAGAGACCTGTATCAATAAACAAGGTAAGCTAGCACTTCTTGTCACGCACGCCAGTCAAAGATTAGAATCCACGTTAGTTCGAAACGTGTATGCGCCCCTCTGGAGGCGGCGAAGAGGATGGTGGCGCGGAAGGTGCGAAGGTAAAAGCTAAAACCACTCACGACTGTATGTTTCGATGCTAGAGAGGTGGCGAAGCCCTTTGAGCTGCCGTTTGCGAAGCGACGGTGCCGTACGGTCTAAATGAAAACGCACATAGGTCTCATCAGACTTCAAGGAAGCTGAGCCGAGGGTGGTTCAGGGAACTGAACCACCATCGGCGTCAATGAGGTAGACATAGACATCCCACCGAGTCGCGGCCTCGATGCCTAGAAGTAGCAATTGCCTGATCCTGTCGCATATACTCGATGGACATAATGTTCCCGCATCTTAATGAGGTGAGGAGCCAGTAGCTCGCCCACGACGTGCGCCTAAATATCCAATATCCACTCGGATGGATGACATGGGAGTCGGAGAGAGAAGGGGACGATGAATGGACAGATGGTGTGTGTTCTGTCTGGATAGAGAGAGTCTTCGTTAGTATGACTTCTGGAATCTGCAATCGCTAGACTGAAGACGCGTACCTCCATCGGTACTCCAAAACTCGCCGTGGTGTGCGATCGCGCCAAGGGTGGTTGGAGTCATCAAAAATACAGGGTATTCAATCTCACTGGTGCAAGCAGGTGGTATACCGGTAATGTCCAAGCGAAAGCGAAAGAAATACATTTGGGACGATTGCAGGCAGGGTGGCGCCAGGACTCACAAAACATACAGATTAGTGATACAAAAGAAACCATGGAGCAACTGTCGAAAAGGAAGGGGAAGACCATGGCGGGGGCAATCGGCAGGAGGCCCCCTCCACCCCAACTTGAAGGCCAGCCCCGAGTCCCCTCCAGGTATCCTGTCCATTTCTTTTTCCCACTCCCGTCGTCGTCTTCATCGTCTGCCATCAACCTCCCCTCCCCTCCCCGCGGCGCCAATCGAATCGAATCCAACCTAATCGAGGTTCTCCTTGGCATCGGCCTCGACGTCAAAGTTGTCCACGAGATCGGGGACATCGTCGTCGTCCTCATCCTCCTCGCCCGACGCCTGCCGCTGCTGGCCCTGCTGGATCGCCTGGTAGCTCTCCGCGAGCTTGCGCAGCGACGCGAGCGAGTCGGGGCCCAGCTGGTTGAGGATGCCGGGCACGAGCTCGGTGAGCTCCTTCACGTGTCCGGTTCCGTAGATCGCGAACGTGTTGGCGGACACCGCGGCGTGGACTATCGCAAACGACAAACGGTCTCAGTCAGTCTGGAGTCTGGGAGCTCGGAGGCGCTGCGCGCGCGAGGCTGGCTGGCTTGTCGGACTCGCACCTTTTGGTGCCGTGAAGTGCAGCACATTTCCGTCCTCCCTGAACATGTTGACCTCCTCCACGCCGGGGATGGGCTGTACGTTCAGCTTCTTGAGCGCAGCCTGGAGCTTCTTGTCGTCCTGCGCGCCCGCAGGCTTCGTTTTCCGCACCACCTTTCGGCGCACAGTCCCCTTGCCGCCTATTTTTCGCAATAAATAAATTAACTGAAAAAAGGCTGACCGTCGGGGCTCACCAATCCTGTTCGCAGCAGCCGCAGCCTGCAGCTTGGCCAGTTTGTTCAAGTCCATCGTCTAAGATTTCGTGGATGGCGACGCTAATCGGAGTCCGTGCTCACCCCGCGAGGATGCGCGAAATAAGGTTCACGCCAAACAGCCGCAAATACTGGGGAAAGCCAGCCACCCTCTGCCGCGCGCGCCGAGCCGGCAATGCCGAAGTCCTCTGAGCCTCCGCCACTATGTCCTATCACATCCGCCCTGCCCGTCCAGACGACGTCGTGCGTCCAATACTTAGATTTATTTGAGCCTGCCGCCGGGCCCTGACAGCGCGTCCTTCTAGCACACGATTCTGGCGCTTATAACCGATCTTGTAGGTCGCACCCTGCCAGGGAGACTGGCACTTCCGATTCAGAGCGCTCAGCGACAGCCCAGGCGATCTATGAGAAAGAACCCGATGCGGTGAAAGCAACCCCAGACCTGGTGAGTCGAGTCCGCGCTGGTTCGCAGAACGCCCAGCAGCGAATAGTACTAGACGCGCTTTAAACCGTGCGGTTGGTTCACAGCTGCGCAAGAACCTCTTTGGAGAGACCCCGTACGCCCACGCGCTGCTCGCCTTCAGCAGCGGTTCCGCCGACGCGCCAGGCGAAGGCGAAGCCGTGGGCCTCGCGTTGTATTTCTTCAACTACAGCACGTGGACCGGAAAACCAGGACTCTACGTAAGTTATGCAGCATTGCATTGCCAGCGCGAGTCAGTGCACTTGATGAGTACCACCCCGTGCAGCTTGAGGATCTCTACGTGAAGCAGGACCAGCGCTCCAACGGCGTAGGCAAAGCCCTTTTCAGGGAGCTGGGCCAGGTCGCCGAAAACAAGGTAGGCGCCCGTGTCCTCCTTCCTGTCCTCCAATATTCTCATACCATATAGGGCTGTGCCCGCATGGATTGGGTCGTCCTAACCGTGAGTGCAAACTTACCCCAGTTCTACGAGTACTGGGGTGACGGCGGCTGATCTGCGTATTATGGGGACAGTGGAACCAGCCGTCCATCGACTTCTACGAGAAGCGCTTGGGCGCGACGCGCATGTCCGACTGGATGGGCATGAGGCTCGACGAGAAAGGCATTGCAGATCTGAAGAATCTGGTCTGAGCAGCGGTTATCTCGCCCGGCCTTCAATGATCACCTCTCCGTCAGTCAGTCATCTCGAGAGATCTCGTCGGTCGGATGCTGCGCGCCGGCGGACAACGGCTCTCGGTCTTGGAAGTTGGAGAGTATGCAGCGGTGTCGATGGAGAAAGCATTGAATGGATATGTCGATAAGAGGGAATATTATGATATACATTGGTATTATGGCCGTCGTTAAACGCCATCGTAGCTCGCGCCTCCAGCCTTCACAGCAAGCAATTAGCGTGAATACAGGGCAACTGGGAGAGAACAGCGACGAACGAACGTACTTTCCGCATTTTCGTGACGATCTGATCCTCCCCCAGATCTTCCTTGTCGCGCGCTGCCACTTCAATGGAGTATACCCGCAACACGTTCTTGACGTCGGCGGTGTGGACGGAGATCTAGACACAACGGCGGTCAGTCAGTCAGTCACCCATGTGGATCTCGTCAAGAACTACTCTGCCTCGGCGAAACGCAGAGCGCCAGGACAAGAACAAGAACAAGAACAAGACATACCTTCGCCTTCCTCATGACCTGTTTGCAGTTAGGCCCAATCCAAATCTACACATATTCATTCCACGCCGTCGTCGTCGCCGCGTTAGATGTGTTGCGCCCGGATACGATGAGAAAGCTCGATATGAACGGACGAACCACAAGCGCGAATTTCTCCCGCGTCGACTCCTTGTCGTTCGAGTAGCTGACGCGCACGTACGCGAACGAGGCCTTGGCGTCGTCGAGAAGCTCCGTGAGCGCGCCCAGCCCGCCGGTGCCCGTCTTCGTGACCACGAGCTTGTCGGATCGGTCGGATGCGTAGTCCAGCAGCACGAAGTTCGTTTCCGACTTGTCAGATCGGACATCGAGGTACGCTGTGCTCGTTGTCAGTTCGGATTGGATTGAAAGCCGCTGCCATGGGCGCCCAGGGTTCATCCCAAGGGGTTGTCGTCGTGTGCGGCGGATAGGGGAGATGAACTCGAACGCACCCTCGTTGATAGCTGGGTCCGACACGTCTGCCATTCCGACCTGGTCTCACTGTATATGCACTGGGTAGAGAGAAAGGAAAGGACGCTGGCGAGGCGTTTCCGGCGGTTGCTTAGAGCAGCTGTTCACAGCGACGACAACCCGTCCTCATCGCGGCGGAGTCTTAAAATTAGAGATCCGTTGATGTGACGGATGCGCGACAAAATATTGGCTAAATTCACGTTCATTCATGCATTCCACAACGACGGCCATGGCTTCCTCTCTACGAACCTTCCTGAACCTCCAACGTTCCTGCACGCGTCACCAGATATCACGTCTCTACACCCCACATCCCTCCCTTCCAGCCCCAGCACCGAGATCCCCACTCCAATCTCGCAGCGTCGCAACAACCAGCGGGAAGCCCGCCCCAGCCAAAGCACCCCTCTCCATCCTCGAGGACGACGACGCCGAGATCGACCTCTCCGAAGACGACGACCTCGTAAACGGCCTCCGCCCCGGCACCGCGCCCCTCCACTTACGCAAACCCACTCCCACCAGCACCCCGGACGAATGGCGCGCACACCGCGCCGCAATTAAAGCGCGCTTCCCGGACGGCTGGGCGCCCCCGCGCAAGATCTCGCGCGAGGCCATGGCTGGGCTGCGCCAGCTGCACGCGCTGAACCCCGCGACGTTCACAACGGAGATCCTCGCGGACAAGTTCAGGATCAGTCCTGAGGCCGTGAGGAGGATCTTGAAGAGTAGGTGGGAGCCGAGTAGTGAGCGGAAGGCCAAGCTTGTGGAGAGGGAGAAGGCGGGTAAGAGTAAGAGGAGGGATGCTATGGATAGGAGGGAGAGGGATCAGGCGATGCCGTTTATGAAGGAGAAGTTGGCGCAGGAGGAGAGGGGGGAGGATCAGAGACGGGCGGGGCGGAATGGGGGGACCGGCTTACTTTGACTTGATTTGTGGGCTTGAGTCCGTGTCCCTCGATACCTTCACATTGGCACACGCACATACCGCGACTGTGTATCCACTTTCTATCCTAGGCCCGCTTGGTGGATCATTAAATACCGATTCGATCCTGTACATACAAGTTAATTGATCCTGTGGCGCTAACTAGGCGCCGCTAAGAAAACATCTACATAGGAGAGGGAGAAAGAGAGAGAGAGAGACTACGCTAGGTTGGTAGAGGAGAAAACATATCACGAGAGAGAGAGACTACACTAAGTTGCTTGAGGAGAAGACATAACACGAGAGAGAGAGGGAGAAACACTACACTACGTTGCTTGGGAGGAAAACATAAGACGAGAGAGAGAGAGACTACACTACGTTGCTTGGATGGAAAACATAAGACGAGAGGGGGAGAGAGACTACACTAGGTTCTACACTAGGTTGCATGGACGGAACACATAAGATGATGGTCGGACAGCTACGCTACTACTTAGTGGGAGAGTGGAGTTCGTCATATGAAGAAGACCCTGTCTACGATAAATGTAAGTGATACATAGTGAGGGGAGATGGTCCGGTTCCAGAGAAGGATAAATAGGTTGCTGCGTTTATATACAGTCGCAACCATAGAAAAGAATAAAATATGCAGCTGACTCTGGAGTTCTGTGACCTTGATGATAAATGACGATGGTGAAGTCCCAATAACTATAACTTCGGTAAATCCGAATGATAGATAGGCGCTGGAAATGGAGATCTGAACAAATGCAAGAAGCAGACGGCATAGTCGAGTGTCGATGTGGAGAGGATGGCATGGGGGCATAGAATGGGTAAGACCTCTCTAGATGTGTTCTAGACGAGCGGTCCGTGGCTGTATCTGCCTTCGAGGCGATGCGTGGGTCGCCAGTGGCTATAGAGCGATGGAGGTTTTGTTATACCCCAGCGAGAACGATCCCTGGGGTGGGCGGCAGAGGAGAATGTCGTTCCAGTTTGGGGTAGGAAGCGGGTACATCGGTTCACCCGAAGCATCTACGACGGAATGCTCGAACCCGAGCACGAACATCGCAGTGATGAGCTTCAGTTCCACCTTCGCCAGACGCGTCCCCAAACAGGTCGTTTTTCCTACACCAAACAACACAAATCGCAAGATGTCAGCGGACCCGTCTGGTAGAAGTTGTAAGGGAGATAGATAACGTACCTCCGCCCCAGCCAACGTAGCTGTAGGGCACACCGTCGGGCTCTTTCCGCGCAGGATCGAACTTCCAGGGATCTGGATAAAGCTCCGGATCGAGGTGGACGTCGCTAAAGGGGTAGATGACATAGGCGCCGCTGGGAATTAATTTGTTGTCGATGTAGAGGTCGGGGCCAAGGTTGCGTCGCATCGCCGTGTGAGGCTGGGCGACGCGGGTCGTCTCGCGGATGATGGCGTCAAGGACGGGCGTCTCCGCCTCCCACACTTCCAGCGGGATCGAGGCGAGGCGCTCTGACAGTCGCTGGGACGGGCTCGAGTTCGATGCCGACAAGAGTTTCTCGACTTCGTAAGCGGCCTTATTGCGCCAGTCTGTGTGGCCTCCGAGGAATGTCAAAAGCCATGACGCTATCAGGATTTGAAAAAAAAGAAGAAGAGGCGCGCATGTCAGCGAAGGTGGCCAAAGATTAATAACGTCCGTTAATCACCTGTGGTGCCAGTGGCCCTCGCGCCGGCGATCAATAGTCCCATGATGAACTGCAGAACGAAACCTCGTAAGTACCTTGGAAGATGAGCATCAGAATGGAATGGCAGGACGCACCCCCACGACCACGAGCTTGTCATCTCCAGCGTCGAGAAGCATCTGCAGAGTGTCATTGTGATGCACTCCAGACTGTTCTCGGTCGCTGATAGCTTTCGTGACAATGTCGTAAATCTCTTTCGTCGACCACAGTTTCTTGATCATCGCGGGCGTAGGCAGCCATGGGAGGAGAACCGTCGCGGGTGTCGTGCCTGTGTCAAGGTCGTCGTACAGCTTCTTCAGCCTTGCGACCAGGGCAGGATCGTCCGCGATCTCGGTGCAGGATATCGATCGTATGGTCAATTGAAATGTCAACTGTTCGAGGTTAAAAGAACGAAAGATCAGAATTTCGAGTGCGAGAACAGATAGCCAAATCGAAGACAAGACGACCCACCTCGTAGACCTTTTCAAAAGGATCGAATTTTCCGGCGGTTCCCCAGCTTTCCATAAGTCGCCGAGAATCCTCCAAGATGCGTGGAATGACTAGCGCGGCCATGCAGTTAGCAAGAATGTGAAAAATGATTCGCGTGGATGGACATACGCTCGCTCAAAGGGCCATTCCGTTGGACGTTCGCCAGGCGCTTATGGATTAGATGGATTCGGCGCGTCTGTAGATCGGACGTCACTCCACGGACCATGGGTATCTGTGAAAGAGAAGGCCGTTAAACGGAGGAAGAAGATAGGTAGCGGGAGTATCACGTACGGCACCGGATAAAATCTTGAATCCTTCTGTGAGGTCAAGCCCTTTTGCTGTAAAGAACGTTTGGCGCGCACTCTCTCCAGAGACGACCACAACGGTATTCTGTATGATGATAACACGGAAGTCAGTACGTGTGGGATGGTGTGAGAGAGTTCGGAGAGCACGCACGCGGAGAAGGTTAAACTTGAACACACTATGCCCTGTTGCATGGAATCCCCAGTTGAGGAAGTCGTATCTTCTTCGAAAGAAGGGGTAGATAGCGAAGAGAGAGGAGCCGGGAAGCGAAGGGGGCGAGTCGACTCCATCCTTTTGCAAGGCAGACGTGACGGTAACGATTAAGAGAAAGATGACGACGGCCAAGGTAAATTGTGTGGCCAGTCCGATGGAGCGAAAAGCGTCGGCTGCGGTTTGCAGCCCAAGGCAGTAAGGCATAATGAGACGAAAAGTTGGGAGGGAGACGGGGGAGTGATAGACGTTATTATAACGTATAAAATAAAGGTCCAGCCAGGGCACCTTGGGAAGGGACGACACAGCGTCCCTTTTATACCACGCCAGTGCATGCCTCATAGGGAACCATAGATTGTGACCTCCGGCAAACACCACCCATCATGCATCTCATTTCGGTCACTGGCACGACCCCTCGCGCACGGAAGCGGAGTTGGGCATGCTTCTCGCCATCGTAAATCTCTGTGCATCGACTAGAAAAGAGCGGTCCCGAAATGAACTGAACTGCGCTGGAATGCCCCGAACTCACTTCCCACACGTGGTCGTGACTTGTGGTGGGGGGAGATGCCAGTTTCGCTTGGACAGCTAGAGCATGGCACCTGGTATTCTACGAGAGCGTTTCAGAGACATGGATACTTTTGAGAGGGCAATATACGTACCAAATGGGAATTAAGCGGGGTTTAAGCTGGTTCTAATTTCGACTGGAATCTCGGGCACTGAATCTGGACATGTCACGGACGAGATAGTCAGCTTGAGCTTTAGCAAGGATCTGTTCTCGTAAAAAATGTGGGCCGGCCTATTCTGGGAGAAGACGACTCACAATTTGAAATGGTTCAGGTTCGCCCGGTTCTATTGACACTGCCAAGGTTGCCCGTCCGGTTCCAGTGGGATACTGGAGGAGAATTTTACGTCCTGTTACCTGGGATACATTTGGTCATCGTCGGGGCAGGTTCCGACACATATGGAGGCAGATGGAGGCAAACTGACACTTGCATGGTTTTGCCCATTCATGATGGGTGGCGATTATCTTCCGCATAGTCAGGCACCACATTCTACAAGGCCTGACCTCCTTTTGTCGGGGACATAATGCAGAGTAAGCGGCTCCAGAAAGCTCCGTGGGCGGTGGGTTAAGAGGAGGAGGAGGAGGAGGAGGCAGAGGGCCATCAAGGGCCGATGGTCGCCCATGCGGTGCTTCAAGTTTGCGGGAGATGCCGCGAGCATACTGGTGAGGCAAAATGCACGCCGAAGGCCGAGCCAATGTGAGGGCGGGTGTCGGTGATACCATTGTAAGTACTTTCCGGCTTCGACGGAACATCACCTCGCCATATCCGACAAATACTAATAGCTGAGGTCCAAAACGATTAATCCAAGCTCGCACTGGTATACTGTACGGTGCACCTGGAGGGCAGGAAGCTGGCTGTCTGTTGCCTAGACCAGAATTCGACCTCTTGCGTCCACGATGCCTTCGGATGACTCTCCTTTGCAGCCGGGGAGGCTCGTGTGCCTTGTATATGATATCATGCGTGTGCCTAGCCATTTTTCAGCGACTGTATGTCGGGAGAAGCACGATTTTGCTAAGTGTCTATTTAATTCTCGTCCATATCGACATGCCGGAGAACGGACGTACCTGGCCCTCGGGGCCTGTCAGATGAACCAGGGGCAGATATGGGCACCCCAAAACGCTGCAGAGAACAACAGCCCAGCATTGGATTGGCTAAGAGCAGGATTTGGGATGGTGGTGTGCCGCAGAGCCGAGTCCAGGGTGCACATGTTTTCATGACAAACAAGGACATGGTTGCGCCACAGTCGTGGATTGTCCTCCGCGAATTATACA
Source organism: Ephemerocybe angulata (assembly GCA_013368325.1). Lineage (NCBI taxonomy): Eukaryota > Fungi > Basidiomycota > Agaricomycetes > Agaricales > Psathyrellaceae > Ephemerocybe > Ephemerocybe angulata. Next base: position 190,656 of record JAACJK010000117.1, read on the forward strand.
GCAGACTGCGCTGAGATTCGATCATGACCAAAATGGGAACTTGAAATTAAAGAGGACACGCCGAACCGGCCGTTCTGTAGTCAAGGCTAGTCAAAACAGATTTGTAATGAGCGAGCGCTGCAAGGACGACGAAGAAATGAAAGATCTGGTGAGAAGCAAGGAAATAATCAAACTTCCCGGGGTGCCCTTTCTCCGGGAACCGCTTAGCACTAAAATTGGGAAACAATGAGCCTCGACGACTAGAGACCCCCTTAGAATAAACTTACTATATGGTAGCACCAATAATATACATGGCACCCGACGCCACGAGCCAACCGAATCCCACTTCAGTTAGCAACTCGTGAAGGCCGTGCGTCGTTAACACGATGTGCGTTATCGGAACGATTGCACACAGTCCGAGTCCGATGAAGACCACAGTACGTGCTACTCGGTGAGACGGTTGTGAGTATTCCGGTGTTAGGACAATCATCGAGGCGCCTAAACATTCCATAAGTCAAACGTCACTTTCGATCATGATCGAGCTCACCAAAGCCAACTATAGTTATAGTCGCCAGGTAGAACACTTGGAGGTGAGGGTGGCAATAGAACCCATAATAGATAGATGGGAAGAACGATCCAACGATCAAGACGATGATCCCTGTATAGTCTAAAGCATGGCAGCGAGTCGCTACCTGTGTGGTCTGAGATTAGTATGTTATTGTGGAAGTGAGGCAATACGTACAGCTTGTGAATGGCAGATCGAAGTATGAAAGATAGCACTGCCAGAAAGACAGAACACAGCAGAGACCAAGAATACGTCAACCACTGCTATGTCTATCCACGTTGCCTCCGGGTGGAGGCCATTCAAAGTGACAGAGATGATAAAATATACGAACAACACGCTCCCCCAGAGGTGTGAATGGATGTTAACTGTGTTTGAAGGATTCGTCACCGGTTGGAACGCATGTCCAGAGATGCTTACCTGTTTCGTTATGAGTGTCTATGAGAGAAATCTGTTTCAGCGCCATTTCAGTACTAAGGTAGAAGCGTGACGAACATGCAAAAACCGACTCCCAGCACCCCCACCAGGAGTATTGAAGCCTAAATTTACGTTAAAGGATGCTATTGCGTGTTGTGGAGTTATATGAAAGCTTACATTCTATAACCCTGAACTATGTACTCATTATCCTTCTGCCATTCTTCGAGCTCAGCCCAGGATATTGTTTTCCGCTCGGGGCCGGACGCATTTATCGGGACTTCATGATTGTCTGCCTGGATTTGAGCCCGTTGGCGAAGAACATTCATCTCACTTGGAAGCTCGATCGGCGCAGAGGTTGCGTTCTCTGGCTCTGGACTGAAGGAGTCCCGGAATGTCGTGGTAGCAACGTGAAATGAGAAACGCACGTTTGGCATGCGCCGGGAAACCCCTTGGGCTGCTGATCGGGGCGCTTCCGAGCACAGCCACGTATATATTCTGAGCCCCTAATTTAAATTGTCATCATGCACAAGCTGCAGTTCCTCGAATTTAGCCAATAAATCGTCCTCGTTTTTATCCTCCAGCTGCCCTTTTAGAGCAGGGTTTGGTTCTATTTTGGGGACTGGACACTCCCATAGCTTTTCCCACTCAATCTTCTCCGGGCTCGCAAAGAAGGCGTGGTCACGCAGTGCTTTGGGGGATGAATGTGGCTTCATGCCCAGTCGGTCAGCCGGATCGGAGACCTTGGGCAGCTCAGTATGACGAACAGGTACAGGGCATGGGGCACTCACCAGAAGCTTCTTGATTAAGTCTGCAGGTTCGGGCTCACAGCCTTCAGGAACTGCGTAATCTAGCTTCTTGATTCGCTCCATGACAAGGTAGTCGGTGGCGGCTGCAAAGGGGTATGTGCCGAAGAGATAGAAGAAAAGGCAAACTCCAATGGCCCAGATGTCCGGCCTGCATTTTACCCCATCGTGAGCTGGAGAGAACAAAGAGAACAATGTGAGAAACAAACCCTTTAGGATCGCATTTCGACCTGCTGAGCATTTCCGGGGAGATGAACATCGCCGTCCCGACAAATGTGCTGGTTCGGTACGTCTCAAGATCGGGGTTGACGTAGGCGGAGCCAAAATCAGCGACTTTGATTCGCATGGACTCATCCAAGAGACAATTCTCGGGCTTGATGTCCCGGTGCACTACTCCGGCCTTGTGCATAAAGAGGATAGCATCGACCATCTGTGCTGTGTAAAATCGGGCGCACTCCAAGGAGAGGGGCCCATTCTTTAGCACCATCTCCTTGAGATCGCCGTTCGGAGCGAGGTCAAGAACAAAGACTGAAGTCGTAAATCGGGGCAGCTCCGTTCATAAGCCAGGATAACGCACATAGATTGACAGGGTCATGGAAGCAATAATGCAGGCGAACAATGCCAGGATGGAGTTCAGGCCGGGAGCAGAGCGTTACCAGAGCTTCTTTCTCCATCATAGCCGAGCGAACCATTTTTTTCCTGGCCAGATGCATCTTGTTCAGCACTTTGAGGGCGTACACCTTCCCGGTGCGTTTGTGTGTTGCCACAGAGATCTACGATCGCATTAGCGCCCTATTCACAGTCAAAGGGCTATGATAAACCGTTGCAAGTGACCCCCAGGCAATTTCGTCGCCGACATCGAAGTCCTGGATAGTCGCAATGCGTCGCGACATGGTAGCTTGATGTAAGGCTGGTAATACGCGAACAGGGTCAGAACGATTGTGGCTGAGTGGCAGTGCTAGTAATGGATCACCTTCGCGCCGAGGTACCGTTCGGGGCATTCGGCGGTTCAGATAGAGGCTAATGGAAAACGGGCAATGGGCCTTGTAAGGACATGAGGGCTGGTGGGATAGTGTGGGCCAGCCGCTAGCGGCTGCCAGCCTCCAGATGCCAAAAATATGAAGGATGACGACGCCTTTTCATGAAAGTCAAAAAGGAATGCCCCCAGGCTGGATTGAACAACCGACCTCTCCGTTACGAGCGGAGCGCTCTACCACTGAGCTATAAGGGCTTGACGTTAGTCACGTAGGCGTAATTCTCGTCCGCAGAAACAGCCAATCGGCTGCTCGCACCGACACACTCCCGCTGAGGATCCAGTGAAGCCATTCCTGGTCAGACTTGACTGTCTAGGAATCCCAAGATCAAGGAGTGAGTATAGAAATTATCTAGATTTTGCTCAAGTTGCTGAAAGAAAGCCGGCTCTAGCCCCACAGCAGCCTTGAAAGCGTACATAGGCACAGCTAAAACTACACACAGAACGGTATGTGCGCTAAGAGATAAACACTTTCTTCAGCTCTGCGAAATTTACAGTTTGACCAGTTCGAGGGCAGGTCACTGAGCCATTCTTCGTCGCCATCTCCTCCAGAGCCTATAGAGGGGGGTCAGAAAGATCAGCCTGGCTTCGTAATCGAAGGGCACGCACCTCACGCGAGTAGACATTGCCGTTTGGGAAAGCCATAGGAGGATTGTCCTCGTTCATTATCTTTCCGGTAATTCTGCACACAATCGTAGAGTTCGAATGGTGACTGAAGGGCACCTCCTCGGCAAGTTTGCCCAACCCCAAAGGTGTATCGCCCGAACTTTCACAGACTGGGCAGTCGACGTTCTTGGTCGCAGGGTTGTAGCATGCGGGAAGTTTCAGTGCGACTAGTCCTGCGTAGAGAGCGAGATGTAACAGAGGCTCAGTAGGGATGGTATTCAGGTTGTAGATGGCCATTCGGAAGGATCGAATAAGGTTGTGCCACCGGGATTGGTCGTATAATCGCTGTTGAGTCATAAGTTATGAGAGGAGCGCTGCAGTTAGGCTGCTATGCTCACTCGATATGGTCCACATGAGGTCGTCGGAGGGAAGGCGAGTAGAGCTGATGCTTGTGAAATCTGGGGGAAATGCGTTTCGTGCCACTGTGAGAGGTATTTGTTCAGGTAGGTGATCGCTTCAGCTGACTTCCTGGCTCGGGACAGTTCGATGTACTCTTGTAGACGCAGGTCGAACTCCAGAGTGCTCTACAACCCGGGTGAGCATGGTGCCGATCCAGAGGGAGAGGTAACGCTACCTTCACTTTCCGCAACGCCGCCTTGTTCTCGCTACACCAACTCAGTGCTTCTGTACAGCTGTGGCGTGCAAGTGCAGACTCGATTCGCCGGATATCGGTGAATAGTTCTATATCAACAAGGGTCTGGACAAACAGTCAAAACACTATAGAGCGATTGACAAGTACTTGGGTACGAACCTCGATGTGCTTCTCCTCCGCGATCTGCTTAGCAGTTCTTTCCTTCGCGGTTCGGAGGCACCAATCTACAATCCACCTATCAAGGCGTGTATCAGCCCACCTTGTGAACTCACTGGGGTTTGGTGCATCGTTGGTGTCAATCAGAGCCAAGTGGTTCAAGCGTTCACGCATAACATCCAGGGTAGGTTTAGCAGCCGTTTCTTGCAAGTCCGCGAGCTGGAACGTTTTCGGAAGATATGGCTCAGCTGCGCATGACCCCATTCCAACGCACCGCGCACCTTTTGCTTCAGGTTCTCAACGCGCGCGATCATGCCTTCTAATGAAGCTAGTGCACCCTCTGTATCCGCCTCCCCGGCAGCGGCTCGTGAAGCAAGTTCACTTGCACTGGATTGAACTGAGGCGAGCTCTTTCTCAATGCTCTTCTGGGATATACGGAAAATCTTGCGATAATTCTCGTAGGGAACCTGTTGAGCGTGGTGAGATTGTGATTACATTTCAATGTGTCTTGGCATAGGACTTACCCTGACGAAAGGCTGCTCAAACGCCAGTATCGCTTCAATATTCAGTTTCTGGTTCATAATTTCTCGTTACAAGTGCAATGTTATGCCAAGACGGGGTATAGTGGCGAGGTTCGATGGAAGTCGAAAGCAAAGTGCGGTTCGAGGTCGGGTTAGGGGTTCCCTTCGCTTAGTACAGGGGCATTACCAAATGCAGAATCACCAAACCTGGTTGACATCGTTCCACCACCGTTCCTCCAATGCGGAGCCTTGAAAGTTGAGGAGAACTCGTCTTTTTCCCTCTTGGCGCCCTCTATCTGGCAGCTAACTTGCATCTGCAGCTCGGGCGTTCAACCTTTGCGCTGATCTCGGTGTACATACGCTCTGACGTTCATGCAAGATTCAATTTCTTTGAAAGTCTTATCTCCGCACTCGCCCATTCTGGCTCTTACAAGGCTTGTGCATCTCGAGCATTGGCAACTACGGCGACGTGTCTGGAGCACTGATGAAATGACTGCTACTGGAGCCCGATGATATCTTGCCTTGCCCGCCGTTTGTGGTATACATGCCCCCAGACAGATGGCATCGCGATGGCCTTCCTTCCGACATGGGCGCCAACTGGCTTGTGTAATGGCGCCTGGCGATGCTCTGGTACTTCTAGTTGGGAGGCCTAAGCCTCACGCGAGCCACACACTTGCGATAAAACACCTACCTGAGATCTCCAGAACGACACGAGTGCTTGGATCTCAACGATCACACTTCCACCATTTTGGATATATTCAATTGACCCTGTCTACCTCGGTGCATGGTGTCATACAGACAGGAGATGTCTCATATGCTTAGCCAGCACGGCCTCCTCTACGCAGCAAACTAATGTGTTGATTCATGGTTTTGTCTCCGTGACATATTGAGGGAGGACAATCCCAAACCGCGTTGTCTTCATTCCCGCCTGGATAAACCCAGATAATCGGCGCTGCTCCTACGCTCTCAAGGTCTCATCTCACCTTTCGATGACGTGTATGGAATTGCCAGTGGATGTTGTCAAAAAAGCTTTTATCAGAGACACTTTCCGGCAAGCAGCTCACAGCCACGCGATTTTTACACCCTTGCAACGTGCTGAATTCTAAAGCTGGGCCCTGAAAGCTTGAATGACACCGTGTACTTTTAGTCCAAATCTGCACCCAAATTTCGCCTTGAGCCGGACAAAGGCGTCTTGTTGGCCGCCTTTCCCCTGCCTGGTAGAGATGCTCCGCAACATATTGACCAGACCCCAACTTCGCCCCCTTTTCTCAACCGGACTGCGACTCTTAAACGGTGGACCCGTATGCAGAAAATTATTTTGAATTGAGGGTAAAGTCAACCTTCGGACCATAGCGGACTTGGGCCTTTGAAACACGGCGCTCGGCTTTAGGGTTGGTCACAACAACCCCGCCTTTGATCCTCGCAACTTACTCGCCGTTCTGGGGCTAGAAATAAAAGGGTTCTAGGGTCCTAACGGGCCTTTATATATCGAGATTCCAGAGGAAGGGCGGCCACTGAACAACCTCAATCGAACGAACAAATATTCACATTGTCGAGGCTGCCGTCGTAATGACCGCCCTGGATAACTTGCGATCCTCGTGTTGGTGGACCACGGGGAGGTGGCCAGTACCCCACTCTCCGACAGATGAAACATGGCCTCGTCATTGTACCTGTACGTCTGGCGTGTATGGCGACCATATACCATATATTGGCAGCCACGGACACGGTGCGGGATGGTGATTGGCTAGTACGTTGTGTCCTCAGAACGCCACGAAGCCATGAGCTTGGTCTCCGGCTTCCATTGGGGAGCAATTCATGTCGTGACATTAGCAGGGTGTGCTTCTCCGTGGCAAGAGCGACATTCATCTCCGTCAATAGGTCACTGCCCAAGGTACTGGTGCGTTGCAAGCCCGGTGCTGGTTCAACCAATCTGTTTGACCGACTTGGCGGCCATGGGTCACCGCTAGGCTTCCTTGCGGAAACGGTGAACCAGGCCGGCTAATTCTTACCCTCGAAACCAAGGCTATTACTCTCCGCCTGCTGTCGCTCGCGGCCATACTCAGAGCGACTGTGCACTTGAAGGTTGTACAAGGCTTTCGGCAGAAGCTTCGAGGAGGTTATAGCGTACAACGAAGGATCGAAGCTATCGCTTCGTTCCTAAAATTCCCACTCCAGGCTCTCATCGTGCGCACAAGGTCAAGTGTATAAGTCCCCGCTGTACCAGAGTAGTGGGAAATAGAAGCAGAGCCAAAACCTTGAGGCTGGACAAGGAAGTGGGGTTCACCGCTCAGTGCAAGAGCTCTTCGATATCAAAAATAAAGCTCGATTATACCCTCAAAGTACCTGAATGAAACTGAATGAAACAGACACTTATCACTTAGCACAGAGACCTGCAGGCGCGGACTGGGCAGTGGAAAAGCAGGGACGGGGAAGTGCGCGCTGAGCAGACGTCCAGGTCTTGTGATGTGATACCACCCAGTCTACGCTCAGCTCAAACGAACCCCAGATCGGCTATCCCGGACTCCTACACACAAGCGAGGGTCGAAGTCAGTCAATACGCCCGGATTAGCGCCCATCTAACCCACCATGGTACTTGTCTCCAGGTCCCTTGGTTACATAGAAGGAATGTCTATTGGAAATACATGCCATTGGTCGTGCTGCCGCTCGTATGAGCCTTAGTGAGCACGGCTATGTTAGACGAAGCTAATGGCAGGCCCCATTGAGCTTACGGGTCATCTAGATCGACCGCGGACGACAGTCCGCGCTCAACTTCCCTTAAAATCGAGAGGCGATGAGTACGAACTTACTCTCAAGGCTTCGAAAGGAAAAAAGATATTAAGTATGAGATATTGTGGGAAGTAAGCCAAGAACCAGCTCCTGATCGTGGCAGGATCACGGCGTTCATGGTTCACCAAGGACCTGTCATCGAAGTTAGCATGAAGGTTTCAGCGCTGGAAGAACCGTAACTTGCGACCAAGAGGCAATTCGATAGTTCCCGGAAAGCTGTCGTCAAGGAATTTCCATTGGGAAGTCCACTGGACTCGGTCTGGGTCACTGGGTGATCCGTGCTGGTATTCGCTTGCAGTCGTCTGAACCAAGTTTGAAGCTACGAGGACAACCGTCCACTGAACGGACTTTCAATTGCTTCCATCAGTTCGTTGTGAGGCCGTAAACGAGGCACTGGATTTGCCCAGTATCATCCTCCGCAGGAGCGTAACATTCATTGGGTTGCATCTTCGTATATTGGAAGTAATGTACATCACCTGTATCCACAAACGGGTCTTCTGCACTTCGTCAAAGCGTAAACCTGATTACCTCCTCTGTGCCCGCTGCTGCTTCCACGCCTTCAACTCCCGCAAAGCGGATACAAACAAAGGAACCAGCCCACTCGCAAACAAAGGCGCGTATACGGCATACTTGTGCTCCGTGGGGAAGTAAAGAAGGGCGAGCATCCCTGGATTAAAGAACGCTCTCGACGCGAGGTTGAAAGCTTCTGCAGAATACGCGAAGGACTGAGACAGTGATGTCGATGCCGAATTGTATAACTGCGAGGGGATGAGTATCAGGGAAGAAACAGGAGAGAAAACGGGTTGAAAAGCCTCACCTTCTCCAGAGCGTCCAGCGAACCCTCGATGTCATTTCTCACATCCTCTCTCACGGGCATATTTTCGAGTTGATTGGCCAATTTGATGAAACTACGAAGTGTGTCCCGCGTGCCCTTTGCAGTCTCCAGCATCCGACGCCGGGTTAGAGCGTCTAACTGCCATTGGGAAATTAACCCAGTATCCTCGGGAGACTGTTGAATGTCGGCGGGTAGCTGAGGAATGCCAAGTAATGTAATAAGTTGCGTGGAGAAGGTAGAGAAAGCCCGTTGTAATCCACGATCTGAAAGCTCTTGGGTAGACCCGATGCTGGGGGTGTTGTAGATGGATACACCTCCCCACTGAGGCAGAATGAAGGCTGATGACTTGGAATCGATGATTCTCAGTGGTGTGTGGCTTGCAGAGGGAACGAAGAGGATGAAATGGAGCACTGGGTCATTGGAGGCACTAGAGGCTATTGATGGGTTAGTTATAAACTGTGCAGAAGAAACTGGCTTCCTCACATAACGTCCACTCTGCAGAGTTGATGAAAACAGTCAAATCCTCGTAAGATAGCCCAAATCCGCTGTCCGTAGGTCGAAGGTCAAACTCCAATGGGGCATAGTACTGAACCTGGCTCTCAATCGTGAAGTTATGTAGCGGCTTCAGAACGTCCAGGAGGGGTTGTATCTGCCGATGAATTCCTTTCTGCACATCCCAACTCATGACACTGTTCCCAGTGCTTGCATCCTCATTCAAGAGGCTGAACGCTAGGCGGTACCGCGACGCGAATTGGGCAACTCGTGTTTGCTTCTCTTGCTCTACGTCACTGGGCGCGACCAGAGATACGATTGTTTGAGTGAGGCCGTCGAAATCATCAAACGGGGTTGTCAAGTGTCGGCCTTGAACCATCTTCTTCGGTCCTGAGGATACCACATACGCATCCTTCTCGGTTCCTGTCCATATGTCCAGGCTTTAGTCATAGAACTGTGAACAAAGCCTCGTACCGCAGTTCCCTGACTCCACCACCACTTCCAATCCCTTCGGCACTCTCGCGCTAAGTGTTCCTTGCAACCGGGCAGATAGATCCGTATTGGATTGAGGGAGACATAGTCGGACCGGTATTGAGATCGGTTTGTCCACTTGATGATAGACTCGAGCCTCTGGGAGGGGTAGGCGTTCGATGCTTGTGGTATGCCACCAGAGTGGCAGGGCTAGGAGAATTGTAATCCAGTACGACGCTATGATAGTTCTTCGGATCGTTTCCTTCTGAAAGAACAAGTCTGCCGGGTTTCGTAGGCCTGACGGGATCGCCAAGTCATTTTGAGGGTCCATATAAGCGCTGACCAAAGCAGTTGCGCTGGATTGTTGCTAGGGTGCGGACCTTGAAAATGGTCTCCTGAAATAGAAATTACATTCTCACGACATCGGCGCTTGTGGGAAGCGCCGGGAACTCGGGGAGGCGTCCGGAGAGTACGTTTTCAGAGCTGGATACAACGTAGTCAGTCCTCTCCACTACCTGGACCTACATTCTCCTTCATCGGTACTGCTGGTGAGACATTCTAAGCCTCTGCAAGGTTCATTTTGAGGGATTTTAGAACAAATGACGCTTGCAGCCTTTCACACAGTAATCAGACGCTCAGCACAAGTGTGTATGCATCGTATCAAGGAATCGTGGGCTAATAGGAAAAAGGAGTGAGGTAGCTCTGACTATAACACTGCTTCTTTGAAGATTCCTTGCCGCGCCGATTCGTTTAGGCCTTTCCGTGACTATGTGCGTGCTACATTTGTCCGCGATTCACCAATCGCCGCGACATAGCAGCCCCTGTGGCAGAAAAAACATTATCACGAAGTTATAGATTGTCTCCTATGCAATTGGGTCTGCCCACATTAACGAATAAGCTGCAGCACATCTTTCACCTCTTCGACATCACAGGCATTTGAGGGGTCGCCACACACGCCAGTGGGCAGTAAGGAGATCTAGAAGGAAGGTGCTTTGTAAATAGTAATGGTCTAGATGACGGCACTGCTGTATATAAAGCTATGGAGCTTCTGGGACGGGTAAGACGGGCAAGGGGACACTGATCTCCGACTTAAACGGCAGGGGGCCAAAGATGAGAGACCGTAGAGCTATTCTCACACCTATCCTCAGAAGTCGTAAGCTGGGATGCGAAAACAAGGCTCACCCTGTTCTAGAACTTGAGACTATATTCATTCAATTCCAGCCAAGGTATGAGCCTTAGGGTGCCTGTGTGAGGACCGGGAAATCTGTGGTGCTTGTCGTCGTGGTCGCGTGGTGCTTGTCGTCGTGGTCGCACTAGTGCTCGTTGGATCCGCCACGCAAGTGAAAATTCCAGGACATGTGGTAGGATAATGAGTAGTTGAGTATGGAATTATGCTGTAATGAGATCCACTGGGGCAGGGTGGTGGTTGGCATCCAAATGCCGAGCCAATAAACGACAGGGCTACAACTGAGGCTGCAACGAGTACTTGGACCAGGTTCATGGGATGTTGCGTTAAAGGAACTGGGGTGGGGAAAGGCATTAAGTCTAGTTATGGCATGGAATTGCTTATGAAACTGAACAGCACTCAAGGACTTCCGAAAGCCGAGGTATTTCCTTTCGTGCTTCTTCCGTCGAACTGACAAAACCCCGCCGTACCCCCAGTTCACTTTAAAAGAGCATTTAAACAGTGTGCGGTTGGTCACTTGTTCCGGAGATATAGATCATTGCCAAAGTACATTCAAAATGAATTCACGCGATCACTAGACGGGCGCTTATTTTGCCTGACGCCAATTGTCCTTTTAATACCGAGGCTGGATACTTACGCAACTCGGGATTTTACCTCAAAAATGGGATAAAACTTTATGCATTGATTCTTAATACAACTGTCGAAACTATGGCCTAAGCGTTGCCTGAGCGTGGTACATTCACGCAGCAATAAAATCCTGCTTGTGCTTCACAATCCATTCTTTGACCCCAAGCTTCCCAGTAAGACTCCTCGGGTCCTTTAACAAGGCCGCACTTTCTCCATTGCTCTCCTCTTCGTCCTCCCTATTAACAAGATAGTGGGCGAGGGCGTCAGGAACACCGTAGCTTAGATAGCGCTTCAACACTTCTTCTCTTGATATGACGCTGAAGGTGATTGATCGACCGAGAGTTTGGCTGAAGGCCTCAGCGATCTACATGAATAATATCATTAGATGTCAATAAAGGTAAGTAGAGCGAGGATCCCGCACCTCTGAGTATGATACGAGATCAGGTCCAATTAAGATAGGCTCCCGGTTGGGCAACTTGCCAACATCTGTGATGGCGTCGAACGCGGCCTGCGCGATGTCATCGACTGCAATGAGCGGAATCCGAGCGGTAGCCAGGGTATTCTGAATGACATTGTGCTGCTTGATTCCGACTCCATAAATCCTCAGGAGATTCTCTACGGATTTATCGTCCATCAGTGAACAGCGAGCTTCATTGATAACACTTACCTGTGAACCAAGTAGGACGGAGAGCGACATAATCCAACCCCTGCTCATCAAGGTATGTATGCACCTGCCCAGTCCCATCGCTCCCAGGACCCTTATCTTTGTACTTCCCACTAGCACTGAGTAGGACGAATCGCTTTGTGCCCTTCGTCACAGCGAGATCTATAAATGGTTTTGCCGCGGAGAGATCAAGGAGCGGTAAAAGCAGGTACACGTATTCGATCTTGTGGCCGGAGACAGAAAAGGGCGCTTCGAGCGTAGACGGGTCGGTGAAGTCGAATTTAACGCTTTCGAACCCCTCGGGTACTCGGCCTGAGCGCGACGCAAAGAGAACGGGGTGTCCAGATGCTTGGAGAAGCTTGGCGAGCGCGACACCGGTCTGGCTCGCTCCTCCGGTGATAAGAGTGGTCATTGTATTCTGTGGTGTATGAGGCGGATAGATAATGTGGAGTGTGGGGTTGGGTACGGCGTGTCTCTCTACTTATAGTCCGCTTGAAGGACCTGAGTTTCTATTGCCACGGTATCAATCGATGCTCACTATTCTACTCTAGAAACTTCGAACCTAGGCTTGGTAATTCTAATTCACACGACCACAGCGAAGAAGGTTCAAAACAGATATGAAGCTAGTTGTTGGTGATCGATGACGGTAGGGTCACGGCACGGAGAGCGTTTTAACATGATCTATTTCTGACTGATTAGCTTTGTAAGAAACCTGGTAAGGACTAAGGAGTGTTCTTGGAAGGCACAATCTGTCGAGCGTATTGCGCGGTACATTGCAACCCTGATAGAATTATTATCAGAAGTTGTACTTCCACCGATTATACGGTTCTCCTGAAACATTATCGGAAGCAGGATTATAGCCACAATGCTTCGGCGTCTATTCAATGTGATTCTGGCAGGGGGCATGCACAGTTTCGTCTTATCCACCGATGTTGACAATTAACGGTTCATCCCTTCCGACACCCAACCTCTATTAGGTCTTTAATAAAGCAAGCGACAAGTGTGCAAAGAAACTCACCACACACTGGAACTCTCCGAGTACCCACTTTGATCACCCAACGGAAGGCGCCTGCGTAAGCGCCGGCGCCGCACTCCCCGTCGACGTCGTCGTTGTGCTCGTACTAGTGGGATACGGCAAACATGTAAAGATCCCCGGGCAGACATACGTAGACGGAGGCGTCGGGTACGGTATGATGCTGAGGTACGACCCGCTAGGGCATGGGGCAGGTGTGCATGCGATTGCCGACCTCGCAGATGATAGGGCGAGGACTATTATGGTGGATGCGGTCCTGGTGAAGGCTTGGGATGGCTTCATGGTGGCGGCTTGAGGACGGTGGTGGGTTGGCCCTGGGTTTGTGGGACAGGAAGTGGTAGACCTTCTGTATTTATATGCCTCGACTTCTCTTGGTGAGAGAGAAGAAGGGCGTTGCCTATTCTGCAATCTAGGTCCCAACGGATGATAGAAAGTACCGAGATCCAACTCGCACAAACTCAATTCTGGAGGTACCCCGAGGACAGCCGACCCCGGCCGGGTATACCATGGCTGAATATCGATACCTACAGCTTCTCATACCTCGCGCCCAATCTCTTGGCTGAAATCAGCAGGTATACGGCCAAGACAAGCACCACACATGCACGTCTGGACTCGTCCATACCCTGAGAATCTAGTACTAGTTCCCACTTCAAACAGAACCAATGCGCGCCAAGTCCAAGCCCTACTTTTTCTTGCTCAACCAACGGGCCCCAAGACCTCAAACAACCAAGGTGCATGAATGAATGATTGAATGCTTGGTACACTAGAAAACTCGTCGCGATACACGAAGAAAAAACTAAAACTAAAGAAACAACAAAGAGTCCACACATCAATCATTCAAAAACCAGCGAGAGCCATCCTCCCACCGAATACCTGCTACTCTTACGACTGTACGGCGCAACATCCGTGACATAACTTCGTACGGCAATCGCTACGCCAACGAGCCCCAGGCACAGAAGTCAGGTCGGCTCTCCACAGTCCCGGATGCCCAACCATCACACTGGGCACCCTCACGCTCGGAGAGCCCTCGACGGACGAGACACGCATCCTCTAATCCTCCAAGAAGAAGTAGTTTCCAGCAGCTATCACACACAAACACATATCAGCACCAAACCTACCAAACCAAAAAAAAATAAAACACGCACCCTTCTGCTCCCTATCCTTCACACTAAACTTCTTGTTCACCCTCGGCCTAAAGTTAGTCGGGTCGCGTCTGAACGTGATCTCCAAGCTCGCGAGGAACCTGTTCATGCCGGTCAACAAGCTCTGTGGCGGCGTCGCCGTAGCAGAGATAGCAGGCTGGCCCTCGAACACGATGACACGGTCCGCGAGGTACGTCGCCATGATGAAATCGTGCTCAATGACGAAGGCAGTCTTCTTGGCGTGCAGGACGAAGCGCTTGATGACCTTGGACGCGATGATACGCTGCTCAGAGTCCAAGAAACTGTTCCAGTTGCGTGTGGGTGGGTTGGAGTGTGAGAGGGAAAAACGGATAAGGAGGTAAAATAAGAGGGGAAAATAGAACGTAAACGCAACGATCAGTCCGAGATCGCATGTCGTATGAAAGGAGCTAGACGCACCTGGACGGCTCATCGAGCAAGTACACCGAGACGTTCGGCTTGCCGAGCGCCAACACGATAGCCACACGCTGCAGCTCACCACCGGACAACGTCTTCACATCCTGATCGATAATGTTATCGAGGTTCATAGGCTTCAAAACATCCGACTGGAACTGCGGGTGCATGAACGCCGCCTTGATCATCTTCAACAGCAGCATGCGCACGGTTCCAGGGAACTTGGGCGAGATCGTCTGCGGCTTCAGCGAGACGGCCATGACCTGCCTGTCCGCCTCGACATCGGGCGTGTCACCAGCCAGAAGACGCACGAACGTCGTCTTTCCGGTACCGTTCTCGCCCAACATGACGATGATCTCCGAGTCCGTGAAGGAGCCCGCTTCGACGGTAAGCTTGAAGCCGCCGAGGGTCTTGGTCATCGCGGGGTAGGTGTAGTGGCGGTTCTTCTCGACGAGCATCTCCTCTGCGTTCTCCACCATCTTGAAGCTGAGAGATTCTTCACGGAATCGCAAGTTCTCGGTGGGGATGAAACCGTCGAGGAAAATGTTGATGCCCTCGCGGACGGAGTAGGGCATGGTGACGACACCGTACATCGAGGGCTTGCCGTAGAGACAGCAGACGAAGTCGGAGAGGTAATCGAGCACGGACAGATCGTGCTCGACGGCGATGATGTAGTTGTTGGAGGTCAAGAGTTCACGGATGACTTCAGCGGCCTTGAGACGCTGCTTAATATCGAGATAAGACGAAGGCTCGTCGAACATGTATCTATAGAATGCAAGTCGGCGATCATGCTGGAGGGGTATGAGGACGAGACGTACACATCGGCGCGCTGAATGCAACTCATGGCAATAGCGAATCTCTGCAGCTCTCCTCCAGAAAGATGACCGACTTCACGGTCCAAAACATGGTTCAGCTCAAGGTCGTCGCAAATTTTCGCCTTATTGTCCAACTCAAGCTTGCTGTCGAGCATCTGAGACACAGTAAGGTTGCCCTTGATGGCTCTGGGGATGTGATCGACGTATTGAGGCTTGATCAGGGCCTTCAAGTTGTCTTCCAGAACTTTGGTGAAGTAGTTCTGCAGCTCGGAACCCCTGAAGTACTTGAGGATTTCTTGCCAGTCTGGAGGATCCTAGATCTCCGAGCTAAGCGGGGTTATAGGATGGGGAGGATGGGGAGACGCACATCGTATCGACCGAGATTGGGCTTCAGCTTGCCGGCGAGGATTTTGAGGGCGGTACTCTTTCCGATGCCGTTCGTTCCGACCAATCCAAGGACCTGTCCGGGTCGCGGTGTGGGTAATCGATGGAGCTTGAAGGCGTTGGCGGTATATCGGTGGGTAACTTGGGATTCGAGATTGGTGGGGAGGTTGATGATGGCAATGGCTTCGAATGGGCATCTGGATGCAGAGGTTTACGACTGTAAGAGCGGGCCACACTAAGACGGGGAGGACGGCGCACTTCTTTACGCAAATACCACAACCGATACACAGGAACTCGGAGATGTAGGAGATTTTGTCGGTTGGCTTGACTTCAATGCAAAGCTTGCCTGCAAAATGCAACTTTAACCCCATCCTGGACTCGCAGCCGGCGCCCACATACCCATTTTCACGACAGGGCAAGACTAAGACACAGTGCCTATCTTCAATACTGGATCGCTAATTGCGAGACTAATGAGATTGGCCGACCTTTTTGCACTCCTGGGCGCAACGCTTGGGCTTGCAGCGATTCGCATCGACGATGGCGATACGGGTAATTTTGTCGGCCATGGCTGGCGAGATGAAAGTGGGGGTCAAGGGAGGAGGAGGAAGGTCAAGGATTCACTTGACCAAAAATTCCAGTGTCTAATCAGTTTCCCAAATCAATCCCGCGATGCCGCCGTTTCGAGCGTAACCGGAGACACGTGCCGGCCGGACCAATCCCTTCCTCCTCATAGGCTACCGTCATGGCCCCCAAGAAAGCCTCGTCGTCGTCGTCCGGCGCAGCGAGCAAGGGCTCTAAGGGCAAGGGAAAGCCCACGAACGACGATGCTGAAGACTCCAAGGGCAAGGTGGGCGCTGTCGCTGCGCTCGTCCGTGCGATGCGCTCATGATCTCGCCAGGGAAAGGGCGCCCTGAAGGCGGCGACCGCGGTCAACGTCCGCCATATCCTCTGTGAGAAGCACTCCAAGGCCTCAGAGGCCCTGCAGAAGATCCAGGTTGGCGCACTTGTAACGTGAAAGTGCTGAGAACCGACCACCGTCACTCTTACAGGAGGGACAGTCTTTCAATAAGGTCGCACAGGAGTACTCGGAGGACAAGGCCAAGGGTGAACACGCTGTCGCTGCCTATCGAGTGTGCACTCATCGTGTTTCTAGCTGGTGGATCGTTGGGATGGATGGTTCGGGGAAGCATGGTTGGTGCCTTCCAGGACGCTGCTTTTGCGCTCACACCATCCACCGTCGACAAACCTGTCACATCTGGACTTGTCAAGACGAACTTTGGGTACCACATCATCATGGTCGAGGGGAGGCGGTGACCGGGTATGGTATGTGCAAATGCTGTCCCTTTCTTCCCACTATCAATACTTGTATTATCATGA
Organism: Ephemerocybe angulata; assembly: GCA_013368325.1. Lineage (NCBI taxonomy): Eukaryota > Fungi > Basidiomycota > Agaricomycetes > Agaricales > Psathyrellaceae > Ephemerocybe > Ephemerocybe angulata. The sequence continues at coordinate 207,630 of JAACJK010000117.1, forward strand.
GAACAAGACCATTTTCTTTGTCGTATGAATGTGGGTGTCGTTGTCGGTGGCGCTGCCTGCAACCGACCTCGCGCTCAGCGCCAGGCTGCCCTAGGTAGCCCCCAATGTCCCCAAGAACACCAAGACCTACTCCGAGTCGTCATGTACATTGTTTCGTCGTACCGTCCGAGCTGAATGCTGTGAAAAAAGCGAATTTCTGAGCTTTGGGGTGAGTGCCTCGTGAGAAGGTATGACCAGAAAGGGGCATGAAACAAATAGGGTTGTTTGGCTGGATCGAGACTGAACTTCATTCCTGTGGACTTGTCCGTTTTCTTCTTTCTTCCTCTGTGTATTATTTCCCTCGAGCAAGCTCTTTCCCCCCCATTCTCATCCCACAACTTCAACGAATTCCAGTGCCTGGCGCTATCTACCACCTCGATCTTGGAGCAGCAGTACTGTAGACTGGACAGCTTTACCGGATCCTCTACTGTCCGAGCCGCTTCACATGTCTTCGGGCGGTTACGAGGTCCCATACATACCTTCACCATTTACGCGCCATGAATCAAGACGTTCGTCGGGCTCCATATCTGGTCCATTCGATGTTTGTATTCGTCTTCCCGATTTCAAATACTCTCTTAACCCAAAGGCTCCCTTTTAGCGACCGCCAGCCACAACAATACCCCGACAAAGTCCCTCTCCAACTTCCTCTCGGAGGCCTTACGATAGCTATGTCCCCCCACGCACAGTGCCTGCTTACCACGAAGAGAACCCCAATGCATACCGTTCTAACGTGTATCGCCCGGACTATCCAGCAAATAACTTGTATTCGCGATCTCCCAGTCCTGATCGCTACGTCACCCAATCGCACTCAGCAGATTTAGAACATTGGGAAAGGCCAGGAGGTTATTGGCAACAGCCGCCCTTCAATAGCAAACCATTAGGACGGCCAGAACGAAAGCCAGTGCCCCCTCCGTCACCTACGGCTTCTGTGCGCAGTCGCGGCCGGGGGGACGACACGCTTGCCACCCGCATGTTTGAGCCGTCCGAGAATTGGAAACAAACGAACGTGCGCAACGAGGGGTGCGTCAAAGGCGTGTTTAAAAAAGAGAGTTGCGCGCTAACCCGTTTTTCAGACCCTCCGCTTTCGCCCCCGAGCGCTATCCCGACCACTCACCTCGCAGTTACCAGGACGGGCCTGTAGATCCCCCGGCGAGACCAAACAGGATGGGGGGCGATCGATACAGGCCACCGCCACCGAATCCGAACGCGCTAACAAGCGCGCGCACAGAATACGAATCGTACCGGCCCGGGTCTGATGCCAAACGCGAGTCGCGCAGCTCTTTTTATCCAGACAGTCAGCCCGCGTCTTCCTTTCGTAGGGATGCTCTCCCTGCCGGAACCAGCCGCTGGGGGGACCACTATGAGCCTGGCTACAGCGATCAGCGCTCTTCGCGCTTTCCATCTCGCTCTGGCTCTCCTGAATACTCTGTTTCGTCATCCATGCACTCGGATTCTGGCGGTCGGATTGGAAGGCGAGGGCTCTCGCGTCCGTCATCAAGGTCCTCTATCGCGTCGACACATGCTTCTGATCCCTCTTTGCCACCCAAACCTGGCCACTCCGCGTCGAACTCTATTGGCTCCTCACATCATAGTCGGAACCCTTCTGATTCTGGTCACCCTCCTGGACTGTTTTTGGCGCTAGCCCATAAGGAGCCACCGACTACCAATGGCGCTTCCTCAAACGGCCAGACACCAGGACTTAGCGCTTCTCTTCCAGCCCCTCCGCCTTCCGTTCCTCCCACACAACCTGCTCCTGTAATACCTGTCCCCGTAAAACCTGCCCCTGCAAAACCTGTTGCTGAACCCGCTCCTGTGCAAGGTACGATCCCCCCCTTTTTCCCTTTAGTCCTGACTCGATTGTCGCCTTCTAGCTCCAGAACCAGAACCACCGTCGCAGAATGGGAACACTTCCATGGACATCGATGTGCCTCCAATCATGTCGCCAGTGCTACCTAAAACTGTCCCAGATACAAATGGTTTGTATTACTACCCATTACCGGCTCGCATGCTCATGATACCGGCCTACAGGAGACATCATTATGGAGCCAGTTGTACCCAAGGCAGAATCTGTAGTAGTGAGCCGCCCACCATCGCGAGTGACAAGATCAAGAAGCGCCGCGCGTGGTCCCTCAGTACCTCAAACGCCCGTGTCAGCGAGTCCTCCCGCCCCGGCGCCAGCACCGCTGCCCTCCCCTCCCCAATCCCCAATGCAGGAAGTACGGCCACCAACACCCCCGCCATGGCAGGATACAAGCGAAATTCTCTTTGAGCGGAAGCTGCTCTTCCCACCGGACGCGCTTCCAGTTGGCGACCCGCCACCGTTCACAGAGGCGAGCTCGATGTCAGAGGCGCTCCGGTCTGTAGTGCAGCTCCGCATGATGTGCGATCGACAACCTCGGAGCGCAGTGGTCATGCCTATCATCCTGGCGAACATGAACACCGCCGCATCGCATGTTATGCCTAGATCCTCGCAAGACAGCCCCGACTCTACGCCCGACAGTCTTATAGATGAAGTTCTCGGTGGCCGGAAGGAGGCTCCGCGCATGAAGGCGTTCGAGGCGGTGCGGCCGTCGCTCGCCGAGCACTTTGAGCAGCGTCAGGCACAGATCAGCAGCAAGATCGAGCGGCTGAGCAAAGAGTATCTGCGGCTGCACGAGCGGTGGCGCGCGCACTGCTCTGCGCTGAGCGACCACCAGAAGTCGGTGCTGTCGTCGGAGCAGGAGAACTTCCACCACCCGACGCGCGCGACGCGGCGCTCGACGGCGATCACGGACGCGGTGCGGTCGGATTTGGAGATGGAGCAGATCATCGCGAGCCTCGAGAGCAACGACGCGATGGACCCGAATTACCTTTCGATGCGCAATGCGGCGACGATCCCTGATATGATCTCGGTGACGCAGGGGCAGGTGGACTACCTCTTTGACGACACGAACCATTTGGTGGAGAACCCGAGGGAGTACTTTGCGCCGGATACGGGGATTGATGATTGGACGGACGAGGAGAAGCGGATCTTCATTGACAAGTTCGCGCAGTTCCCGAAGCAGTTTGGGATCATCGCGGAGTACATACCGCACAAGACGGCGTCGCAGTGTGTGGATTATTATTATCTGCACAAGAAGCGGCAGATCGACTTTCGAAAGGTGGTGGCGCAGCTTGGGCCGAAGAAGCGGAAGAGGAGGGGAGGGGGGAAGAAGAAGGGGAATGCACTGCTTACCGATATCGCACAGCACGATGCGGAGGTTGGGAAGAATTTGTCGGCGTTCGTTGTGCCCAGTCGGGTGGGTAAGGGGAGGAGAGGTGGAAGGCCGCCAAAGGTTAATGGTAATGGTTCGACACCGGTTACTGGCGACAACGGTGCTGGAAATAGTGCGACTGCGACGCCTCAGCCGGAGCCTAGGAGCGCGCGGCTGCAGGCACAACAAGCTGCCGCGCTGCTTGAAGCCTCGAATCCAGCGACGCCGGAGCCTGAAGGTCGGCCTAGGAGGAGGGGGAGGGGTGCAGGAGCCACTTCTGCGACAGCGCCTGTGTCTGCAAGCACATCCGTTATGTCCGTCTCTGCGCCTGTGTCTGTGATCCCAACTCCTTCATCTGGCCCAACGCCTGGCTATGCACCTACGCCATCGCCTTTGACATCAGCACCCCCTTCATCCTCTGCGGTTTTCCCAACCCCTGGTCCTGCACCGGCAAATGTTCCTCTCCCGCCTACACCCATTTCTATGATCCCCGTCCTCCACCCTCATCCACCGCCCATTGTCCTTGCTCACTCGAACTCTGGATCGTCTGGCATCACCAAACCCGACGACGACGATTCCACGACTCTCGTACGTATTACATACCGCCTCTCTCTTTCTCTCTCGTTTCGTCTGTATGACTGACTCTCTTAAATGGTTGTACTCACCTTGTTATATGATCAGGAAACGGACTCGCGGCCGAAGCGCGCTCCGAAGAGAGGAAGGAAGCAAGTCAAATCCGTCGCGATCATTCACGAAGAGCCGCCCAGTCCCCCGCCGGAGAGTGCACTGCAGACGCCCGCCGAGACGTCGGGGTCGGGCCAGCCGGAGCCGAGCTCGGTCCTGACCAAGGCGACGAAGCTGCTGAGTGAGTTTGAGGAGAAGGAGAAGAGCCGGAATGCGAGTACGAGTAAGAATGGGGGTGAGAAATCGGAGAAGGGAAAGGGGCGTGGGAAGAACAAGGATAGGGCGGCGGCGTCGACGGAGGGGACCAGGGAATTGCCGGAAGCTGAAAAAAGTCGGTGGACATGACGCTCTCTTAGGATATGCGAGTGCTCACTTTTTTTTTCTTTTCCTTTTTTCGATCTTCTGTTTCTTCTTTCGCTTGGTGCTTCTGCTGTGGACTTGTTATTTCGTTCCCTTCGCTTCGTTTATACTCCCCTTTTCGTTCCTGTGAACTATCCTCTTTTTTCTCTCCCTCCTTTGGATTTGCATCACTTTGTTCTTGTTCCATGGTGCACTGATCCACTCTGTTGCTCTGGGCTAGACTTGTTTCTTGACCTTTTGGTGCAATATGGGCTGGACTTCAAGAGGCTGGCACTTGCAATGCCAGGCAGAGTTAGTCCCTCCTCCCTCTTCTCATATACCTCTTTGCTAACGCCATACTACTTTCACAGTCGAGTCATGATCTAGAAAAATGGTACCACACGAACCAACAGAAGCTCAAGCTAAATGAAGCGTGGCAGGAACGGGTGACATCGAAAGCAGCAGAAGCAGCAGCGGGCGGACACCCGTACACAATCACACAGAGCGCCGCGCCCACCCCGACGCTGATGGGCTCGCTCTCCTGGGTCCACGAAGACGGCACCCCACGACCCTCCTCCTCCGCCTCCGGGTCGTCGGGCGGCGGCGTACGACCAGACTACCCAATGGCGATCCCGTACAAACCGCGGTCGGTGCAAACCGCCATCGAGGGCTCGTCGTTACCGTCCAACATCGCTGGTCCCAACTCGAATGCGACCGGGATGGTGGGCTACGGCCCTGTGCACTCGGGGTACCACCATACGCCGTACGGGCCTTCGGTGTCGATGCCGCCGTACGCGTACGCGTACCCGCCGCACCACTCGCCCTACTACGCGGCGCACACGACGTATGGGGCGCCTGCGTATACGCCGATGGGGTACGCGTCGCCCGGGCATGGGGGGCAGGTTATGCATCAGCCTTCAAGTTTGGCGGCGCAGGCTCCCGGGGATGCGGGCCATGCGGCGGCTGCGGGAATGCAGGGTGGGTTTGGTGAGGCGGGGGACTCGGAGGAACGTTCTGAGCATAAGGCTAGTTGAATTTCCGTGAACGCGTGGGTGGGGTGCCGGTGGGGGCATGGCACCGGTGGGGTTCGGACTTCAAGTTGGTGTTTTATTTAGGGCTCGTGTTAGATGGTTCTGCCGCATTGTACAGCTTGTAATTTCTAGACCTTCCTAATACGCTTGCGCGCTATGTATATCTCTAGACGGTGTATACTCAAGAATTCATGAAACAAATTGAACATGGTAGAATTTCATTCTAATCCTCTTCAGCTTCCCGCTCCCTAATTTCTTTTTCTAATCTCTCCCGCTCAGCTTGCCGCAGACGAAGGAGGGTTATACTCTCGTAGTCGAGCCCTGGTGTAGAGCCACCACTGGAAGGAACACCGGGGAAGGAGAATGATGGCGCTTGTGGTGGTTTCGGTGTTGCTGAGGGTGCGGGCTAAGATACGAAGGGTGTCAATAGGTTTCGGGAGGCGTGGCTTGGGGTTCGGACTCACGAATGACGAGAAAGGCGTTGGGCCTGGGGGTGCGCCCAATGGCCCTGATATTGGGGTTGATGTCGGGCCTGTGCTTGGAGTGGAGGGTTTTGCGGAACTGCTTGAATTCGTCTGTGGAGGCGCAGGGGTAGAGGTTCCAGACGTTCCGGTTGGGAGTTTGCCCATCTTCTTTAACCATCCGAGAATGAGGGGCTCTTTGTTGTTGACCCATGTAATTTCCATTCCCTTAAGGTTGACTCGAGACGACGTAGAGGTGCGAGAGGCAGTGACGGAAGCATAGGCGTCGCCGATGTTTTTGAATGGTACCAGGGCTGTTGCATGCGTTGGTGTTGCAGTGCCATCGTCTACTGTCGCCTTGGCTTTCGATTTCGATTTTGAAGTCTTGGTTCGCATGCTGAATACGATGGAGTCGACGTCCACGGGGCCGAATGGAGACAGGTACTCTGCGATGCTCTCTTTTGTCGTGAGCTCGGGGTGCGACTTGAGAGAGTACTTCAGGCGGACAGTCGTGTCGAATTGGTCTAGCGCAGGGGGCTCCTCCACTCCATCCATACCAACATCCTCCTGCCCCTCACCCTTCCCCTCCTGCTGTGCCCTCCCTTTCTCCTGTTCCCAAGCCGCCTTCTCCCTCTCCTCCCTCAACCGCCGGCCTTCCTCCTTGATCCTCTCTGTCTCCGTCCACACTTCCCGCTCCTCCTTCTGCTTCTGGGATCGTGCGCGTTTGTGTGCGCGTTCGCGCTCCTCGAGCTCCTCGACGAGGTTCTTGCGCTTGTTGTCGTAGGCTTTGAAGCGCTCTTTGCGGGCTTGGGTGAGGCGGACTTTCGCGTCGAGTGCGAGGCGGCGGAGTGGGTCGAGGAGAAGCTCGTATGCTTGGTTTAGCTCATGGAATTTTCGGGCTATTTAGAAATGGCGCGATAATACTGGAAGTTAGGTTTGCTGAGTGTGACGGCGGATGGATAACATACCGGCATCGGGGTTGTTGGGGTTCCTATCTGGATGGACCTTGAGCGATCGCTGACGGTACGCTGTTTTGATCTCTTGGTCTGTAGCTTCGAGAGAAAGGTTCAAAAGCTCGTACGGTGAGATCTCAGGTTCCTCTGCTGTTGACGCCATGTTGTGTTCGTGGTTCGAGTTCAACCTTCGTGTGGTGAGTGATGCTTGCGTCTATTAGGATCGTGGGATGTTATCCTTGATCGAAGTTGCAGTGAGCGTCTAATGAGTCTGACTCACACCGCAACAGCTTCCTTTCTACCTCTTACTCTGCACCCCGGTACGAATCTCTTCGACTTCCACCACAACTCTTTTCTCTCGGAGGATGAGAGCACGTTTAAATCATCAGATATATCGTGAAAGGAGTTACAAGAATCAATGCTATACTAAATGCTAATCGAACACGAACACTACAGATGCTAATCGAGCCAAAAGAAGTACAGCAGCCAGTCAATCGCAATACAAATATAGCCAGTCAATCGCAACACAAGTACAACACTTATTACACCACAGAAACTCAGTGTCCAATCTACAGCACCAATATGACCAGTTCAATCTCACCCTTGCCTGAGGGTTAGCGTTCGTTTGCTCAAGCTTCCACACCGACTACTGGCTCTTCTGGTTCAACCGCGACAGGCGCGCGCCAAAGCAGGGTATTCTTAGCCCTCCCCAGAAACCTCTTCATCGCCCCCCACACATACGAACCAGGAGCGTATCTCTTTCTCTGCAACTGCGCCGCATTGGGCCAGACCTTCCTAGGTGAAGGAGGTCCCATCGCTCGGTAACGACGTCCGTCTGGCGTCTGAACGAACGAACGACCCTTTCCTTCGTCTTCAGCGTCCGGAACGGACAGACGCACACGCTTCGAGCTATTACGGCCTGAAGACGAACCCTATACAAAACGGCATTAATACTGAAGTTTTCGATTTAAAGAAGTCAATGCGTACCTGGTTGCCACGGATCTCAACCTGCTCCAACTCATCGACCTCTTCACGTCCTCGCTTCCTCCCAGCTCGAACCTTGACTTCGGCCGCTTCGCCATGGACTCGGCGCACCGCATTTTTCCGCCTCTCTGCGCTCGAGATATACGGCTGGGGAGCCCTGCCACTTCTCCGACTATTAGCTGTCGGGATGAAATAGCTCTCTATTTCCCTCTGTCGCTCTTCCTCCGAGATCGCGGCTTTCCACCACGAATCGCTGCACGAAGGGCTGGGGTACGCAGATTCGTCGAAGACGGGGTCGGATTCTGGTATCGGGGTGGTGCTCATGGGAGACGGCATGGCTGCGACAATCTTGTCGGCGACGATCCAAAACGCGTCCGCGCGCTGGAGTGGGGACAGCTCGATGTTCGCGAACACGCCTTCGGGGGTGGCTTCGGGGGTGGGGAGCTGAAGGAAGGGTTCGGTCGGCTGGACTTGAGGTAGGGGCAGCGATTGTTGCGGCTGCCAGCTGAAGCTTTCGGGAAACCACGAGTTCGAGGATGGTGCGGGCTGGCTGAAGCTGAACGGAGAAACTGAAGTCGTCGCTGGGGGAGCGTTGGACAGGAAAGGGGGGAGGGGTGGCAAATCTAAGGCGGCGATTTCGATAGGCGCGTCGGGGGAAGTACCGAGGGGAGGTGCGTCGGCCAGAATGGCATTTGCACGTATCCTGCGGGGTGGAGGGGCAGGTGCGCCGACGTGCGTTGAATCACCCATTGTGAAAGAGGAGCTGGCTTCTGTTGGGGCTTTGGTGAGAGGATTTGGGTGGGGAAGGGGGTTGGCTGGGAATGAGAGTCTGGAAAGCAGTGACGGTGGGGGAGGAGCGGTGGGAGGGGCTACAGGAGCGAACGCGGAAAACGCGGAGAAAGAAGAGAAGGGATTCGCTTGGATTGGTGCTAAGGGAGGCGTTACGGGAGGCGTCATCGACATAGCGTCCCAGTTTTCCAAGTCCATGGGGTCGACATCACCCTCGTCTTCCTGCCCCATCACAACATCAGAGGGTCTTCTGGGCGCCACGAAATACAGCCCAAAGGGTGTAGGAGCAGATCCCTGTAACCAGAAAAACAATTACATCAACAACGAAACCGGATGTTGATAGTCTATGGCGGCTTACCGGAGGTGGTGGAGGCCCACAGTCCTGGATGGACCCGTTTGTGGGCGGGCTCCAGTTATACGCGCCGCTTGCGATCATCTGGATGAAACTGAGCTGGTTAGGCTGGGCTGCTTGTGAGGATACAGGTTGGACGTTGGGGTTGAATCCGGGTTGCTGGACCTGGTGCTGAGTTCCATCGAATGCCTGGGACGCACCCTCCTCCGTCGGTATATCGATTTGCATTTCAGGCAGGTCGATAATTTTCGGCGCAGGGGGCGCCTTGGCGACTACCTTGGGAGAGACCTTTTGTCCCAAAGGAAAACGATTATTTGGTCAGTGCTCCGGGTGCAATAACCAGTCAAAGGAGCTTACCCGTGTTGGCTTCATGTTCTGCTCGTCGACTTCGTCTTCGACAGTGGCACTCCCGAGACGAGTGCTCCTGAAGGACGTCGCATTGGTAGAGTTGATGACAGGCTTCGTGGCGGGTACGGTCGGATGAACGGCCTGGGATGACCCTGAAGGGTTGGAAGTCGCATCCCTGCCGTTTGCAGAACTGCTTGGGCTTCCGGACCCTTGCTCCTGCGAAAGCTTAGGGGAGGAATTCCGTACATCGGTGCCCAGAGGTGGTTGTGTGCCGAATTGATTCGGCTCCGTCGCTCGACCCTTGCCTTTCTCGGCAGAGGTGAAGCTGGGAGGAATTGGTGTTGTGCTTTGAGGATGATTGGAAGAGGAGGATGGGCCAGCGACGAAGGTGTTGTTTGACGAGTCCCGGGCAGTGGAGACGAATTCAACGGAGGAGGTGGAGGATGCTGGAGATGCTGCTTCTTGGGTACTGTCAGGATGGGATGTGACGGGTGCGCTGGTGCTGTTAGGCGTGCTAGAGATAGGCGGGCGGGGCTGCGATGCCTGTGCTGGGGCGGAGTTCAGGCTCTGTGGGCAAGCCTCGACATTGCCTTTCTGACGGGAGGTACCACTTGGAGCGCTACCGATCGACATCGTGCTGGTCGCAGAGCTTTTTCGAGGGCCGTATTTCTTTTGTGGTTTATCTTTACGAGTTGAGGTGCTGGGACGAGTAAAGGTGTGGACTTTTTGCACGCTCCTATTGAGCTCGGCCGCGAAGATTCGTTGTTCTTCCGTTGACAGTCCTTCAGTCATTCTAAATGAATCTGTCTTGTTGGATGTGGCGTACTGGATATGCGTCGAGGAAAGATCGCGAGACTTCGTTTACTGCAGTTGTCGTCTGGTTGATGTCGTACGCGTCACGGAGGGAGCCTGCCCTGGAAGAGTGAGAGGATGGATCGGAGTCCCTTTCACTGGATGTGAAGACAAAGGAACGGTGCTGGAAAGAAAGATAGAGCATGGTGTGCCCCCTTTCCCTTTATTTAATACCATCGAGTGGCATACGCATGCAATCACGCTTAGGCCTGTCTGCCTTTGCTGTTAGGACCCAAAATTGGCCTTGTTCCTCCCTATTGTTGTGTGTTCCGGGAGCATACCGGCCTTGGCGACGAGGTTTTTGAAAGAAAAGGCAGCTTAAAGCGCTTTTTGTGAGGCGTCACTATGTCTTTCAACTCTCTTGTGTTTTCCATCGAGGCCGTTACGCGTTGAGAGGGCGACATTGTTACGTTCCGTGGATAAGGGGTTTAAGCTTTAAGGTGGGCGCCTATCGGGGACGGCCGACAGCGTGTTGATCCGCTTTGTAAGCTCTCCCATGATCCGTTCCAGAGGTCCGTGCGCCCCAAGGCTCGTTCCAGGAGGTTACTACTACCCTGCTCTTGTCCTGCTCAGCAGGAAGCGATACTTACACAATCTACGGCAGGTCCTAGTCAACCTCATAACGAATTGGGCCCAACTTAGTCAGAGGCTGACTGAGATGGGTGGCACGTCATATCGTCTTCGTCTGATGTTCTGTGCGGGCATATAAGGACTTTAGTGGTCACTGTATTGCCAGAAGATATCTTGCTTTCCCTCCAGTGACTCCCAAATCTACAATGGCCGCCAGAGACGTTTCAGCGCAGTCAGACTTGTCCAAGTTGAAGCACGAGGTTGATGGGTCATTCAAGCGCCAAGCATCCTCCTTCCGCGATGTTATCGAACCTGGAGGAAAGTTTGAGCCAGAATCTGGTATGTACACTGTCCAAAGGACAATGGGAGGAGAAGCTTACAGTTCCGCTCAGATAGGTATCACCTCTACGTCGCATATATTTGCCGTTCGTTCTCTTCATTTTTGCTATGGACCTGAAAAGTTGACGTTGGCCATAGCATGGGCAACACGAGCACTCATTGTACGCAAGCTCAAGGGACTAGAGGACATCATCCGTATGTGCCTACTCCTAAGTCAAGTATGGATGTGCACTGTCTTTACTTACTGGTGATCTGTGCAGCTGTCACCACCACGTCGCCCAGAATGGGGGCGGAAGGTTGGCCATTCGCATCGGTGGACCCCTTTCCCGGCGCGGAAGATGATCCTCTCTATGGCTCGAAGCACATTAAGGACCTGTATCTCAAAGCTGATCCAGAATATTCAGGAAGGTATACATTGTCCCATGTGTTCTCCTTATACTCGGGTATGACTGAGGTTGGATTAGATTCACAGTGCCGGTTCTCTGGGATAAGAAGAACGAAACGATTGTCAACAACGAGAGTTCTGAGATCATTCGCATCTTCAATTCTGCGTTCAATCACCTTCTTCCGGCGGAAAAGGCTGCTGTAGATTTGTATCCAGAAGAGTTGCGCGGCGAGATCGATGCGGTTAATGACTGGATTTACTCCAGCATAAATAGTACGTTCCTCACTTGGAAACCATGTCGTCGCCCACATCTCACAAGGCTGCATGATCATCGCCTCCAGACGGCGTCTACAGAGCAGGGTTTTCGACTAAGCAAGAGGGCTACGATAAGGCCGTTCGCGAAGTATTTGAAGGTCTGGACAGGGTTGAGAAACTATTGGATGGCAAGGACTATCTCGTGGGCGGCCGCCTTACGGAGGCAGATGTGCGTCTCTGGGTGACCGTTGTGAGTATACATCCACCCGTTTATTTGTGCGTTAGTCTTCTGACCATCTGTGCAATTCAGATCCGCTTCGACGTTGCATACCACGGGCATTTCAAATGCAACTTCCGAACCATTCGGGATGGATATCCCGCCATCGACCTGTACGTCGCCGTTTCGAACTCGTTTTTGGAAGTTCAGCATTAATCCGGGCGCGTCCAGTTGGGCGCGCAAGCTGTACTGGAATGTCGATGCCTTCAAATCGTCGACGAAGTTCGACCATATCAAGACGGGGTACTATTCCCAGGTGACGGTGAGTATTCAAGCCAGAGTGGGAAGACTTGCAACATGTCCAACTAACGCGGTAATACGAAGATTAATCCTACGAAGATAATTCCCGCTGGGCCAATTCCTGATATCAGGCCTCTTTGAGTTTGGAAGCACCGTATTCGCTACCTCCTGGTATACTTCGCTATTCTGTTGAAGTAGCTGACTAGTGACAGATTCAATAAGTAACAGTGGCTGCATACACATAGACCAAGGCGGCGCCAACCGCTGGGAATCATTAACGGAGGTTCATTTTCCGAGTCTGACGGGAGACTCGGACTCCTGACTATGTCTACGTTCTGGGCCATTCAGTCACTCGTGGCAAGGCCGATTTGGATATAAAGATCTGTGCGCGATTACTTGGTGCGATACTGCCCTATTGGGCTTGGGCAGTCAGCAGGATCGCCACCCCCTAGGCACCGGTATCTTGATCTTTTAAGGTCTTCTTTTCTCTGCTCGCATCCTCTCGCTCACCTCACCATGGTAATAGCTAATTGCACCAGCGCAGATTGGAATTGGGTGAGCACCTTCTCCCGCTCAGCACAGCGCCATAGTACCTTTCTGACCTATGCACATGCGACGTCAAGACATCCAATTCAAAGGGTCAAAGTCCTTGCACGCTAGCATCAGCCTTAGGAAAAGTCTGCAATGATGGTATGTTGTGCTTGCCTCGGAGCCCTCGTAAGAAAGGCACCTACTGTGGTACTGACCTACTTGCCTTCTTAGCCGGTTTTGATGTCCCACCTATAGGGCTGAATGGATACTATCTCACACCACTGAAAGGCTATGATAATCCTTGTGTCTGCAGCTCTGTGTTCTACTCCTTGTTGTGTGCCTGTGCGAAATGTCAGGGCGGACAATACCTCCGGTCAGCTCTCATCTGCCTCCAACATTATTCACCCTAAAAAGACTTTTGGCTTAGTTGGAGTTACTACTCTACAAATTGCAGCACTAATTACCTTGCGACGTAAGTCTCCGTATGACTTTGCACATCCAATCTGGCACCGACTCGACTTTCGAATTCCTAGCTTCCCTCGAGCCTTGCCACAAGGATTCCCCGTACCTCTTTGGGCATATCAGAATGTTTCAGTGAGCTTTGGATTTAGGCTGGCCAGCAGATACATCGGCTGAAGTCTTCGATCTTGACTTGCAGGTGCTCGATATGTGGTATCTCGCACTGGGGCCCCAAGATGTCAACACGAACGCAGAGGTTACCCCAGTTGCCGTCGCAGGAAACTCCACTACCCTCAATCCACCCCAGAATGGCACAGGCGGCGTCTCAGCTGAAAGCAGCGTCAAGAAAGGCGATACTGGCGCCATTGTTGGTGGAGCGGTCGGGGGTATCCTTGGTCTTGCATTGATTGGGGCTTCCGTATACGTGTTTCTCTCCCTACGCCACCGCAAGCGACACGAGGCCGCTCCCGAGGGCTACGATGGGAAGCAGGCGGCAGGACCCCAGATTCCGGGAAAAGGGCAATCCCAGGGTGCAGTGCTTTGAGTATACGGACATTGATTACGCGGTCTATACGATACAACTTGGAGTATACGAAATAGCAGGGGTAAACTTGGGTAATGAGTTGTGGTCGGTGTGCTAGAAGTTGTCGATACACGAGTTGGCAGTTGAACACCGCAATCAATCTTAGACAGACAACTGGGTCTGGACACTGATATACATAGTTATCCGTTGCGAACCGAATTCTCTTCCGCCGTCGACACCTTCTTCTCTCTCCGCCATGTCGTCCATCCTGATAGCCAACTGCTCCACAGCGCAGTGGGTGCGCCCTTTCCCTTGTCTGGCGGCATAGGGCCGAACTGACCGTCAATTTATTCCCATAAATTATAGACATTCAACTCAAAGAATCAGAGTCCTTGCACATTAGTCTCGGCTTTGGGGGGGCTCTGTTATCCGGATGGTATGTCCCGTTTACCTGGGGACGCTTTCAAGAAGGGCTTCTTAGGTTGACCTGCTCGTATCGAGTCTAGGCTATAGTGTGACACCTCTTCCGGACCCAACCTCCAGATATCTTGGGCCACTAAAAGGATACGAAAACCCTTGTATCTGCAGCTCTGTGTATTACTCTTTGATAAGTGCCTGTGCGATATGCCAGGGTGACAGACCGTACATGAGGTTAGCTCACACATTCCCCTCCACTATTTATTGATCTGATGCATAACTTTGAACTAGCTGGAGTCTCTGGTCGGCGAATTGCAGCACTACCTATATCACAACGTATGGCGCTATACCAGCAGGTTATCCGAAATCCTTTCTGACAAATAAGTTTCAGCTTCCCTAAAGACTTGCCGCAAGGATTCCCGGTTCCTCATTGGGCGTATCAGAATGTGCTGGTGAGCTTCGGTCATTTGGAAAGTAGGTGAACGTGACTAAGATTCTTTGTGAACCTCTAGGTTTATGACACTTGGTCGCAAACAGTGGCACAAGGCGACACGGGACCAGAGGTGTCTGCTGCCCCACTTCCGCCCCCACCCGCTAATAATACTAGCACCCCCACAATAAGCTCGACAACTCCCACTACATCGCAGAGTATTTCGTCGACTGGACATAATCTGGGGAAAGTCGATACAGCTGCCCTTGTTGGCGGCGCGGTCGGGGGCATCCTCGGTCTCGCATTGATTGGCGCCTCCCTTTACGCCTTCCTCTCCATTCACCGCCGCAAGCAATCTGCAACTCTTTCCATTCAGTCTCAGGTACATTCTCCCGAAATAGTGCATAGACTCGATGGTATTCCGGGAAAGGGGTGACATTGAGGAGGAGAGCGTTGATTCACGAATATCGATCACGCAGTCCATATGCATGCATTCTATACAATACGAGACACGACGAACGGAAGGTGATCTTTTATCTTACAATGTTTTACAGGTGATTATCTAGTACGCGCATGGTACCCTATGCCTATATATGTAGTAGCTTCGCCCGCATGCGTTAGATTCAGCCTCCAAGGCACCGATTTCAGCGAATCAATGGAGACACCTGACTTGAGTACACCGTTGTGCCCTACTTCTGGATTGACCGATTTAAACATATGCGGTGACCGGGCTGACTTTTGAATACCGTGTTTTGACGTGCAACAGAATTGTCTCTGAATTTAGCCCATGTGAACTGAGCAATGGGGCCGCTGTTATCCTTCCTATCCTCTCATGGTGTTTGCCCAGATACCGCTGAGATGTGGGTGCGTGTCTTTTCTCTCACTTAGAATGCCCAGTCCCAAGGATCTGCAACCTCGATGGCGCAGAATAGTACTTCATTCAATTTAAGCGCCCATCGGCCGCCTGCGGACCTGGCGTCCGGTGATCGCCGAGCGTGCAATCCTCCACTTTCCAAAGTTTCCACCACCCTAACCTGTCAAAATCTACTACCCGTCGATACCAGCCAGCGCCTCTATAGCCCGGCTACCCTGGGGCCGCTTTCTTCCGTCGCGAACACGAACGAACCTTAAGGCTCATTGCCAACATTGGACCAAGGACAACTTCCAACCATTAGTCGCCCAATAAGGTAGGGCGCTCGTTCCAAAAATCGTCCTTGATGATATCGCAGTGCAAAAGGACAACGCGTGTGGCCGGCTTCACCTTTTTCAATGCCTTTTTGTTCTTCTTCTCTTTCGGTTGGGCAGGCTCAGTAAGGACGTCGGAGGAAGGCGCTGTGTCGGCCGATACCGTCGTAGTCTCTGTCGTTGGTCCTTCAGGAGCCTGCGTAGGATGAAAGCCACGGGGCGTCAATATGGTATCGGAGCAAGCATGACGCCCACGAACCTGTCTCTCAGACCGAGCTTCCGATTGAGCTTCAGGGACCTCCTGCTCCTCTTCGCGCACCAAGATGCTTCCTTTGCGATACCGTGCGTCCAGCTGGTTATAGTTGATCTTGAATCTCGAATACAAGATTTCATGTTTATCCTTGGAAAACGTTCCCTATAAGGTCGCAAGTCAGTCGAACATCCTTTCTCACATCGGGGAGTTAAGACACACACGGAGAGAAGCATGGGCTTCCGTCGTTGTCTGCCCGCCCTGCTGCACCAAAGCCCAGAAAGTCGTGTTATAGAGGTTGTTGATGTGGGTGTCAGCCTGTCTCCAAGCAAAGTAATCTCGGATGTGCTTTTCTGCTGGGTAGGGTACGATACGTCCGTCGAAGGATGGGGGGTATTGGAGCGGCTTATTGGGGAAGTATTTTGGCCAGTAGAGGACGTAGCAGGAGGTGAACAGGGAGGTGAGTGTCGTGACGATCTTGGATTCCCGGCGGTTGTACAGGCTTGTCGAGCGCTTGAGCAAGAAGCTATGTATACATGACTCGTTCGTCGGACGTCCTCTGAATGTAGAATTAGATGTCGACGCACCTGTACTCATCCGATTCCCCGAACGCCAGAACGATATCGGGGTATTCTTCCATAACACTCCGCGCTGCGTGATCCATCAACTCTAGTGCCCGAACATCGTTGGGCTTTTCAAATCCATGGACATCGGTGAATCTAGTATTCACATCGGGTCGAGGTATAGCAGCAAGCAAGTTCAAAAAGCTAAGCCCGAGGAGAGGGAGAGAGGGAAGCTATCCCACCGACCGGTGAAAGGAATGGCCGTCCAGGCGGAACAACATGAAGGTATCGGGGAGGATTGGATCGGGGAGCTCAAAGTTCTTCACATAGCTGTATTTCGAGTTCGCCATCGTGAATGTTGAGCAGGTTTTTCGTTGCCGTCGTTGCTACTGGGTATGGGCAGATGTAATGGTGATGGTTGAGGTTCAAGGCAGAAGGCACCCTAAGGCACCATTTGCCGCCGGAGCAGTCCGTGCCGAAGGGTCCGCGTCCCATTATGAATATCATGATTATCGACCGCCCTTGCAACCCGACATAATCGTATGCTTGTCGTTTCTCTGGTCGTCTTATTTTCCTGGTCGAGAGCCGTTCGACGCGCTTCCTCTCTTTCCCCGCATTTCGCGCAGTGCTCGACCCTCTCGAAGCTCATCCCCACCTCGATACTCCAGCTCAACGCACCTTCATTCCAAGTCAAAATTGCACCCGCAGAGACGGCCGTTACGCGCCTCCGATCCCCCTCAACACACTCATGCACACATCATCATTCGCATTCAAGTCGGGCCTTGCACTACATCTACGACGAGTACAGCAGCCCAAGTACCCGCCTTCACTCAGCTAAACATCCGACTTCAAGCCAGGAAACCAACCCGTCATGGTCGGCTCGCTCCAAGTCGCGTCTAGTTCGCGATCTCGGCCTGCAACATCGAAAGGTCAGTCAGAGCGGCGGTTTAAGCGCGGTAGGGTGTACTCACTGTCGTAAGTGCAGAGACTGCGTCTCACAATCGTTGCAACTCGTATTTCAGCCCCTCGATTTTGAATGCCAGCGAGTCTCACTGCCGACGGCCGCCTGCATGTAATTAGAACGACTGGAACGAGGAAATAGGTGAGTAACGTGCCCCAGAATCGTGCCAGTGTACTTACCAGTCCATCTTCGACCCCAGAAAGCTAGAAAAGCGAACGCAAGGTCAGTCTCGATGGATGGATCATCACGGTTCGCACACCAACTTTCTATAGCCGTAACAGCGGCCCCGGCCGGCACCAACACGGCCAACGCAGCACCGAGAGCTCGAGGGACAGGCGCCGGCTTTGAGGGGCCTTGGGGATTGGAATCCGGATGATGCTAGTTGGAGGGTGGTGATGAGTTCGGTGCGTGTTTTATAGGACATATTTGCGACGTACTGACAATCCTAGGGGCCTGGCAAACTCTCCACGAGTCATCAAACTCAAAATAGCAAGGTCATCTCATCCCACACGCCTGTATCCCTTTCCCTGTCGGTAAACCTCCCCAGATTCGCAGCCACCTCCACCACTATACCAGCGCGAAAAGACTACTTCGTTGTTCTCATCTCCCGAGTGCGACGGGGGTGGGGAAATCCACCAACACCACCCAGCCGAGGGACTGCTGTCACACAGCACCCTCCACCTCGACTTGTTGCCCTCAGCTCCCTTATTGCATGAGAGGTAGATCCAACCCCCACGGACACCTCGTCGAAAGAAGAATATACGACAGCACACGACCACAGAACGAGTTCTAAAAATGGCATTTCAACCGAGCCCAATGTTAATAAGACGTTAATCCAAACGCTTCCAAATGCTAATAGTAGTAATCCTGCTCGCTGGCCGAAGTCTCCTCGCTGACCTCGGACCACCCATCATGATCCATACCACCATCGTAGCAGCTTTCGACCATCTCTTCGTACCCATATCCACCGTATTCCCCGCCTTCGAAAAGTGAAGATACCTCTTCGTACCCATACCCACCATATTCCCCGCCTTCGAAAAGTGAAGCTACCTCGTCGTCGCCTCCCCATGTCTCGACCTCACCCGGATTCAACGTGCTTCGGCGATGCCTCGCAGCTCTACCACCAAGAGAATGGAACAGGCTCTTCACTGCACCCCATACTTGCGGGCCGAACGCAATACTTGCCCCACTAGGCTGGTGCCCGACCTCTCCATCCCACACCGGATGCCGCCACTGCTCATACGTTTTCCCGGCTTCAAGTGGAATGGAGGAGAAAGGATCAGGACTCCAAGGGAAACTTGTGAAAGTGGGGGAGTACACCTCCTCGTAGGACGGGCCGTAGCTACGATGGGCCAGATCTCTTTCGCGCACTGTCGCGTACCCGCGGAGGTCGCTATCTCCGGCCACATGGTACGCCCGTCGTTTTCGTTTCGAGTCCCCTGAAGGCTAAGAAAGGTCTTCATCAGTACCTAGAACCATGCAGAAAACAAAGGAGGGCTTACACCGATGGCATATTCATTGGAAGCAAAATCATCGTCGTCTTCCCTACACCGCTTTCCAGGGCTGAACCCGACGGCGATTATACTTTGCGCAGGAGCCGGGAAAAGCTTCTCTAGGACAAATCGTCGATTTCTCGCCATCTCCCTTTCCGTGAGCCCAGACATCTCTCTCGTCGCGATGTATCCGACGCGCTTCACTTCTCTCTCCATCGCCGTCTCCTGGCTTGCCACGGCGAGCCACCATCCTGTCAACTTTGCCTGTGGGATCTCGTCCGGCGGCAGCATTGGGCCCGGCCTCTCGGCTCGTGGCTTCGCTGGTGGTGGGACGAAGGCTGGACGAGGCAATGCCACGGGCGCGGAGGAAACTGGTGACGATGCATCTAAGGCTGTCAGGACATCCCAGAAGGCATTCGCGTGCTGGACGGGCGACGGTGCTGGGACGAATGGAGTAGCTTGGGGTGGTTGTCCCCACATGTTGGTGAGCACGGTTTGGAATGCTGTTGGTGCGGACTGTTCCATTGGCCCGCCGAAGTCACTTGCGAACGGTGCTGCTGGCGCTGGGTGACTCGTTCCAGAAGAGGGAGAGGACCAGAGGGAAGGGGTTGAACCCAGTGGAGGGGCGCTTGCGAGGGAAGGTGTTGAACCGAGAGGAGGCGCATTTGAGAGGTTATCACTTTCTGTCCCTGTCCATTCCATTGAGGACAGGAGGGAAGGTGTTGAGCCCAGAGGGGGAGCGTTTGCGAGGGAAGGCGCCGTGGCAACAGGGGGCGCATTTGAAAGGGATGGCTTCGCGGTCAGTGGAGGAGCGTTTTCGAGGGATTGCTTGGGTTCTAGAGGGCTAGCACTTTCAGGGGGTGCGGAGGCGAGGGGGACGGTGTCTTCAACAATTGATGAGGGGGAGGCGGCAGGACTAGAGCTCGTGGGGGCTGACGTAGAGGCGGCAGCGGAAGTTTCCCCGAGGGGTGGTGGTAAACCAGGGGGCGAAGCGTTTGAGAGGGACGGTTTAGGTGCAGGAGGAGGAATAGGAGGCGGTGTCGATGCAAGCGGCTGAGCGTTCGCAAGGGACGGGGTACTCACACCTGCATTCGGAGTCTTGTCCTCAGCATTCTCCAAACCATCTCGTGGGCTTCCGCTTGTTTCGGTGGAGGGTTCCTCGGAGGACGTCTCTTTTTCCTTGCCTTTGCCCTTCGGTGGGACAGAGATGGGCTCCGGAGTAGCCTTGGTCTTCGGGGTAGACTTGGTCTTCGGGGTAGCCTTGGTCTTCGGGGTAGCCTTGGTCTTGGGGCTGTCGAAGGCCGAGATAGGCCCCTCAGCAGGCTTGCTGCTTGCGCTGGAGTCAATGGAGGCTTCCTTGCCCTTGAGAAAGTTCCCAGAGACGGTGATGGTGGCCCTGGCAGTTTCTTCGCTCGCGCTGGGAGAATCAGTGGCATCGTTGGCCTTCGGGATGATTCCGAAAACCGAAACGGGCGCCTTAGTGGGGTCTTTGCTCGTGGTGGGTGTAGCACTATCCTTAGGGGAGTTGCCAAAGACCGAGGTGGTCTCCTTGGGGGTGTCGTCGCTTTTGTTCGGGATATCAGAGGTGTCTTTGGGTTTCGGGAGGACACCGAAGACCGAGATGGGGGTCTTAGAAGTCTCCTCGCTCGTGCTGGCGCCATTGGAGAAGCTACTGAAGACCGTGATAGGCGTCTTGACAGTTTTTTGGCTTGTGCTAGCGGCTTCATCGCCCTTGGAAAGGCTGCCGAAGGCCGAGACGGGTTTGTTGTCGACGCTGCTCTTGGGGAAGGTACCAAAGACCGTGATGGGCTTCCCAGCTGCATCGTCGTTCACACTGGAGCTCGCATTGAAGACACCGTGACCGAAAGTGGAAACTTGAAGGTTATCGAAAACCGTAATGGGTTTCTTAGGAGTGTCGTCGTTCGTGCTGGAGGCAGCAACTTTGGAGGGGTTGTGAAAGGGTGGGGTTGGCTCTTTGGCGGGGTCGTCGCTCGTGCTGGTGGCATCTTCGCCTTTGGGAGGGACACTAAAAGCCGAGAGCGTCTGCTTATCTTCGTCGTTCAGTGAGTGGGAGCTTTCGGCGGTGGGCAAGGACGCCGCTCCGCGGATGGAGAGTTCAGGAACCTTGGAACCCGGCGTCAAAGGCATCTCGGGCACTGGGCGACTGCGAAAGTTGGTCACCGGAAGAGAGATGGGATTGGCTGATTGAGGTGCCATGTAGAGGTCGTACCCAAGGTCATGGTCAACAGGGTCCTAAACATGGTCTGTCAATTCCTGTCTCCTACTGCACTAACCAGAGAAGAACTTACCTGTGTGCTGGTTTTCCCAGGTTTATCTTCCTCCGCTTTGGGCGCTATCTCCACCTCGACCATATCACCTTCATCCTCCTCATCGTCGAAGCGGAAGTGTTTCGGAAGCTTGGACTGGGACTTGGGAGGTGATTCACGGAAGGAGCCGAATGATGAGGGGTGGGGGTTGGAAGACCATGAAGCTGCTGAGGGTGCGGAGGAAGGGGTACCTGGGATGAGACCCGCGACCTTGCTACGTGGAGTCAACGTCTCGAAAAAGTCGCTCGTTGGCATGGGGTGCTCATCCGTAGGGTTTGAGATTCCTTCGGGGGTGGCTGCTCCAGAAGGCATGGATGGACCGGCGCCAGGAGCCTTGTTGGCATCCAGGATGATATCGTCTGCAGCGGGCGGCGTCTTGCAGGAGCTTGGAAGTGCATGGTTCGTCCCGTCACTGACGGACTGGGTGGTCGCCGTGCTCGTTTCGATCCTCGTGGAATTGGGGATACCCGGTGCGACGTTCTCAGCTAAAGCTCCGGTGATATCCATAGAGTCTCCATCAGAGACCTTGGCGAGAGGGGAAGGAGCTGTAGCGTCTCTCGAACCCGTGAGGCCGTTATTCAGGCCGTTGGCGCTCTTGTTTTCCCCGACGTCTGCGGCTCCGTCAGCCCGATTCGCTGCAGCATTCACAGGTGTCAGATGTGGGGACATGGGGGATTTGCCGTCAACATTCATTGAATCCGAGGCCGCAGCCGCTGGCGCCCCTGGAGAAGTTTTAGTTGTGACAACGATATCAGTAGAATTATTCTGCTCACCAGCCTGTCCCATGGGTACATCATCAGCCTTTCTGCTCGAAGAACCACTGCTACTGGCACCCTGCCCAACCGAGCTGGCCTTGATTGCATTTACCCTGGCGTTGCTAGCACGGTGATCGGGAGGGGGATTCCTGCTGTTATTTCCAGGGCCGGGAGTACCTGGGGCCACAGGAACCTTTGGCTTGTAACTGGCGTCTATTCGGGTTACCTTCTTTGCCGGGGGCTTTGGGGGAGGTTTCTGGGCCGGAGCCTTATTCGCCTTCTTTCCCAATGGAACCATCTCTTTCCAGGCGTGACTCTGTAGCATGCGGCTCTTCGTCGCACCTTCCTTCACGTTGTTGTTTAAAACATGCGTTTGTCCGTCTCCCTCGGGATTTAAGTCCGTTGGGTTGACCTGCGCCGTCGACGTGAGGGTCCCAGATCCGATGGACATGCTGGCCAGACTATCCGCGACGAGACGTGCTTGCGCTGTTAGTGTAGCGCTAGTCGGGCGTACAGAGCTGGTGTGGGCCTTTGAGGACGAGGCATGTGGCGTAGATGGACTCGGACGTGAACCAGGAGAAGGAAGTGGGCGCCCTAATGGATCTTCGAGCGGCCGGGTTACTGGGTTGGGCGGTGGTAAATCCGGGACATAGGGCCTTTGAGGGAGTATTGAAGACGGAGACGGGGACGTAGGTCGAGTATTCGGTGGCTTAGTAGGTGTGGGTTGGGTTGGGTTATATGGTGTGCGAGACGACGCGCTCGAAGTGCTTTGATTGCTGTTCATTTCGGCCTTAATTGGATGCTGTTAGATTGCTGGTATTAGGTTCGTATGAATTTGACAGCTATGGCGAAATACGAGTGGACTGGAGGTGGTAAATACCTTTCGTCAAAGCGAAATTGCGCAGGGGGAAAGATGTAGTTGTTCAGGGGGACAATGTGGTTGCGAAGATGAAAGGGGTATGTGCTCTTCAGTGCCTTTATTTCCGCCTCCATAAAGCGGGCATCAATGGCTTGACTTTGGGACCAGGCGGTGTTACAGCTGTGGTTGCCGGGTTCTTGTTTTTCGGCAGCTAATTGTTGTGCAAGGTTTTCCTGGTCGTTGAAGGCAGGACAAGGACAGAGGTACGGCTGCATATCGTCGGACTTTGACTTTTTGTTTTCCGTTTCCTGGTCACCACGAGGGCGTTTGTGCGCCACACTAATTCATGGGCGCCTACTCTATTTGGTGATGGTGGCGGTGTTTCACGTTAACAAAGGCGAATTCCGAGTCGGCAGCTGGGCAAACTCAAAAACTCGTAGCCCAAGCTTGATCGTGAATTCGTAGTCTGACCGAGAGCGCACTGTAGGTCCTTGGACCAGCCGCGCTATTTATGCCCTGACCTCAAATGCTCCGTTGCCCGCAATATCCCTTAAGACTTCGACGCTCGTTCATCTAGGTACTCATGAATCTGCAGTGCTCATATGCACCTCTTCCACGAGTCGATTATAAGACTTGTGGGTCAGTGTCAGGATTCGACGTCCAGCGGGACGCGTGGAAGATACAGTGTGTGACGCTGAGAGCGATGCATATTGGAGATGAGAATGAGATGACTACTATGCTACATATGATGGATGGTCAGCGAGAACAAAAAAGAGTTGTGGATAGGATGGAAGGTGAGTGAAAGTAAAAGTATAGCGGTGGTGAAGGGAAAGGGGTAAGTACTTGGTGTCGTGAACAGCAAGTCTCCAATGGCTGTGGAAAGAGTAGAGACGAAGATCAATAAGAATCTCTGACCGCGTACTGGTATGTGATCTCGAAGTGTTTGTCACTGGAGCGAACACCAAGCGAGCAACCGAAAAAGAAACAGAAGCGTCCCCAACAACCCAGCGCAAAACAAAAAAGCAATCATACAACAAAGGGAAAAAGAAAAAAACCACAGAAAAACGGCACGCGCTCACAGGTCCACATCCAGTGCGACCCTACACAACGGACACGTCTGACTCCTCAGCAACCAGCTTTGCAAGCACCCGTCATGAAAAGCATGCTGGCAGAGCGACGTCAACGCAGCCATCTGCTCCACCTTGAACTGGGACAGACAGATCCCACAGCTATCCACCCTCTTTCCACACAACTTGAACTTCAGCTTCACCCGCCCGTCCTTCGTCACGCGCCGCCGCTCCAGCTCAATACACCCGAGGAGGGAGATATTGCCATTGCCAGGAACGGTGCGGCTGGAACTGGTGGGGGATTCGAGGAGGCTGCGGCTGGCGGGCAGGCCCTCGATGGTGCTGTCGGTCGTGTCGCTGGCGCCCGCTGCGTCCTCGTCGACAAGGCTAGGGAACTTGTAGCTCCTGGCACTGTATTCGGTGTTCTTCGCGAGGATGTCCGGTGTTCCTGGCTTTCGCCACGAGATGCGTGAAGGGAGGTGGTGCTGGAGGGATGGAACCGGGGACGGGGATCCGCGGGCCCTAGGAACTCCGCTAGCATGAGCAGGGCCTTCGTTGGGCGGGGTAGGATTTAGCGTCTGCGTGGGCTGGACAAGTGTAGAGTCTGCACCGACCCCTCCCTCTCCTTGAATTCGACTCATGTCGGGCTGGGGTGGCGCAGGAGGACAACTCACGTCGTAATTTGACCCATCGCGCAACCGCTCGTCGTCATCGGCAAGCTGCGACGCAAACAGGTCGAGATCTGTGATCTCCGAGTACACAGGCCCGGGAGCGGGTTCGACATGATCTGCTCCTTCTCGCCGAGCCATTGGAGCGGGTGTAGAGGAGAGGGTGGGCATAAAATCGAGGGTTCCGACTGGGGCGCAGAGAGGGGTAGGGGCTAGAATGCCTGCGGTCGCGATCGGGGAAGCGGGAGTGTCAGAGAGGTCGAGGAGGTCGCCTGTGAACGGCGCAAAGTCCGAATCCGACTCGTTACCATCCAACGTCGAGCCGTCGTCAAGATCAATGAGAAGCCCCTCCTTGCAAGTCGGCAAGCGCGATAGGATAGGGGTTTCAAAGAACTCTTCGTTCGGTGCGAAGGTCGAGTCGATGTGCGGCCTTGGCTGGCTGGAGGGCGGACGCGGCAACGGTCTCCCAGGATAGTGATGGCGTGTAGGAGTGACCGGCTCCTCAACGAAAGGCGACGGTGCTCTGGAAAAAACAGGCGGTTGCTCAGCCAATGGAGGTGGGGTCCAGCGGATATGTTTTGAAACTCCGCGCTCCAAAGGCATGTCCGGGCGGGCCGGAGCGGGCGCCAAGGCCGGCGCTTGAGGCTGAGATGGAGGAGGACTGGATGTTGTTGGAGAACTGTCGGCGAGGGGGAGGTTAGATTTGAGCGGAGTGGACGGTAATGGCGTATCGACTGCCTTCCAGAAAGATGAATCAAGCGTGGCAAGCTCTGCCTCAGCAGGCGTAAATGCGTCCATGCTCAGAGGAGATGGGCGTGCAACGTGCGCGGTCACGGAGTTTCTGGGAATGATGGATTGGTGGGGAGGGGATAAGCTCGTAGGAACATTTTGGGGTAGCCTCGTGCGGACAGTCGTTAAGACCGGCTCGAGAGGAACGGGAATGGGGACCTGGATGCGGGGAGGGGTAGGGGCAGGTGATCTCCGCACATGCCGTTGAACGAAAGGTACCTTTCGATCCCGCTGAGAGAGAGGGTGGACGGAATTGTGAGGGTTTTCTTGAGGGGCAGGTGGCTGTCGTTGAGCTGGAGGAGGTGGTGGCAGTGATGGCTGGGATGGTGATTGTGGAAGCAGCTGTGTTGGGGACTGGGCAGCGAGAGAGGCCTGAAGAGATCGATATTTGTCCACAGTAGGGGCGCCATAGGTGAAGCTAACGCTTCGAGTAGGCGAAGAGGCTGAAGCTGGAGATGTACACTGACAAGCTTCGACAACCGACAGCAGGCTGGACGGAGCTTCGTCTGTATCGTCGGCTGACAGCTCTTCCCAGGAATCCAAGGCTTCAGGTGACATAGGAAGGTCCTTCGGTCTGTCTTTCTTGGACGAGAAAAACCTCCGCTTTTCCGATTTTCCATTGGTAGATGATGATAGAGGCAACCTCAGGAAAGACGCCGTTGCGAGAGAGGTGGTGCTCCTGAAGAACGTTGAGCCCTTCGGAGACTGCATGTAGGGCGACGTTCCAGGAGTCGGATGGGCTGTCTGAGGGCGATCTCCAGTCTGCGGCGTCTTTGAGGGGAATATGGTGCGAAGGGGAGACAAGGATAGAAACCGGCGTTTTGGCGACGCGACCACGGGGGTCTGTGGATCACCAGAGCCATCAAGGAGTGCAGCGAGGTCGAGGGTTGGGCGCTGCTGGGTCCTGCCGCGAGTCTCGAGACCTGTTGAAGGCTTCGTCGGGGCTTCGTCACTCGTACGAGCCGTCGGGCTGGGAAACTCGACACCGCGTCGATGACGCCAATCCTCTCTGACCCTCGTGGCGAGATCGGTGCCAGATGGTAGGCCATGGTCGGGCGGGACTGAGCCGCTCTCGATTATTAGCAACGAGTCATCGGAGTCCGAATTGGACTCGGGCTCCGTATTACTGTCGTTCACGTTTGTCACTTCTTGCGGTGGCCATTGCGATGAAGCGACTGATTGGGGGGGCATCGATGGTAATGGCATGGTACCCGGAATGAAGGTGCCCACGGGTGAGGCGACGGTCGACACCAAGGTCAACGTGCTCGGGCAAATCGACAGCGCCGGCGTCGAAATGGCCTCCTGGAACGACGGAGGGGGGTAGTTTGGGACAGCTGGGACCATGAGCACTTTAACGGAGGACAGAACATGCCCACGTACCATCGTTCAAATCGGCGAGCCCAGGACGGTCCTGGCGACTGTTACGAGCACCCCTCCGGGTGCTGGTACGAGCGGCGCTAGTAATTCGAGGAGAGATTGGGCCGACATTAAACCTTTCTTCATCCGGCCGGGAGCTTCTCTCTGCTCTGGGTCGAGGTTTGGCTCCCCCTTTGCGACTCCTGCTCTGCCTGGAGAGGTCAGAGCTCTCGGGGGCGCCGCTGGCGCTTCTACCAGGGCTTATTCCGGGTGGAAACGGCGTCAGAGAGGCTGCGTCCGCGTATCTCGTCGAAGACATTGGAAAAAGTCAAAGAGGGACGAAGAAGGCTTGAGGGAACATGCGACGGCCACACGCCTCGAGCCTTGCTGGGTTTGGTGGTGCTTTTATTTGGTCGATAGCCCCCGTTGGTCCGATACTCCGCAAGAGCCTACGGTGCGGCGTGATAACATGGTTAGATTGTGATAATCCCTGGGTCGTGGAGGCCTGCACTGTGCTGGCCGAAGCCAACGAATGCACAAGCTCCGTCACCAAGTCCGTTCCGGCGTACAGTCAGCTTTCCCACATTGATTTAGAGCCGGCGGAATCTCGATAGGGGCAAACGGGGCGAGGGCCAGTCCGCTGACCCAGGGTTGTGCCTCGTTCCAGCATCGTGGTCTGGTCATTCAGATCTCTTGGATGTTCACTACCATATAGAGGAGTGGTTCCCCCATGTGCCCGAGCTTGAATCGGATTTCTATCTGCCTTTCAGGGTCCTTACGATCTGGAGTAGTTCATGACGCCGTAGAATTAAATAACCAATGTAGCCCGAACAGAATCTCTATAGTATAGTACATAACTTCTTCCCCATTTTCCGTTATTCGATCTTCGTGGCCTCCTGCGTTTACTGAGCTTCTCCTTTGACAGCACCCGGGACCCGCTCTTTACCGCTCCCAGGAATGGGGGCTCCAGAGGCGACTTCAGACACCTGGGAAGAGCTCATAGCTTTGTCCGTTCCACCAGCCCCTTGCCCTGGGTTATCTATGCCTGTATTCAGTGATAGTCAGAAAGGGCAGGATGTGGCACTACGAACGGTACGGTGACGATAAGCCCTCTTTCGACTTGACATCTTTTCCCATATAGTACATGGCGCCCAGACCCACTGTACAGGCTGTCACTATCATAACAGCCTACAGAGACAAGTTCATCCTGGAGCTCACATCCGAGAATGTTCGACTCACCATGGGGGTTCCTCGCTTTTGGAATGATCTCGCGCCGACTTGGTCCATGATTATGTCTGTGGCGTTGGTATGCTAAGTAATGGTGCGTGGTGGTCTTCGATAAAAGTGATGAATTTCGGGAGACAGTGCGACCTTAAATACCGGCAAGAAGAGCCACTGGAGACCGGACTCCAGAGCCCTTTCATGCATGACGTCATTTGCCCCTATGGTATACATACCCCCACCGCAGCCAAGACCTAGCAGTTGAGAGGAATGGAGTGCGTCGCTGTAAGCACCCAGTATTATCTCGGAAAATCAAAGTTATCTGGTGCTCTATATCGAGCTTCCTAATGGCCAGGCCTCACAGATATCACAAAAACCGAAATAAGCGCCCATAAATATATCGGGACAAATACAGAGAACACAGGACCATACACGTTGCTTCTGAACCCTTGCTTCAATCACATCTGGCCTATCTTGCCTTTCTTCTACCACTAATACTCCTTGTACCCAGTTGCATCCTCCTTCGAATCGCTGTGGTCGACGTTACTTCGCCTCAGCGGGTTGCGGGCGGCCCGCATCAGAGCGCGCCCTATCCGACTGTGTGTCGGGCTGGTGCTTCACTATGTAGTAGATCCCTCCTATGGCCACTGCTGCACCTGCAATGTAGATTGCCGGCTGTAGGTGAAGATAATCAGTACGTAAGATCTGACATTGAGTTAAGCGCCAGGCGTACGAATGGTTGACCTTTCTTTCCGAGATCTTTGGGGAGGTTATTCATGTTGTTCGTAGAGATTTGGGCAAAAGTTTGAGTGAGCCTGGCGTTAAATGTGAAGGATGTTTCGGTTGCACTAAGGGGTGCATCTCGGTTTATATATCCAATGGATGCTGGGAAACTGCTGGAAACTGCCAGACTTCTGGTGACGTCGCGATCATAGTCATACGCCTGCGCGTATGACTACATAAGGCAGGTTCTCAGACCTGGCGAGTGTGTCTCTGGTGTAGACCATGCTACGTTGTCGATACAAGAATGGGCACAGTCGATTGGGCTAGATGAAATTACATGGTAAAGATACAAATACAAAATGAACTACTTAGACAACATCGCAGAGCAACAAAAAAAACAACACCGATTCACAATCTACCACTTATGCGCAGACGTATAGTTCCTAGTCGCATCATGCAGATCCAAATTCTTCGCCTGTCTCGGGAACTGTGGGTGTGCCCCACGCCTCTCCCTTTCACGCGCAGCGGCCGGGTCGATGATAGTAGCCTTCGTCCCAAGGTGATCATTCTCAACTGGGAAATAGAAGAAGCCTTCAATCAGTTCGGGTGCCAAGTAGGTTTTGAGGACGAGTCTGGGTGAAGGACGTACTCAGAGATGCGTGACCTGTATCGAACCTCGTCTGCCTCTGGAGGATCCTGTCGATGAAGAAAAACGTCCCGACGCAGCCGGCGGCGCATAACATGAACTATAAGACATGGGAGAGCGTGAGTTGGGAAGTGGACGTGCGTGGGGTAGTGGTTCTTACCAGCCTGGTACCGCCGTTCTGTGCGTAGTATCTTGCGTCCATAGTGGCAGAAAAGGGTAAGAAAGTAGTGACTATCGCGTCGATACGCAGTTGGTGGGAGACGTTGGGTGCTGGACGAAGGGCAAGCAAACTATTGAGATTCGAGATACCCTCTAGTCGCGTTATATAGGTCTCGCAAGTGGGAATCATGTAAGCAGTCAATTGAAACTTGTCTAACCCGCTCCCCAATACAGTTCCAAAAGCGGCAACCGAGCTAGACACAGTGGAGAACTGCGCGTATGGGTAAGCTTGGGATTAATGTGGTTACTGCTACACAAGTCTAGGCGGCGAAAATGCCGATACTCGATCGCGTGTTACCAGAGCTGTCGACCAGAAGGGCGTCCTGCGAATATAAAAAGGGATGAGCAATGCCCCTTGCCAGGCAGAATTTTGTCAACATTCAGACTCACCGCGCACGAAGACCCCAAATTAGCATTGCCAATCCAGCCAGGCTCCCAGTAGAGAACGCCGGTCCCACGTCCGTTGGGCAGATTCTGCACAATGCTCTTGACGTTGTTGAACCATGAGGTTTGGCCGGCCGCAGAGACGGGGTAGTTCGCGCTCAGAGATACCCCTGAGCAGACGGCGGGCCAGTTCGTTTCGACGACCATGACCTCCTACACACCCAGCTTTGAACACCCACACATCACAACGAAAGGAGAAGTTGAAGCGCACCTTGTTATACTTATTCACGAGGTTCGTCAAGCTGGACTTGAGCGCGTCAGGTGTGGCGCCCGTGCCATAGAACGGATACAAGCTGAACGACAACACGTCCACATCGGCGGGCTGCAGCTTTCCGGGGAGGTAGACACCGCTGAAGAACCAGTTCACAGCGTTATAGTCCCAGCCATTCGCGAGGTGGATCATGGTCTTCACGGAGGAGGAGGCAGCTCGGGCGCCCGCTGCTGCAGAGTGGAGGAGCTCCGAGAGGTTGTTGAAGTTGTTGTTGCTCACGCGTCCGACGGGCCAGAGCATGCCGCTGTTGATTTCATTCCCGAGCTGTGGGTAGGAATTATGAAGGGATGCCATTGTTAGGGGAGGAGGGGCTGTACGAACCTCGATGTATTTGGCGGGTGTTCCTTGATTTTGGAACGCGAGGACAACGTCCCGGGTGTATCTGTCGTGTTCAAAGGGAACTTAAGCGCCCAGCACCTTACGCTCTGATGTGCCTCCCATGAACTTACGTGTATATCTGAGTATTCAGCCCAGCCAAGTCCTTCGGCCACGCAGATGGAATAGCCTGCTTGCCTGGATCGGCCCCTATAAACCCCATGAATACTTCACCCACCCAACGAAAAGTATGCTGCATTACTCACAAGTGTCACTGTAGTGAAGATCGACATAGATATCCATGCCGGCGGCAGCAGCGCGCTTCGCGATAGCCAACGCATAGGACAGGCTATACTCAGTATAGGTGTTGCTCGTCCAGACGCGGATGCGGGCGAGGTTGCATCCGCGGTTCTTCAGGATCGTCTCGAAGGGGAGCGAGGTTCCGTTGTCTTTGTATTTGATGCCTTTGTTCTCGACGTTTATGAGGGATGAGAAGTCGGCTCCGCGGTAGGTGATAGCTTGGGCTAGCGGAAGAAGGAGGGCTACGAGGAAGCCGTGGAGAAGCATGGCGGGTGGCAGGGTTGGGACTGTGGTCAGTGGGATATGTTTATCTTATAGAGATGGTTTCTAGGGAAGCGAATGTGGTTTCGGGGAATTGGATTCCATGTGACAGACATTGCGGCTAGGAGAAGTGTTTCGTGTGGGGATTCCGTCCGTGGTCGGGGGAAGTGGATATGGAAGGAGGGGTAGAAAACGGTCTGCACGCGAACCATGCACCGATCAGCGAGTTTACCTTCGCCTGTGAGAGTCGTAAAGGATCAAGGAGAAGTAGAGGCTAGTGACACCAGAAGTCGAAGGCGCGTCATGTGCATGCAAGGAGTGAAGGGCGACGGTTCTATCAGGCCCCGGCTCCCCGAGAACGGATAATTAGCCAGCATGGTGACGAACGCCTGAGAGTCTGCATCGCAGGAATTTCGGTGGGCGATCGAGCGGCTACATCGAGCACTCTGAGTGCCATAGAAGTATTCGATGCAGCGGGTGCTAAGTAGAAATTGGGAGAAGCAGGGTGGGTGCAGGCCTCTCGAGTTCTTCGGCGACAGACCGCGGTTGGAGCCCAATCAGCACCTAGTTCTGTTATGGGTGCTCTTCGTATCTGAGGTTACAATTAGGGCTATTGGGGAATACTTCTGGTCTTTTGGTAGCAGGAATCGTTTGAATATGAGGAAAGTTCGCCATGATGGAAACTATTCAAGTCGGTTCCGCCTTCTCCGTTCCGCTTGTTCATGTTACGATCTCACGGCATTGACCTGGCTGACAAGCCTTACCAATAGTCATCTGCACCCAGTCACCTCCAATTACTGCTTGCTTCAAGTTTCAACTCGATTACCACCACCACCACCACCAAGGCCACCCTCGAACTCCCCCCAAGCTCACAAATGGCCTCAGAGCACAAGGCATTTGCTCCCAAGGTCCCCCTATCAGGCCGGACACAGATACATAAACTCGATGCAGGCCTAACATCCGTCCGAGGTCAATATTGAATCACGGCGGGTCCGTCTTACGGCTGTAATGGACAATCATCTCTGACATTCTGCATACGTCTAGGCGCCCAGGATATTATCACGATGATATCCGAAAGGCGAACCGTCACCAAGCTTGTTCTCGGACATAACGATCTCGGAAACGAAGGCACGATAGTGCTGTTCCGGTTCCTCGAGTCGGCCTTGGGTCGCAATTACCCTATCTCGGAGATTAGCTTGAACTCGAACGGAATCAAGGATGAAGGACTCGTTGCTATTTCGAGGTACTTGAAGGAGAATCGAGAACTCAAGGAGTTGTTTCTGCAAGGGGTACGTGATCCCCTAATCGCTTATTATGAAGTGCGTCATAACAGAACCCTGCAGAACGCGTTTACTGGAAACCCAGCCGTTACAAGAGCATTCGTGGAGGCTCTTAACTCATCGCGCCTTGAAATCATCTCACTGACGACCAACCACGGACTCGGGGATGCATTCATCGAGAGCTT
Source organism: Ephemerocybe angulata (assembly GCA_013368325.1). Taxonomy (NCBI): domain Eukaryota; kingdom Fungi; phylum Basidiomycota; class Agaricomycetes; order Agaricales; family Psathyrellaceae; genus Ephemerocybe; species Ephemerocybe angulata. The sequence continues at coordinate 240,259 of JAACJK010000117.1, forward strand.
CATGCCCCATCTGAACGCCCCGTGCCTCCGGGAACTGCACATCTCGTCCATTGGGTTAACACCCCGTTCCGTGCCCCACATCGTCTCATACATCCGTTCCCCAGAACGCTGTAGGCTGCACACCCTCCGCTGCAACGGGAACTCGCTCGGCCTGCGCGGCGTAAAGTCTATCATCCGGGCTATCCAACAGAAGAACTACTCGTTAATCTCCATGGAGTGCTGGGCGAACCAACTTTCTGGAGATAACAGCAACCTGCCGCAACACATGTCCGATGGAGAGGAGGACGAGGACGAGGAGGTCGATGAGACGTCCGTCGAGGTGTGGAAGGTGTGCCTTGCGCAGCTTGGGGGGCTTCGGATGCGCAACGAGCACTTGAAGAAGGAGACTCAAGGGCAGGCGTTGGACCTTCTGCGGTACTCTCGTGTCCTTATCCTGCGTTCATCCCTGCGGCCTGAGGCTCTTGCATCCCCACTGGAAGCGTTGCACTTGCGGACCCAAGCCCAAGGGTCAGAGGAGGACACCAGGCGGGATGTCTTCCCATTCACACACCTTCCGACGGAGCTTCAGCTTTCGATACTATCGCTTCTGGCGCCTTCGTTGTCATCTGCGCAACGAAGTCAGATATTTAGCTACGCGGCCGATCCATCCACTCTACCTCCCCTCCTTCCCGCTTTGAGAAGGAACGTCGCCTCTTGCCTTCCGGACCCTTTTGCTAACCCAGCACTTTCCGCGGGGGGAAGTGGTAGTTTGTGGCCAGTAAATGGGACCAACAGAGATGGCCATTGTAGTGGCGGACAATGCATGGGTGCGATGAACGCTGTGTCTTGTAATAAGGACAAAGAAAGGATTAGGTGGCTAGATGCAGTGGGTTGCAGTATATACGATCCCGAATAGAAGCCATTCATAATCAACATGCTTTCATCCAAAGCAATTCGAGGACAATGAGACTGTTGACTCCCAGGAGGGTATTTGCACGTGTTTGATGTCAAAGCCGTCGCCCCTTGACAATGTGGACTGTCCTGTTCGGCTTGCCTGTTAGGATTGTCCGAACGGTCTGTACCAGTTAAGCTAGCCAGATGGTGCGGTTTCGCGCGTTCGACAGCGGCAGCAGCAGCGAGAGCGACGATGAGCAAGACACCCGATCAGTAGCGAGCGACGAGCCGCTCCCAAGACACCGACAAGAACAACCAACATTCGAGCCCGAAGGCGAAAGTGACGATGAGGAAGAGGAGGAAGAGGAGGAGGAAGAAGATTCCGACGATTCCGACGACTCTGCGATGCTCGAGGACGAGCTGATGTATGGAGTTAGGGCGAAGGCGCGGCCGCGGACGGCGCTGTACCAGGATGAGAATGGGGACTTCCAAGTCGCGAGGGACGAGGACGATGATGACATTCAAGACGGCTCGGAGTCCCCTTCGTCGAGGCTGTCGCCTACCGAGCCCTCTGGGCCGAGACAGAACATTATCCCCTGGGCGCGCCATGTCGGGGTGGATGCTCAGAAAATGCATGTGATGCAGACGTCGCTGTTCAGGATGCCAGAAGAGGCTGCGGCGCTCAAAGCACTCAATAACCAGCCACCCAGCAGACCAAAGACCGTGTCCGCACTGAACCCTCCGACCAGGCTAAGCCGAAAACACAGTCGTGACTCGGACGGCGACGGGCTCAGGTCGGACGGGTCGAGAGATGTGGGTGTTCTTCGTTCGCCTTTGTGATGACTGCACCTTATACCCGTTTTAGCGCGCGTCTTTCGCACAGGACATTGAACCCGCCGTGCTCCGGCCAACTCGCAAATATGCACGCGTCGAGATCAGCTCTTCCATTGCGAACGGCCTGGAGGGTGCGTACGTAGATGCTGGACTTGCGTTCGGGCGCTCCTTCCGTGTCGGCTGGGGTCCTGGAGGCATGCTGGTCCATTCTGGCAGCATATGTACACCATATGCCTCATCGTACGTCGTGTCGTACATTGCGCAACTAAACTCTAACAGTACTGCAGCGTCACCTCATCTAATTCTTCTGTTATAACCCTGACCAAAACCCCCTTCCCTGCGGAGCCTCCGCCGCCACCAGAATTCGACGACTCTCAAGAAATAACTGAGGACGCCTCACCAGTGGCAATCTCGCTAAAACTACTCCAACACCACCTCACCCACACTCCCATCACCAAGACCGATTCCGGAGTTCCTTTGGCGAACCCTTCCTCCTCTTCGCCACCCACAGTCACCTCTCCCACCCCCCTGGACTTTGCGTCCTTCGCATCACTTTTCCCCACGACACATGCGACGGGCCCAGCACCCCTCTTCCGGCTCGGAAGCGCGCTATTCGATCCCATCGACCTCCGTCTAAACAGCGGCCGCAAACAAGCCTCCGCCATCGGTGTGACCAGCATCACACCTGACCTCCGCAATCGCGTTGCGCTGCTGAGGCGCCGCCACGCGCTAAGCGAGTGGCTAGAGCATGTCGTGAAATCGTCTGTGGAAGGAGACATCCGTATTAAGTCCACGGGTCCAATATCAGGTGTGCTACAGCTACATTTTTAATTCCATCTCAATTTCCCGGTGGTTAACACGCAGCACGCTGTCCGTATAGGGAACTACACCGCAGCTGATACGGTGTTCACTTCGCTTACCGGGCACCAAGTGGAAGAGGCGTGCACGCTGGCTATGGACACGGGCTACCTCAAGCTTGCGACGCTCGTGAGCCAGGCCGGCGGAGACGACGTTTTCAAATCCGACATCCGCGCGCAACTCGAGATCTGGAAAGACGAAAAGCTCGCTCCGACGTCTGGGGGAGGCGGGTTGGGAGTGGGGTCGAACGGGCTGATCAGCAGGGGCGTGTGGAAGGTGTATCGCCTGCTGTCGGGGCCGGACGACCAATCCGACGACAGCTTGCTGGCTAGCTGGGTGGAGGAAGTGTGTGCTGGTCTGGATTGGAAGCGGGTGTTCGGACTGTGTTTGTGGTACGGTCTGGGCGTGGACGCGGCTGTGGTGGACGTGTTGCGGTTATATGAAGGGTTGACGAGGCGGTATAACTCGAGCCTTGTCGCTCGGCCTTTGCCGAATTGGCAAAGTAAGAAGGGCAGAGTTGTCCAGCAACAACAACAACTCAGCCTTGTCCCTAGCTCAAGAGCAGGATCTACGCTTTCGAATGCAGATTCTTCAAGTCATCGGCAACCGGAAGACCCTCAGTACTCGTTGATTCGCTTGCACGCCGACCCCGCGCTTTCGCTATCTCAGGTTCTGGAGCCTCAGTCGTTTGGACCGGATCAGCGGTATGGAGGTGTAGGGATGACCTGGCATTTATACATTATCCTTTCGAGGGTGATGAAGGTGCGGGACTTTGCCGATCGCGCTCCGACATATCCTGCCGCGACGAGAGGCGCTGTGGGTAGAGTGAATGGGGTGACGGGCCATTATGGCGATCAGGGCTCCAGTGATGATGATCTGGAGGGTGCTGGGTCGACTATTGACGTTCCTTCTTCGGAGCTGGGTCATAGTCATACTGCTAACCTCTTGACGAGTGCCTATGCGTTCGAACTAGAGGGGTGGGGTCAAATTCAAGAGGCTGCGTTTGTTCTGCTGCATCTTGAAGACTCTGAAGGGTGAGTTTATGATGATTCGAAGTGGAATTGGGCTGTAGCTTACTTCTTCTTCTTACAGGCGCAAGAAAGCGATCAAGGATCTTCTGGCTCGGGCCGCACCGCATTTAGACGAGTTCGTGACGAAGGGCTTGGTCGCGAGCCTCAAGATTCCTATTACTTGGGTACATGAAGCGAAGGTTTGTTTTCCCTTAAGATATTCGCGTTGGCAGCTGACTAACCTAAACCCCATCAGGCGATGTATGCCTTGGATCAAGGCGACGTTTGGGAGGCCTACCAGCTGTACCTTTCTGCCCAGCTTTGGAACGCTGCACACGATCTTGCGGTGCTAGAACTCGCTCCAGACGCTATTCTCCGGAAAGACACGTTGCTCTTGCAAGACCTCTTTGAACCTTTCGATCTTGATGGAAGGAGAGACAAAATTGATGGATGGTTTGTCCGCGGAAAGGTACAAGCCTAATTGTCAACATCTGATTTACGTCTGACCGGACTCCCTTCTCCTGAACTGTAGACCTTTGTGGACTACGTCAACATTCTCGACCGCCTCCCCATACTCCAAGAGAAACTCATCACGGAGCGCGAAACCCACGTTGTCGTCCAGCCTCCAGCCGGAGAGTTGTCGACAACCGAAGAAATCGACGACTTGACGCGCCGCATTCCCAAGCTCATCGCACTCCTGCCTGACGTTTTGCACAGGCCACGGTCGGTGGACGATCGCCATGCTGCTGCTATTGAGGAGATGACGCAGTCATTGTTGAGCGTTATGGGCAAGGCTAAGCCTGCTATGCTCGTGAGTGTACTCCTTCTTCCTATCTACTCCAAAGTACGTTATTGATATAAGGGGGTTTAGCTTAAGCAGCCGCTGTTGAACTTTATGGATCCTTCTACGAAACTTACTCTTATAAGAGGGAAGAATTACGCTCGGTTCCTCCAGAGGGTTGGTGCTTAGAATGTGTGTGTAGGTAGAAGGTGTGCATATGAAGCTTGTTGTAATTTCCATCACTTGATTACTGTTTTCTCTCGTACTCGAGTTGTTTTCATCAGCTAAAATATAGATCTTAATGAGTTCGATTCTTCGCATTGAAGGGGAGATGTCTACATATGTAGGACAGTTCCATTGCGGTGCGCCTATCGCCCAGCTCTCTGAGCCTCTCTCCATCCCATATCGTCATGCTGTGCTCGTTCTCAATGTAAAAATGCTTAAATTATGGGAACTAGTGCGAGAAGTAGTGGTTACTAGTTCCACTCTTTCCATACCAGATGTAGATCGAATCTAGCCATATGGGATGCACAGTTCTCCGGATCTCGAGGCGAGGCCGCTGATCACAACTGGCGGACCAGATGTCTAGAACTTGTAGCGGGCGCTTACAACCCGGAGCGGAAGGCGCCCATCTGAATCATCAATTATCTGGAGGACAACGGCAATCCAGACTGCGCAAATCATAATGGAATTGTAGGTATATAATGGGAGTTAGGCCACGCCCTCACACGGAAAGTACTACTATGTTCCCGGGGATTAGAAAACGGTAGGGGCGTTGTGGTGGCGACCGTGAAGGCGACTGGGCTTGTAGACCCGAAGCGCCTTGAAATCGAAGAATGCGTTTTTGAAAGCGTCGGGGTTATTGTTGACGAAGTCTGAAAGTACGGGGGCAAGTTAATCATTCGTAGGTATGAATGTACGAAAGAATTGTACTCACCTACGCATGTTGAAGGGCAACCTGATTCAGCGTAGGCACTGGCTTTACCAGCCCAGTCACCACCTGTTTAGATAATTCAGCATTTTCCCGAAGCCTTCCAGAGCCAAAGACTAACAGAAAGTCACTAAAAGAGACGGGGTGGTCAATACATGGTGTTGAGTATAAAGGTCGTCAACGCTCACAGTTGATGACGATGTTGTTCGGACCGAACTTCGACTTCAAGTCGCAGAGGTCGCTTGATGGGAAGTACGCTGTTGGCACACCCTGTTGCAGCAAAGGTAAGGCTGTGGTGGTAGAGCAACAAGAATCCGCCTACCCATTTGCTGGTATCAGCCTTCTTTCCACCCGAGCGGACGTCGAGAGGGATCTCAGAACAGTCGCGAGGCCAGAACCACACCTTGATGAAAGCATCGGTCCTTTCCATAGCATACCTGGGATTCGGGAAGCGAGCACGGCTTTAGAAGGTAAGATACTTCACGGTTAAGCTGGGTACGTACCAGCCTCCACCATTTTGGTTAAATGGTGGTCCGAAGCTCTTTAAATCGGTTGGGCGCACAGGGCAGCCTAAATTGTCATCGCCAACACCACACGAGTTCTTGGTCGATATACTATCATGGTCACAACCAGCGGTTAACTTTTTTTACAAAGTGGTTCTCAGAACATCACTGACCCGGTTTGGAGGCGAACTGGGGCCATGTCGCAGCCTGGCAAAGACGGTATCCTATCAGGAAACAGAGGCCACAACTATTGGGAAATAAGCATTTTACCATCGGTCGTGTGCAACACGATGTTGTTCGGACTTTGGTTGTTGACACCTTCAATGATGTCAATTTCGCCAAGGTGTGGCCAAGGCAGTCCGACAGTCCACACAGCTGGCCAAGTCCTAGAATGGGACGAAAGCATTAGAGAACCTCAGCGAAGGCGACGGATCGGGGCTGAGAAACTAACCCGCAACCTTCAGGCATATTCTTCACGTCGAACCTTACGAAAGTCAGCTCTTAACGCGTAGCTTATGGAGGTGATAGAGCCAGAGGAGACGTACACCATGACAGCGTTCTCGTACTGGTTCTTGGACATGAGCCTAACCGAGTTCCTTCCGGGGCCTTCCGGAGACAGTGTGGTCTTCGAGTCAGCGCGCAGGACGAAGCTGTCGCCCTTTGCCTGAACGAGCTGCTCTTGGAGAGCAATAGTGGAGTTCACGTAGTTCCTGTAATGTGGTTTGAAGGTAGGCCAAAGAAATTTATGACGTGCGTACACTCTGCCATGGGTTGGATCGTCGATTGCGTCGAAATTGAAGCCCTCCAAGAAATCCTTCCCAATGTACTCCTCAACTAAGGCGTACGAGATAGACCTTGCGGAGGTGGTCTCGGTGGCACTGACGGCAATTGTCAGGCTTACGAGGGTCCAAAGGGTGACTGCAAGGCGAGGAGGCATGATTGTCGGATAATGTAGAAAAGAGTGTGAGGTGTGGCAAGGAAGGAAAGGGAGCGACCTGAGCCAAGAGAACGCCTGCAAGCTCTAACATTTAAATATTTCGTGTCAATGCGACCGATCATCGTCTAGGCGCTCGGGGAAGCAGAACGAGCAGTAGACTAGCGTTATGTACCCGTAGCTGATCCGAGAAATCATCGCAAGCCTGCCTGATCGCGCTCATGCTGAGTACGAGCCGATGAAGATCGACCCTGCCAAGGACGCCAGGCGAGGTGCGGGATCGCCGTCCTGCCAACACGCCCATATTGGGGGTCCCCGACGAGATCAAGAAGCTGGGCTCTCATACACCGTTGCGGCTGCCCAGCGCCAATATCCAGCAAACGAAGGAAATACGCATCGAGATGGAGGGTTTTGTACGTATGCCAGAAATACGGAGCGTGCCTTGAGCTGTTTTAAGAAGGTCTTTTTGTCCTGTTATTGGGCGCCTCCGGGATGGCTACTGCGCGCTTGTCCACCCACGTGGCTCGGTCGCCTTGGGCGCTTGACTCACCCAGTCGACAACATTGGCTTCCTTCTCAGATCTCTATCTTGGGGGAAACGTTGAATGGTCGGGCTGTATAAGCAAAGTTTAAAGGGACTATGTAGGACATTCTGGGTATTCGCAGTGACATGGCACTGCGTATTATTACGGGAATGACCGGGGTAGTCAAGGCTTGCAAGCTCGGAGTAAGGGGAGTCAGCAAGACTCATGTACATAGTAGAGGTCAAGAACTAGTTTGGTTCTCCTCCTGGTGGCTTTTGGAAAGCGTCTGTTGGAAGGACAAACATTATTCAGAAGACCAGGGCCAGCGAGCCGTAAATTAGCTAGCTATGATTTACAAGGGTTAAGCTACTCAGGCAGCTTTGATATGAGATTCTATGGCTACCAAAGGTAATCGTACAGGATCGCATCACTGTTACCACCCCTTCCCTGTATGAACCGACCAGAGCTGGGGCATACAGACCAGTTGCCGCCGTAGTTTAGCTGAGGAAGCCGAGTCATTGAGACTGAGCCAGAGGGTTCAGCTCTGCCCGTACTTGGACCTTTCCCTGGCTCCAAAATGGGGAGCCTGTTGAGGTAGTACGCGTAAGACCCGCCCATACCTAAGGGGCTCGGCATATATAGAACGCCCAGCCCGAGGAATGAGTTGCTGATCGATGGGGCGTATGCAGGAGTGTGATAACAACCAGTGTGCGCGTAGATTTCGAATGAAAGCGTGGGCTTTACAATGAAATTGTGGTCGTTAGTGGACGCCGTGCGGGGGCCTTCCGGTGGGGTGTTATAGTCGACAATAAACCTGACTCCCGTGTTTGTCAAACGTTTGGCCACATGGGATGTATACGGTTGTGCGTCCCTGACACTCGTCTCGGGTGCGAGTATGTCGAAGTGGAATGGTATGCGATCATCTTGCCCAATGAGCTCAATGGGTGTTCCTGATCGAGCGTTTGGATAAGAAATTGGAAGGAAGGCATCCGGGAGAGTGAAGGGGATGTTGGTGACTTCCAGAGCCGCCACTTTACCTCCGAGAGGTGTGAAGGTGCTGAGACATGGGACCTCCCAGATATGCACGCCCAAATGCTGTGGCCTTGTATTCGAAACCACCAAAACCTTGTTTCCTGTCCAAACAAATTTCTGAGACTGTATGAGTTGAAAGTTCCTCTCATGGAATAAGTGCGTTTCCAGTTCTGACTTACCTCAGATGGAAAGTAAGCCTGAGTTCCTTCTCCGAGATCGGCAGATATTATGCTGTAGCGGGCCAACACAAAATTCCAGAAGACGAAGGCATGGCAGACGCGAATAAACACCAAGTCCCCGCGAATCATCAGATTGTGGTTCCCCATGCGTGTTATGGCACCATCTGAAATGAAGATGCCACCTAGCTCCTTAAACTCTGTCTTTGGGACACCCAGTGCGATCTCAAAGGCCTTTACGCTGCCCAGTAACGTGAGGAGCAGAATCAACACCATGAGTAAAGGGAGACGTACACACAGCCCTTTTTGGGACCAGGGGTTAACAGCCCAAAGGCGATTCTCAATCTCTGCCCAATTGGACTGACGACCAGAGATGCAACGGTATACCTGGACAGGTCCTCAAACTCCGTCCTGGCAATTACAATGGGTGGATTGAAAAGCTTCACGCCAGGCGTGCCCAAGTCCCAAAGCTCTACAGAAAAGGAGCTTCTGGAATCCCCTGGGCGTGCTGGCAGCTTAATCACTTGGACCACAAAGCGCCCGCCTGGTACAAGCCGGCGATAGTGATCCATTACCATTAGAGGAGGTATGCTGCCTCCATGAGCAAGTTGAGCATCGTTAAAATGAAGTTTTACTTTTGTTGCTGGGATCGGTTCCTTTGCTTTCTCGACCTGGTGTAAGGGTTTGCTGTTTTTCGCCATAAGTCTTTGGAAGAGGACCGGGCCGATTGCTGCGCGCTGGAGCTGAGCGACGGACAACGTTTCAACAGGGTACGATGGTTTGAACAACCCGTGCTTCTTGCACAATGCAGACGAGGCCCACGATAGTGATCCAGATCGATTTATCGGAAACCACAGCATGGAGAGCCCGAGAGGCCTGTCAATGATAAGACATGTTAGCGTTGGCTAGCATGCCCCCCAAGCTCGAACCACTCGATCCGTACCCTCCCAAGAGTCAGCACGTCGTATGGCTCCATGTGCGCAAAAGTTTCTCCCCATAATTCCAGTGGCAAGATGTTACCGTCGTTGGGTGGTTCAGTCTGGGCTGCCATTGTGGAGACCAGCTAGGAACGTCGTAGGTGAGTAGTGTTCACCACGGGTTTTGGAAACCCGTGACCCGCAGGCCGGGTCGCGGGTGCGGGCCGGGTCCGGGTCATCATTCCCAGACCCGTCCGCTTCAAAACGAGCCCAAGAACGGCCCAATCGGGCAGAAACTGGGCGAGATATGAGCCTTTTAGTAAAAGGCTCATATCTTGCCCAAAAACTGGCCAATTTGGCCGTTTTTGGGCTCGTTTTGACGGTAAAACCCGCGCACCGCGGGTACGGGTCATGCCCGGGTCCGGGTCCGGGTCACTGCCACGGGAGCCGCGGGAAACCCGTGGTGATCACTATAGGTGAGCCGGTGCAACCTTTGGAAATCTAGAGTGATGCCTTGGTGATGCCCCCGTCAGCCTGTTTGGCTCTATTAGAGAAATGTAATGTTCGGAGGAAGCCCAACACCGTATGGAAGTCAGCTATTGATGACTCGCGAGACTGCGCAAACCTATCTCGATCGTGGAAGGACGAGGTAAGGGGCCCGGGGCTTGTTGGTAGCGGTGCTTGGTTCTTTATGGTAGGTATGCCCCTGAACACTCGAGCGCTTAACTGCTCGTTGCCTTCGCAATACATCGCCTACTTCTCAATTACTTCTCTCCATAGTCCTACGTAATACTCAAGGTCCCTGTGTCTGATCAAACATCTTACCCACCGCCTTAGTAAATGACCCATTCCTCCACCCGCTCCAATTGCTGTTCAACAAACCAAACCCTTCGTCCTTTGAGATGCTGGCCTCCCACGTCCAGCCCCTTCAAACCCGGTGAATAAACTCGGGTCCACCCTCCCAGCGGCGGAGTAGGACGGAGTGCTCTTTGTACTGACTGACCGCGTCGGATCATGCTGTAAACCATCGTCTGTATAATTAGCAGCTCTAGCTCTCCCTAGCTCCAACTCTGGGTCTACCATGTGGTTACCGCCAAACACTTCCACATACTTACTGCGATCGTTGGATGGTGTGAGGATTAGAACTCAATGAGTTCCACGACAGCGATTTCTCAATGTGAGTATAACCCTAGGCATTGATGCCAACAGATTCTAACAAGGACTTGCATTAGCAAGAAAGTTCCGAAGACGCCCAGGACAGGCTCTCCTTGCAAATCAACGGGAATGTTTGAACACTCTGTGGCCACCGTTATACACTCTGTGGCCACCGTTATACACTCTTAGCGAGTGGAAGTCAAAGTAAGCCTTCTTGAATGCGGAGGGGTTCTTGTTCACGTAGTCTGAGGAGATATCATTACAACGTATGACACTGAAGTTGCCCGTTTCCACTCACTAATACATGTTGAGGGACAACCCGATTGCCGATACGTATTACCCGCCCAGTCGCCGCCTATTTAACCCCATAAATGAGATCAGAAGAACACAACAAGTCCATACCGTTGATAGCAGCTTACAAAAGGTCACTAAATTGAATTCAATGAAGTCAAAACGAGCACACTCCGATGAACTGCGCCTCTGACTTACAGTTTATAACGATGTTGTGCAACCCAAACTTTGCATTCAAGTCACAGTATCTATTACTTGGGAAGTATGCCGTTGGTGGGCCCTAACAGGAGAGGTATGTCATCACGTCAATATTTATTGAAGGCCCAAAGCAAGACTACGGACGGAGAAAGCACGCACCCATTTATTTGTATCAATCCACAGGGAGCTTTCTAGAACGCCCGAAGGTGTATCGTCCGACGACCTCGCCCAGAACCATACCTTTATGAAGCTTTCCGTTCTCTCCATTGCATACCTAGGGAGAACCGTTTAGATAGAGGAAAGTTGAGGGCATATGCCAGGCGCACGCACCAGCCACCTCCATTCCGATTGAAATCTGGTCCATAGCTGTTGGAAGCGCCCACTTTAACGCCACACCCAACGTAGTCGGTTCCAAAGAGGCCGATTCCACATGTGTCTTTGGTCGACTGCCTGAAACGTCGACCATGGTAAGTTCGGGAGTTAATTTGCACCACAAAAGGTCCCCGCCTCACCCAGTTTGTAGCCGATCGTTAGGCATGTCGCATCCTATGATAGACGCTTGAGTGACCTCGAAGCGCACCTTGAGTTTGGAGTGGGTATAGACTGTGGCTTGTATGGAGAGTGATGTGGTTCGGTCCTTCGTCATTCACGCCTTCGAGGATGTCTATCTCGCCCTATTCCGCTTTCGTCAGGTGCAGACGCGTCGAAGACCGATGTACTCGCCATCTGCGGCCAAGGCATCCCGACCGTCCAGACAGCAGGCCAAGTCCTGTGGTTATATCAATTCGGCCCCATCCTGAGGCACCGGATGCGTAGATGGCTCACCCACAACCTTCAGGCATATGACGAATGTTAAAGCTGTGAATAGCTCATGCTCGAGAAGAAGAGGTGCAATGCCGCGACAGACGTACATCATGACAGTTCCAGCTCCGTATTGGTGTCTCGACTTCAACCTGAACGACTTCCTCCCACGAGACGATAGGACAGTCTTCGAATCCGGTCGCAGCAGAAAGCTATCTGGCTCTGCCACGATCATCCCCTCCTCCCATGCTACCTCCGAGTTGACGTATTCACTGTATACCTCGTGAGCATCCACAGCTGGCAAAATACGCGTAGACTGAAAGCCGTACACTCGACCATGTGTTGGATCCGCGATAGCTTCGAATTCGAAAAGGTCCAGGAACTCTTCGCCGACGTATTCCTCCGACAATTTGTACTTCGTTCCAGGTTTCTTGGATGCAAGCGTTAGCCAGATGTAGGTGAGGAGTGTCACTGTCAGGAGACGGGTCATAAGAAGGTGGCCGTCGCGGTTGAAGTTCAAGCTTGGCCCAAACTTGGCCAGCGCTTAATGACCGTCGTCACTGATTTCGGTGATGTCCGGTTTATCAACAACGGATCAAAATACCGCTCCCTGAGTGCTTTGACCCTAAGTACCGGGCCGAGTCAGCGTTCTGAGCTCAGAGTCCTAAACCATGGACTATTTCTTGAATGGTGCTGTCGAAAGAAGAAAACTGGAGAAATTTCCAGTACCTGTGCACTTGCATCCGATATACCGCAAGCTCTGCACTCCAATGCGCAGTACAGAAATTTTACCGCCTTACCGCTGCGAAACCATTCTTTCATGCGGTTCCTCATAAAACGCAGCGCTAGCGCTGCGTCGCTTCTCCTGAACATGTACAGCTGTATACCATTCATGACTCCATATTTCAAAGTCCAATGGCTATGCTTCCTCTATACGAAACCAAGTGTAACAAGAAATTAACAAAGAACCACCAGGGGTAAGTAGGGACACGACTCGTATGGACATCAGTAAGACCCCGTTCTTTCGTCACAGCTCGGGATATGGAGAGCTTTGAGTAAGCCCGATGTCTGCTCACGAGCGAGGGTCTTTCAAGCGCGACTGCGCTTCTGGTACTGTATAATGGGAACATCTGTGACCCTGTGAGGGCGACGCGTACATATCCTCTCACACACGTCTCAACATATTTCCTTCGCGCTTTTGGCTCGTAAAAGTTCCTCGCAATCTGGGCTGTGAGCATTGAAGAGGCGGGAGGCTTAGTGAGCACTAAAGGAAGCGTATCATGGTTCCCATCGGTGCAGAAGATACACCGCTCTGCAAGCAATGCTGTAGCCCGTGAGTACCGCAGTTCGCTTGATTAGGATCGAGCGCCAACGAAGACCGTCGACCCTTGGGCGAGCTTGAGCGCTTGACCTCGTAGTATCCGAGGCACAGAAAGAAATTGTAGTCGTGCATACCCAAACAGAGACATTACGAGACGACGGCGTTCAAAAGACCGTTGATCCCGAGGCATTCGGTGAATTCCAGCTCCAATCGACGTAAAAGTCCGTGTTTGCCTGAAGCTTCGAGCTGCTGATGGCCTACCAAACTCGGATAACCGAGAAACCCAGCTCCCATTTGGACCCACAACCAACAATCCTGCATGTGGCATCTCACCATGCAGTGTACTGAGCACCGAGTATTCAATTAGCAAGCTGAACACAATCACTTCTCGAGAGATCGTAGCTCGGAATGGGCCACACCGCCTTTCCCCACACCATTCATTCTCACTACTACGCAAGCTGAGCACTGAACGTGTTTTCGAAGGGGCATCAAAGTTTGGATGTGAATCGTAACAGAGGCCTTGGCGCAGTCAACGAAGGATGCGTCAACCATAGTAGATGCGCCGATCTAAGATTTTCAAGGGTCGAGTGAGTCGACATCTCATTGTGCCCACGTCATCTTATTCTCCACGGGCGTTGAGGTGAATGCAATGTGCTGCCCCTCATCGATGCACCAGTGAACACGAGCACGGAGGATCCTGGATACAAGACAAGCCATTGGGGGAGAAGGACACAGTGTATATAATGGCTACAGGAGATATATGTGGCATAATGGTGATAGGGCTACAGGCAATAACGACTACGTAGTGCGGTTATCGTGGTCCCGAAGGTCCTTGGCAAGAAATACACGGTTCTACGGTTAGTGTGGCCGTAGGTCTATAGGATCTATGTGACCTTGAATGCTCAACACGTCTAATCAATGTTGCGTCCACATTGCATAAGGAGGCACGCTGTCAAAGCGGGCTCAAGGACGCCTAACTGCATCGCGTCGGAGGTCATCTCGAGGACGATAGCCCCGTTCGCCCGATTTATCCTAGCCATAAACGTGGGGCTACCCGACGAGGCCGCGTAGAGCTGCAGGAACAACAAGGTTCAGTATCTTTGCATCGGATGTGCCGTTGTAATAGGGCGAGGGCAAGTGGGCCACCCACATTGATGGTCTTATCCCGTGGCACCCACATGTACTTCATTCCGCGAATATCCATTGCCCGAGAGCTGGAAAAGGAAGGACCGAAATCGTAAGACAAGTACGCGTTTAGTAATAATGCGAGGCTGCGTACTCTCTGTTAGGTGAGAGGCGAAGCCAGGTCTTGACATGCTGCTTCGACACCATACCCCGAATCTCCAGCGACGGCGTTTGCTGCCACTCGATCAAAGACACGCTCTTCCCTTCAGCATCTTTAACCACTGTGTATCCCGGCATCTGGTTGTCGGTGACGATCCTGTAGCAAGGCTGCGACTTGGGCCCGACGATAGTGCAGTTGAAGATGTTAGGCTTGTATGCGGTGAAGAAAAACGACGCCATTGTGGATGGATCAGTAGGGTAAGGCAGAGCGCCAAAGACCGACGGAGCGGGATTCGTTCCCTGCCAGAGAACAGAAGCTGATTGAGAAGAGTCGCCTCCAGACCAGGCTTCGAAGGGGTTATTGTAAAACATTGTCGCGTAGAAAACCAAGATAAGTAAAGTGCTAGAGGGCTCTGGAAACTCGAAGATGAGACGGTAGATGTAGTGTAGCAGTACATCTCCCGCCTTTATATAACCCAAGGCATCGTTGCACGCATCCCCAAGTGAGAGTGAGACCTTGTTGCAAAGTCGCAAGTCGCGTCGCGTTGGGCATCTCGGCTAGGGCCGTGTTCGTATGTCGGAGGTGCGGTAAACGTCGCAGGAACCTTTCGTGTTTGATATTCCGTGGACCAAAGTGATTGCTGATCCTCACTATCAGAAAGGGTACAGCACGTTTCCAAATTGTGCTGAGGTCCCGGAGCTCGTCGCCTGATTTAGACTGCGGGCACCCTAGTATAGGCAACGCGGGGCTGTGTGCGGCGACAACCAACTTCGGGCCCTGGCGTTTCAAGGTCGGCCCAACGCCAAGTCATAGATGCGCAGGTAGGTCTCAACTGCGGGGTACATCAGACTTGCCCGAAGCACCTAACGTAAACCCAGATAATTGAAAGTCTTCGTAAGGGTAAAACAGACTCGTCATGAACTCTGGAATGGCACTTTGGAATTAGAAGGATATATGTAGCATCGCATGTGCGTTCAAAGGTTTAATTCACCTTTATGAGGTGCGCTGGAAGCGCAAGGCATCTAGTAGATAGAGATCGTTTCTTCGTTCGTTCGTCGTTGGTTGTCGTATCTGGTTTGGAGCAACCTTGGACTCAGCCTGATGCCAGAGTTGGGAATCATTCTTTGTTTGTTTCCGTAGCCAATGCCATACAGTTGATGCCGAACATGTTGCCGAGGGCGGACCTCACTCATCCCGTTTCAGCGACCTACCCGGGACGGTTGAACAGTATTCATGGGAGTTCAGGAGTGGAATATACACACCATTGATTGTCGGGATATTGAGTACCGTTTTGCCCGGTCCTGACCTGAGAGATATCGTACAATGGTGCCCGCGCCAGGAGACCGCAGTGGTTGAGAGTTAAACCCAGTTTCAACTTTCAACACCTTGAACAGAAGAGTCATTTTGCCATGTATGGAAGAAGCAATGTGATAAACAAAAGGCTCTTTGAGATTCGGATGATTGTTGCATCTGGACAAACAGCATGGTTATCGGAACGGAAGAAGCTGGGAGATTCGAGAAGCTCCTTCAGGAACAGGGACTTGCTCGCTGGGTACTTTAGCACATATGCATTCTGATCTCAAGTTAATCTTCGTATGAGCGTATTGCGGAGCCCATCCACATAGTCGGGGCACTTCAGAGTACCTGAACGAGTCTCACACCTGGAGAGTATCTGAAAAAGCAGCAACATTGTACGAAAGGCCCACACGATGAATTACAAATGCTGGAAATGATATATGTACAAGGGCTCCTCATAAAGCGAGTGTAGGCGGGAGCAACGATCCGATCAACCATCCTTAATTTACATGGCGTACCTAGCGAAGAGGGTCAGTATTGCAATAGACGGGATACAATCAGCGGTACTCACTTCCTCGTCCACTCACGAGCGGTAGCCTCGTAACGTGCACGATCGGTCTTGTACAGATGGGCAATATCAGGCACAAGAGGATCGTCGGGGTTGGGGTCCGTCAGCATTGAGCAGATCGAAAGGAGGACTGGAACACGAAGTTAGTAATGCAGCAAGCCGGCCCATGCAAAGGAAACACACCTTTCGAGATCGTCAGGGCGGGTGACCACTGGTCTCGCAGGATGTCCAAGCAGATCGATCCATTGGCGTTGATGTTGGGGTGATAGATCTTGGTCGTAAAGCTGACCTTGGGAGGCTTAAAGGGGTAATCGGTGGGGAAGGTGATAGAGAGGAAGAAGACGCCTCCGGCGTATGGTGAGTCTCCCTGATAACACGAACATGAGTTCCGGACGACGCTGAGCGACAATGGCTTGTGCACTCACCGGTCCCATAATAGTCGCCTGCCATTGGAACATGTTATCGCCCGTAGGCCCGGCACTGCATGAGGAGGGGGGGTCACGGCCAAGATCAATCAATTCCTGTGAACTGCAATTAGCGCCACAGTCGGACGAGCTGCACAGGCCCATCGCTGGGTGCACTGTGCTTGAAATGAGTCGACGACGTACCTTGTTAATACGCTTGAGAGCCATCTGAGCGGGTCGAAGGGGGAAACAAGGGCTGAATCGACAAAATCGCCCAAGATCGAGATGAACACAGATGGGAGGACGACGAAAGCGATTAATGGTCGATTTGAAGAATTCCGGGCGGTGAAGGTCAGTAAAAGCTGCTGGGATGCAGGCGATGTACTCACAGATTGGGGGACGACGACGACGGATAGACGACGACGGTGGGTGATAGTCAAGGGATAAGGGGCAACGCCGCCGTTTGCTCTCCATTTTGTAAGCCGGGGGCGTCACGCGCCGTCCGGCTGACTCAGCTGTCGGCTGAGCTTTACAGCTTTGCACAAAAGGAGTCACTTCGCTGCATCCACCATCTATCCAACCTGAAGGCCATTATCGGAAGGGAACTGTCCGAAATTGCATCGATTGCTCATATAACCAAAGGGAAGATATAGAGACAAGCTCGATCTGGGCTTTTGTTCATTAACTTGAGGGAGGCCTCATGTTCGCTACTCACGGTTCCAGAGCGGTCGTGTCCCAGTACCGACTGCACTCCGCTGATTAAAAATGGCAATCTTGTTACCGCCGTCGACCACGGCGCTTGGTGGGACTTTGGAGCCGACTTCGCCGACTCGACTTGTCGATCGCATTGCTCGATGGACAGAATCCTAGGCAGCTTTCCCGGCCCATAGTACCTCCAAGTAACCGGTATCTCAACTGAAGTAAGTACTCTAGAATCAAGGGATGATTCTTCGGGCCGTATTCATCATGGATATGAGTGCGATGGGCGATGCACTGCTTGCTCACCGCTCGAGGTAACGACATCATCAGTAAAGGTAGGTGATAATATGTTTTAGCAGTGACATCAGCTTGCGATTGACCACCTCTTCTCGACTTCTGCACTTTGTTACAGATATCATGCCTCGGTCCCGCACATCTCATGAGAACTATGTCCCATCCCCCTCGTCCCGCACCGCGTCGGGATCATCCCTTACGGCTTCTTGCGCCTGAAACGCTCCGTATGCCTAGTAAGCACTGACATTACTCATATTTAGCGGCTTATGGCATTGTGTTCCCTGCCTCTATCATCGACGATGACTAGTAGCAGGCATGAAAACTCTGACTCAGGGGCATCCTGGGCGGTTCCAAACGACCCGGTAGACCTACTCCCCGGCTCACAAATGCAGATGCGTCAAAGCTCTCGGGTCTCCCGCACATAGCAGTAAAACCGCTGCATATCAGACGTTTCGTTCTCTTGCATACCACCATCCCAATTCTCGAGAGTACATTGAATCCAAAACCTGAAGTCTAATCCCGACAGAACTCGTAATAAACAGCAACTGAGCCGCCCGCCAGTACACTGAGGCTTTCTATGACGCCATGCATTCAAATTCGAGGGGCAAAGAGATACGAGCTCACGTAGTCAGGGACGAAGTGGCTGTGGGCGCGTATGTGTCTTTAGGCGCTCGCGCGAAAATGATGGGATTGATGGTAGGGGCACCTCGTCAAGGGGCCCTCGGCCTTCAAGGGGAAGAAGCCACCCTGGGTTGTCTCTCGCGATTCCGACGAGCCTGTGTGCAAAGAACGGCGCTTTGTATCTAGAGTTACATGAGCGTGGCGAACGATATGCTAAGCAGCCCGTTCAAGTTCAGGCATGGGTGTTCAGAAAATTGAGCGGAGGTTTGAAAACTGCATAGAGAAACCCAACTGTACCCAGAAATCGTATGGGAGTTTCGCATAGCAATCCATCCGCCGCATTTTGCATTTCACACCAACGCATTGGGCCCCGAGTATGTTGTGCCAACACTGGCGTGCCCCACAGTCATCGGAAACAGCACTTCACCCCTACACGTACCGCAGTTCCAAGGGAAACCTCACAGCACTCAATTTCAC
This sequence comes from Ephemerocybe angulata, assembly GCA_013368325.1. NCBI lineage: Eukaryota > Fungi > Basidiomycota > Agaricomycetes > Agaricales > Psathyrellaceae > Ephemerocybe > Ephemerocybe angulata. Next base: position 259,041 of record JAACJK010000117.1, read on the forward strand.
ACAGAACATAAGTGCAGCATCGTCGAAAGTCCCATCATCATTACATGCAAGAAGTCCACAATAGCACAGCAGTCCATGGTAAAAGGTAAAAGAGGGAGACATCGACAACGGATTGCGACCTGCACCCAGCCAGGGAACAAGACCACTGGTGAATTCGGCCACAGCACCATCGAAAGGAGAAGAATGAAAAGCACAAAAGACAGGTCAAAAGCAGAAGGTATCGCCAATCCTAGAGTCAAAATGGTCCCCACCTGGTCGCGCCCACAAACGCCTCTCGACCAAGTGAAATATACTTCCTCTAATACGACCTACCACGCAGGGTAGCAAAGGCCATTGAATAGGACCAGTGTACGCAAGACATGGGTGGATCTGGGGTGGAAAACAAGACGAAAAAGTGAGTCGCCAATTGCATACCCGGGGAACGCACTCACCTCGAAGACCATACCTGAGGGTGCGTGAAGGCGACCCTAAGATACTACCTCAGAGAAACACAAAGGACGACGTGCGATAGAGGAAGTACTCCCAAATTCCAGTTGAACTCGCCCCCTCCCTCATCCTTCATCCCTCCACCAGCTCGAAAAAGTGCCTGTGCCTGTGAAGCAAGAACATACCTAAGCGGTCAACGCTTGACCATCTTCATTTTCAGAGTCGCCATCTTCATCTTCGTCGTCATGCTCGTCGTCACTAATCTCGATGATAGCACGAGATTCGTTCGGAAAATTAAACTGTGGCCGAGGCTCGGGAACGTAGTTCAAGTTGATCTTGGCGGATGGTTTCATGGGCGCCGATGCAACCTCACTCGACCCCGACTCCTTCGGGGGAGATCTAACGCTAAGGTTAGCTGAAAAAACGATGTTGGGGAAAGAGGGGATATACCTATCCTTCTCTCGAAGGAGAGCAAAGATATGATCCTTTTCAGCCTTTGTTTTGGCCATGCTGAGCCGCTCCATCAACTCCTTCCTCTCCGCGATATCCTGTTCTTTCGCCGCCAATTCCGCCTTCAACTTCATATGAACAGCGGACTGAACTCGGGGAGCAGGTGGTGGTCTCGGTGGAGGCAACACAGACACACCCAAAGTGATGCCATTGAGGAACGATTCTGCTGCGTCGGGCACAGGTGAATGGCGAGCGCTTGGATTGGCAGAAGCCTTCGAGAAAGCCCCCGAAGGCGTGCTCGACTCTATTAGTGTGCTTCCATTCCTTTCAGGCGCCTTGCCTTTACCATCGCCCTTCCGACTAAGTAAAACACGCTCCCGCAATGTGGCTTCCATAGCCTCAGTCGTAGTGGGCGGTGGAAGAGCAGGCGGGGTCGTTGAAGGAGGATGTGGAACGACGGACTCCTGGTCGCGCTGAAGACCGCGTGTAAGGGCAGCTGGGCCCGTCGGGATGTTCTTCATGGCTCTGGGCTGTGAAGGAATGCTTTTTGGCACGAATGGTGGTGCGGCTCGACTATGCCACAAAGATGGGCTAGGAGGGAAAGTTTCGCTTGGAGAAGCCGTGGTGGGTGAAGGCGAACTGAGATCCATGTCATCGTTGTCCTTGGAGCTTGAACCATAAGAGGTCTTGATTGTCATAGTTGATCCCCCATTCATGGCACGAGGCATTTGACTCGCAGGCGGTGGCCCAGGTAAATGGGTGGGACGCGGTGGCAGCCCGTTCGGTACATGTGGAGCCGTGTTCCATTGGTTGGAGGTGGAGGCGGTTGAGGGTGGGCCAGCGTTCCCAAGTCGTTCGTGTTCGCGTTGCTGCTTCTCTAAGCGCTGCTTCGCCAATCGAGCTTTCTTCTCTTTCTTCGTCTCCGGCCTATCGATTTTCTCCCCGGCTTCTTCAATCTCTCCTTCCTCGATCTCCCCCACTCCAGCGCTGACACCATCAACACGATACCAGAACGCCTTGATCAGGTCCTCCCGAGGTTTTCCCTTCAGAAGGTGTGGCTTCAATCCGAGATTCGCCATGCCCATCCTCGGACTTCCCCAGGCGGCGCGAGCGGCTTCAGCGGAAGGAAACTCAACAAGGGCTTTGGCGCCGGACGGATCGATAAAGGTCTTTGCTGGGAATGCGTTACTGACTCTCCGTGCCCATGAGTTGACCCAGTCACGGTTTCTGTGCGACTTGGGGAGTTGCTCGAGAACGAGGGTACATGCGGGGGTCGGAATGTATGAACCTTTGTCTTTGTCGGGTATCTTGAATAGTCCGTGCTTGCTGTTTGGGTCGTTGTCAGGCTCTACTCCTATTTGCTGGACTGGGTTCTGGACGGCCCGTGGCTCAACGGGCTTAGGGGGAAGTGAATGGGACCCGAGGTTTATGAAAGCGGGAGAATCTACAACCATAGGGCTTGCGGTCATGGCTGGGAGAACCCCTGAACCATTACCCATGGGTAGATGCGATTGGAAGTTCCACGGTGGTTCTAGGAGCTCTTCTGTGTGGGATGAAGGGTGGCCCATCGAAGAGTCAGCTCCTATCCAAGGCGGGTGAGTATGGTGTTGCTCCGGTTGGTGGAAGAGGGCGGATGGGGTTCCGGGTGGGATTGGAAAGTCGGAATTTAGGAGAAGAGGGTGAAACGCAGGCAGAAATGCAAAGGCGCTCATCTTAGCAGCATCAATTGGAGTAATCCCTGGCGGATACTGCGGATTCAGGTCCTGGGCAGGCTGTAGCCTCAATAGGCGTTCCAAGTAGATCTGTTGGTTCTTCTCTGCCTTTCGTCTGCGCTTCTTGGCTTTCCGGCTTTCCACGGGGTTGGATGGGGTTTTGGAGGAAGATGGACCCTGCTGCTTGTCAAGATCCTGAGTATCCACACTCATCGACCGCCGTCGCTTGGTTCCCTGCTCAAGACCATTGCCTATATTCAAGTTTGTCAACAACGGCCGTTTAGAGGAGCTCATAGGGCTGACCATTGTCGCGAAGATGCTGGTAGTCGCGTTTTTTCGAAACTGGATATTGTTCTTGTTGCATTCGGCTTGGCCCTGCCTCATGGCGCGGTGCTTCGAGCCACAGGGACTGCGATTGAGGTGACCCGGCGACCGACGTAGACCGAGAGGATCTCTCCGTAAGATTTTGAATAACCTCGACCTCGGAGTCATCGTCAGAGTCCAGGGCAATAGGCGAGCTGAGCGTTCCTGTTCCTTTCAGGGCGTGCATTTGAAACGAGCGAGATGTCAAGGAGGAGTTCAAGAGAGGAAGAAGTTCGGGTTTGGAATGGAGTTCACACGGGAAGGCCAAAGCTTAAGGCGGAGATTGTCCTGAGCGCGCGGGTGCTCGAAATTAAAACACCGCCGTCCGCTCATGATTTCATTCACCCCCATCCTCGTCCTCTTCGTAGCTGCGTTTCTCTACCATCCTGTGTCAAATGACTTGAGCCGAGTAACAGGAAATGACTCCAGTCGCGTTCTACTCTTAACGGCGCACCCGGACGATGAAGCCATGTTTTTTGCGCCAACTATCCTGGCCTTGAAGGACGCCACACTACCCCCAGTCCAGATCCAAACCGACGCGCCTGAGCAGGTCGTATTCTCGTCGAAGCAACAGGAAGACGTTTCGACCTCTCAACTGTACTCCCTCTGCTTGTCAAACGGAAACGCGGATGGTCTGGGTGCTATTCGGACCCAAGAACTCAGCAGGAGTCTTGGTATTTTGGGTATCCAACCGGACAAGCACTGGATTCTCGATCACCCGTCTGTTCATTTTCCCAGCATGACCGCCATGAACTTATTGTATTGAGCCTCTCAGTGACCTCCAGGACAACATGACGTTGCAGTGGGACCCCATCACAATCGCAGAAGCCATTCGACCATACATCCTCAAACATCGCATCACAACGGTATGGTTTCCTCATTGTCCGCACGCTCCTTTGCATTCAACATTCCATCTGCCTCCCCCTAGGTCCTCACATTCGATTCAGACGGAATATCTGGCCATCCCAACCACAAGGCACTGCCTGAAGGCGTCAAGCAATTAGCGCTGGCCCTCTCGGACTCGGAGAAGCCCCGTCTCTTCACCCTCATTTCCGTCCCAACCTTCGGAAAGTACACGAGCGTCATGGGTCCCTTTCTGGGGAAGTTCGATCTCTATGCCTCCAAGGCCCTTATCTTTTATGAGGGGGTAGTCCACGGGTTTATGGAACGCGCAGACCTCATCCCAGCAGGCACCGCTGCGAAGAAGACCCTCATGCCCGTGTACGTGTCGGGGTATGCTGCATACTTGACGTCGTTCAAGGCTATGCTGGCGCACCAGAGCCAGCTGGTGTGGTTCCGTTGGCTCTACCTTGCCTTTTCAAGGTATATGTGGATCAATGAATGGGCAGAAGTAAAACTATAGATTGGAGATTTTTGCAGTGTCCACAGGCACTCTAGGAATTAACAATGTGGGGGAATGGTGGGGTCAACAAGATCCGGGGCTCTACGCACTGTGGGGGGTGTATTGTCATGAGTCGGAGGAGGAATGAGGGCTGCCGTGGATATGACTCTGCAAGAGAGACATTCATTTGGTTACTTTTACTAGTCGATGTACCCAATAAAAGCGTCATGTCCTGCTACTTGAAGGTTTCGCGCCTGCATTGCCAGAAAACAAGCTTCTCAGCCATGTTACGGCGCTTCCCTCTTTGGCAGGCAACTTCTTGTGAACTGCAGTCCCCAGCTTTGAACCCAGACCCCACGTAAATGGAGTCAAGTACGAGCTCGCGATTGCCCTACGTTTCAAGGAACACGAACATTCCATCAGCTCGCAGTCCGAAGCTTCACTGCCCCCGAGAACGGAACAGAGAACATTGGCAGGACGGACTCACCAGAGTGCACCTTGAATCAATGGGCTAATGACCTGGTCCCTTGTCGTAATCCACAGCACCTTCCCCCACTGCACCTCAATCACCTCCTTCGACAATACTGTCGTTGCGGCCGCGTTCCGCCCCACCTCCCCCTCCCCTGGCTGTCCCGTCTCCGAATCGAAGTCCAGCTTCTCGTAGCTGCCCTCGTCACTGTCATCCTCCAGAGGAACCGGCTTCCTGCTCGGCTCGTATACTTCAGTTCTTGTAATCTTGACGAACGATTGGAGACTGCGCATGTAACTGTACTCGAACCGGAGGTCTGGGATGGCTTGTGCCAGGCGCGGTTGTGCCGCAGTGGTGTTTTCGTGGCTACCCCCGTGCTTTTTGAAGCGTTCTTCGAGGTCTAGGGCGAACTTTGGTTCCCGAAAGTTGAAAGGTATGTGTTCTGACATTCTGTGTGTGATGAGGTCGTCTCTATGTTTTCTGTCGCGATATGCAGGTTCAAGCGCCCCCCATGACGCAGGCCCGCAGCCTCCTTCCCATTGGCTCGGGAGTTGCCGAGCTTGGCACGACCGTCTGGGACAAGCTGATTACGTAGATAGTTGGCGTCGCCGGTCACCTTGCGGTCACCGGTCACCTCCAGTGGGGGTGCGGAGGAAGCCACCTACCTATCTCTAAATCTTGAAGAGAAAAGCAGGGAAAAGTTCTGAGTAGAAGAAAAATGGGTGTGCCAGTGAGCCGAACCTTTAGGCATCCACATAGATGAGACCCGGAGCCGGCATTGATGACGAGACTAGATATTCCATTCCTCAGGAAAAAGATAGGTTTCTAAGGCGCTCACCGCAGATATTCGAGGGTTAGAAAGGACATGGGCGTGCACTCTAGGAATTTTCGCCGTAGCACCCCAGGCGACAGCCAATTTGGCAGTGTCTACATGTCAATGTCAGTCAACTCGGGAACATCGCTCGATTCGTTGGACTCCGTTGTTTCGATAAATTTTTAGGGAATGTGACCTGAGGTACTGGCAGTAGCAACTGGCGATGGATCCTAGAATAGTTTACCAACTATCGTCGGGACTTGGATAATGCAGGTCGGGTGCGGAATCCACCCGTGGCCTCAGCGCCGAGTAGGAAAGAAAGCGGCGGGATAGAGGAGGGGGGAAATCTAGATCAAGTATCTGGTGTGCACCGTCAAATCGCCCGTTTTGTATCCCTCTGTCGAAGTGCTATACCAGCACGCTGCACGACGGGGACGAGGGTTTGGGCGGAAACAGTACTGGTTTCCTGGTCCATTCTTCAAGTACTGAACATCCATGCAATATGTCCTCTGTGAATTGATCTTTCAAATCCTCCTGACTATTTACACCAGCTGGAGCTGTAAAGGTTTCATTTGTCAATTGAGGAGCTTCCAATCTGTGGACCGGTAACCATCTCAAATTCATGATCACCTCTGCAGATCTCGAAAAGTTCTTCGTTGCATAATTCCACGACATGGACGTCGCTTGTTTAGCAACGACAGCGCGTCGCTTAGCTGGAAGCTTCTCAGAATCGGAGGGGCGAGCGCCGAGCCAGGCATGATCCAAGGCTGTGTTAAGCGCCCGTGATTAAGCACTGCCTCATAATTCCCAGGACCACTGCTGACCACCATCTGGCGATCTGGCTTGCTCACCTCTTCCACCATCGTCACAACCACAACCCTCGACCGCATACGAGGACTCTTTTGAGTGTATCGTATCTTCCACCATAGAACTGTAGAGCGATTTCAGCCTGGGCGCTTAATCTGCTCACGTGCCAAAGCCTGCCGCATTGGGGTAGATTGAGGGGCGGGTCAACATGGCCGACGACAGGGCGGTGTGGATCGGATCGGAGAGTCAACTCCCGTCATAGCAATAAAGCTCTGTAGGTACTCTCCTCTTCAGCTTACTCTCCCTAACATCCGACTGTTAGCGCAATCGTCAGGCGAGGATGAGAAATCATTTTTCATCAATGGCTGTTGCGAGCTGCAGTGCTGCAGGGCGTGTTCCAGCTCCTGAGCGCCGCCCCGCTCCGTAGCGAGTGATTGAGAATGCACCACGTTCAATAGCGACAAGGGCCCATTCCACATGCATGCCGCCGTAAGGTAATGTCATTACACAGCGAGTGACTGGCCTGCCGATATATATCGCAGCTCAAACCTCTCCATTGACTTTAAGCAACTCTCCACTTCTCAGCTCCCACCCAGCGCAGCGATGGCACCAATAAGCCTCCATCAATACCTCCACTACTCTCAGCACCAGCAACCCAACGAGCCAGGTGTTTACTGTGCTCTTGTCTGGGACCTCCGCGAATCACCTGCTGGTGCGGCTAGGCATGTCACAAAGCTCGATACCCCACTGTCAGCAACACGTCTCGGAGACCCTGCGACTTATCCACCGGTCACTTCCCTCCAGATTACCAGTGTCATCTTCCCGGAATCATGCCAGGTCATTGAAGCGGTGAACCCAGTTTATGTAACCGTTCTTGATGTCTTGCATGCCATCTACTCGACGGTACACGCACCACTGGAGGACGAGGAGTGGGGGAAATTTACGTCGAAGCAGCAGTTACGTACCCAAGAGGCCTACGAGCGGCGTTGCAAACTCTCTCTGAATCCAGAGGGTTGCGCACTGCAAGGTAAATTGCGGATTGACTGCCTCGCAAACCACACGATTTTTGGAGGGCTTTCCGTTTCTTTGGAAAACGAATATTCGTGCATACTTAGTCTCAGACGCCCTCCCGCGTAGCCCTATCTTGCCTTGGCTCATGCACAACACCCTATCTTCTGTTACCGAACTGACTTTCCTTGTACCTGCAACTGTGGATCGACGCGCGCTTTCTTTTTCTTCATATATGTAGCACTGTCTTGTACTTCCCTTTCCTCTGCTCTGTCTCATCTCTGTTATTTTATCGTTATTACTCCTTAAATCTTCTTCCATTCTCTTTCTGCGCACATTACTTTTAGCTATCTTTTCTCAAGTATACCCATACCACGCACTCGCATGATCAGTCGACATCTTCGACTTGCTCAGGGGCTCATGTACATTGGATACCCGCCTCCTCTTTTTAGAACCCAGATTTGTGACAATGCGAGCCTCGTGGCCATCCGTCCCATGTTCTAGCACTAGGAGACCTATATCTCCCACAAAAGAATGATTATTGAGCGTTCGCTGTCGTCAATGACAGGTCATCACCTTGTGCCCAATCGGCGACCATACCAGTCTGTTCCCTTCAATAAGGGATCCGATCCTCTCGACACCGGAGCTTCTCTAAGTAAAAGGTACGGGCTCCAGTCAGGGTCCTTGTAATGGCTATAATCAAGGACACCTTCTAATGTAGAAAGAACCCGATGCCTTCGCGCCAAAGAAGCGCGTGGCGACTTGAGCAATGGATCCAACGAAATCCGGGATACCTGTGGTGGGACGGCTATCAGAACCTCGTTTTCTTTTTGAGATCTTGAGCTGTGGCCATACCCTGTATCAATTTAACTGGCGCTGATACAATCCAGAGACTTTCTGTGTGATACTCAGGTTTTCCAACAGACAGCTTGTTGTTACGAAAAGTCTACAGGTCTTCTATCTATCTGAATTCGGCCGGCTTCCTTACCTAGGAGCTGAGAGAATACACAGTGTGCCAGTGTGTGGTGTGCGCCTGTGCGTGTGTCTAAAGCTTGGGACTGAGGGGTAAAAGAAGGTTTGGGAAACTGAATTATAGTCTTATATACGTAGTACTTGGTGCTAGCGGCGTAGAAATGAATACGGTAGAGGAAAAGCTCATGGATAGCAAGCCAGATAACGCCGGATAGTCTCGCGAGTCGCAAGGCTTCACAAAAGGTCCCTGCGTTTGATGCCAATAGGACATGCAAGGGGTTTACGCAAGAATCCTTCTCGCGTGTCGAGCTAATGGATAGCAGCAGTCAGAACATTGTAGGCACTCGGGAAACAAAAGACGCACGTTGAAATCCGGATCCTCGAGAACGATGTCATAGCGTCGCATGATAGATGCCACGATGACCTGAAGCTCCATCATCGCGAGATTGCGTCCAAGACACGCCCTGAAGATCCGAAGCCTATATTAGTACCCCATCGCGCTGCCGCTGAGAATGGAATACGGACCTTGGACCAACCGAAAATATGTTCAAGCAGCGGTGCATCGCCGAAGAATCACCCTCTAGCCATCGTTCCGGCCTGAAGTCCTCCACATCTTCTCCCCAGATGGAAGGGTCGCGGTGAATGGAGTAGCTAGGGACGCTGAGGACGGTGCCTTCTTGGAAGAATTGGCCCCGGACAGTAATCCCGCCCTCGGGTACGACGCGAGGGAGTCCAAGAGCCGATGTAGAATGAATTCGGAGTGCCTCATTAATGCAAGCGTCCAGATATGGCAGGCACTTGACCTGGGGGCCGGTGGCAACGGTCTCATCCTCGGCACCAAGATGCTCGTCTAGTTCGTGATGCAACCGTTCCTGTGCGTATCGGTTGCGAGCAAGCTGATACAAAATGGCGCACGTTGAGCTGGGGAAAGGAACATGGTCAGATATGGGTTAGGTTAAAACCAAGTCGCGCACGTACTTGGATGTCGTATCCGAGCCAGCAATGAGGAGGGTCAATGCCTCGGCGGTCAGCTCTTCACGTCCCATTGGGTTTCCTTCACTATCCCGGCCGGCTTGAAGCTTGCTCAACAGATCGACACGGTCTGTGGGGGTGGCCATACGCTTAGCAACAGCCATGATCGCGATCCCGGCGAGCGTCTGGACATCCTTTTGGCCTTGACTGTACCATGGTAGACGGCGAGCGATCGGTCTCCACCAGGCAGGGAGTACGCCCATCGCCATCGAATACTCTCCGCGACCATTGAGGATCTTGACGGCAGGGATAGAAAGGACTTCGGATGCTGGGGTATCCTTGCCGTAAGAATTCATGACCTGGTCAGGATTCTTGGGTACAAGCGCCGAGTCCTTCGCAGCTTCGAGCATTCCAAATGGTGCGCCGAATGCCAAATCACCAACGATGTCAAAGCTGAGATAGTTCGCCCCTGTCCAGAAGCAAAGTGCTATCAATGACATCATTCCCAAGTACGACAACCAGAAACTTACATGGCAAGCAGTCGAGCCAAAGGCGACCTCCTTCACCGCGCCAGCCTCCCTCACCGTCTGTGCCGGACATACCCTTAGCAGCCATGTCATACAGGCGATCCCACTGCTTGAGGAGAAGGCCAACATAAAGTCGAACTTGTGGTTCGAATTCGAGGACGCTTTTCTGAGAGAAGATGTGGGAAATTATCTTGCGCTTGCGAGTGTGATCGCCCCTGTCGCGAGTGTTGAAAACCCCACGGCGAATCGATACGAAGGCGTCGTAGAACTCCGTCTTAAGAGCACCGTTCCCATGCGCGTATACGATTGAGAGAGCATCTGGGTCAGCAACAGAGACATGGTTGGGAGCTATGCGAACAAAAGGCCCTGAATTCGGTGTCAGTAGCTGCCAGTCCATACTTTCTAGATACCTTACCATATTTCAGGTGCATACGATGAACATCCTCAGAGCGGTGGCCATTCTTGCTCACGTAGCCAAGCCACGCATCGGAGAACTTGGCGATGAAGGGTCCGGGGAACTGTCGAATCTTCTGGGCGTCGAGGAGATACGGCACGGCGTGGACGAGGATGACGGATACAGGGAGAAGGTACAGGGCAGTAGAAGGGCTCCAAACGTTTGAGAAAGTCTCAAGCATGGTGATTGTGTTGTCGTTTGTAGAATGCAAGGTGGGAATTGTGGGTGAACGAGTGGCTCATGCCATCTTCCTTAAGTATCTGGCGGAAAGTCAAAATGGGTGGTCCTATAAGGTGAATTTAGACAGGGTTGAGAGAGAGCTGCGTTCAGGTTTCGGCAACCCGAAACCTTGGATCGCAGGATTCCGATTACGAATCGAGACACGTAAATGGGGTTAAGCAAGATTCCGGTCCAGTCCTCCCTTCGATCTGACAACAGGGCGCGTGGCAGATCCATCCGAGGCAGCCTGAGGCTTCGGAGTGAGCAGAATACCTACTCTCCAAGTTAGGATGAGATTGAAATCTGCTTGGGCCGCAATCAACGATTCAACCCTCCGTCCATGATCATGGAGCACTCTCAGAACTACTATGCAACTCGTCCGTGTCGTCGCGGAAAACGGATTGTAATCATGGGGCAATGCGTTGCCTTGAATCTGTGCACCTTGTGGAGATCAATGACTTCGTGTCAGAGCCATTGAGCAAAGGTATTACAAAGGTATCCCACCAGAAGCCAGAAGATCATAGATGTCTGGAGATCGAAAACGACGGGCACGGATCGGTTTTTTCTTGCACCTGATATGCCGCCCTGTGTACACATACCAGCCTCGTATTAGGCTGCAAATGAACGAAGATCTTGGCTCGACCCATCTTTGGCCAGATACAAATAAACGGCGAGAGAGCCGACCTGTCGTACCTCAACGAGTACCAGGGGATCTCATTTCGCCGGATCCCCGCAATGCCGCCAGAAATGCGATCCAGTACCTGTATTCAAGTACGGGGGCCAGAATGAGGAAGGGACATTTACCTAACGTTTGATTCTTGCATTCCAGTTACAAATTGGTATATGCGGCAGCACCCATGAACCGCCGGTGAGATGAGTGCCAGCCTTAGCAACTTGACCAGTGACACCACCTTGTTGTTTCTGAAAAGGTGAGAGATGGATGTCAGATTGCGGAGGTTTCTCTCTGTGACTGTTGCGAACACGCACTCCATCACGAAGCAGGCTCAGAGTATTGAAAACAATGACAAGATCTGAATCCTGTTAGCAGCGCATTCTCCGTTTGTTGAATACAACTCCACGATGGTGCAAGGGCATCGAGTCGCTTCGGTCGAAGCAGTGCCCTCAGTTTAGCTCAAGAGTTGGCTTCACCTTCATGTGCAAGTATCTGTCGATACACGACGATAAAGCAGAGAGATCAAACGCAGTTTCCCCAATTTCTTGGGAGGGGCCATTCTGTGCTGATGTAAAAGCTCCCACGCATCAGCCGGCCCACCGTTCCGGCGGAGGTTTCCTCCAACCATGGAGGCTAAAGCAGGGTCAATCTACTAAAGCAGGGTCAATCTACAGGTTATGGCTCAGTTAGCCTCACCTTGGGTGTCACAATACACCATCTTAAAAAATACTCAGAAGCCCACGATATCCAGACGCTCCGTGACCTCCTAATCACCATTAAAGTAACTGTTGATCGAGCGGTACCGTCCATAGGATAACGCAAAACGTGATCGGTCCACCGGTCGATACAAGCTACTTACTACAACAGCGAACAAGATTACAGAAGAGCATTTCGCGGGCTTAACTCGCTTCCTCGGGCGAGTGAGTTGCAGGCAATCATGAGTCGAGGTCGGGATTGAGGTGTTTCTGGAATTCTATGCTGGAGAGAAGAATACCGGAGTACTCGCAGAATTCTTGTGAAGAGGTTATCCACCAAAGTGCTGGCCCTACGACACACCCTAATCTCTAAGGGCCAATGAATCTCACAAAAAAACTACTTGCTAGGGTGCGAAGCTACCGACACTCGAATCCTAGTAGCCCGCGTTAGCCGACTCTCTTTTTTTTTTTTGGTCCGCACGACTTCTCTCTAACGATTTAAGGTGGGCCCCGCTTTGAAATCCTATCCGAAGGAATCTACTTCTCATCAATGAATGCGTCGTTTATTGTGGGCTCAAGTATTATGTTGTTAACCTTTGGTCTAGAATTCCGAGGCAACTGATTAAGGTGATCATTGTGGATATCTGGTTCTCCCGTTGACTTCTGCAAAGTGTTTCCTTGACTTTGGCTCTCCTTTGCAGACGTCTCTGTAGACAAACGGCTACTACTATCCATTCCCATACTAGTCAGCCGCGATCCCGGCCCTAGAATACTGTTTAAATCTCCAGATTGCCAGTCTGTAGAACACTCTCAATGACATTTATCCCAGCCCGGCTGTCGTACCCCGTCTATGGAATCGCACTGCTCCAGTTGCGCGTGGCTCAGTCATGCTGAAAGTTCTGGGCGCTCTGAACGCAGGACTTCCTTTGGTGCCCCATTTTAGCATTTGATCTCCCCTCTGATATCCTCCATCTGCACGTCCCGCGAGTTGATCCCGAAGACGGATATAACAGATGTGTTCTGAAAATGGACTTCGTACTCGAACTGGACTGGCACAGCAGTAGGATAGTATCTATACCGCCGACGCTAGCATCCTCCATTGTCAAATGTCAGAAAGTTCCCGAGATCTTTCTCCATCATCGGCGGCACCAGGGCTTGTTACCATCAGATTTACTTGTTGAAGTCTAAGCACAAGACCCCAGGGTCAGTGTTTCTGCACAACAGAATAAGTGTAGTATGTCCTTCTCCGCCTCGAAAAGACTGTACTAGTAGGGTAGTCACACTACGGGCAATTAACTGTCCAGTTCCAGGCCACACATGGAAAGACAGTTATCTGACCAGTTTACGAGCACTGACCAAAATGGTCCAAGCGCCTGCCAATTTGGCACCGCCATGAAGCATGCCGGAAACTGGACAGATAACTGTTTGTCCAAGTGCCACAGGCAACTGGACAGCAGCTTGCCCGTAGTGTCATTACCATGGGACAGCAATACCAACAATTGCGGATGTTTGGCCGGCATTGTGAGCTCAATGGCCCGAAACCATGAGAATTGATGCACGATAACTATGCCAGCGCCTTCCACTCGCATAGATCGTAGGCTTGATCTCACATGCCACTAGATATACTTAGCCGCTGGATCAAGGAATGTCATAAAGTCAGCACAGATTTCCATGCAAAATACTATCGTTCTCTACTGGCTGACCTGACGCGCAACCGCGTTAATGCATACTTGCACCACCCTCAGATACCTAAGGCAAGTATGCCGGCTTTTACACTGCGCGCCAAATAAGCGCCCAAGTCTCATAGTGAACCACGTGCACCACCGCCGAAGATTGGTTTGTCATTTCCCATCTGTTTGTTGACTATATATGTAAGTACTTTTCAGCTGATATAAGCACCTCCGCTTTGGGGCCTCTGACATGTCTATCAAGAAGCTGGTTTGCTGTCGTCACTGATGATCAGCTTGACGACTTCGGTCCAGGGTAGCCTGCCGAATTCCAGGGCCTTTAGGTCAAGGTCCTAATTCCTCGTACTTAGAGACTGCCCATTTAGGGAACACTAATTATATATCAACCTGGTGCCCGCGCCAGAGGATTGAATCTACCCTGATTTTTGAACGCTGCTTCGAGACCACAAAATGCCAAAGAAATGCATCCGCTACAAAGGTGGAACACGTAGGAGTTGGTTACTATGCTCGGTTTGAGATCTGGGTGGTTAAGGTGATTGGATCGAGTCATGTTGTTGCGATACTGCCATTACTTGGTAAATATCACTGAAGAGCTCCCAGCACAGTAAAATTCCTGGGCGCTTAATCACTCAAAGCAGAGCTTTATTTTCGTCGCTGGCCAGGTCGTACAAAGGCGCACCGCTCACGATGGGCGACTCGGCTGTCGGTAACCCCTCAACCCTCTTTCTCGGAGGATAAGATAATATCAAGCTCAGGTATATCACTATACCTCCAATCTCCTCATAGATATACTGTTCCCACTATATGCCTGTTGGGATGGGATGGCGAATGAGGCCGAGATCACGTAGATTCAAGACCCAGGTATTGAGCTGGGTGGCTTAATCCTATACTATCTGTTAATGGATTTCGTGAACAATCAAGCGCTGCCAGAGAACATCGCTTCCTTCTCACCGGCGGTTCATTCGGCATCATGGCTCATGGGTTACCTACTTAATGTGTGGTTACAATCTCACCGCCGGCAGCGTATGTCCCACTAGCATCACGTCAATTCAACCTGAGGCAGGCGTAGACTGGTGCGGTGATTGCGCAGAAGATGGGTAGCTCCTCGGAACCCATGTTTTAGATATGTCCTGTGGGCGGTACTTGTTTCGACATACTTCACCCAGCTGTGCAGTCGCCTTGAAGACTTGACAGAAATTTACAGCCGCAGTAACCTTCCCGGAGTCATGCTGACCGAAAGACCAGTATTGGGAGCCGAAGAGTTGGGATATGGCTAATTGGATTAGAAAGAGGTTCACGCTCATGTTCGCTATTTTGGCAAGCGGCATGGATTCATCGCACCCAAATAACATTCAGATATTTCAAGTAGGGTCCGATCATTAGCGCAGAACATCATCTAGGCGGTACACGAACCTATTGCTGGATGCATGCATGAACTTGTATCCAAGAATACCCTCGATGAATGCCAGGACAATGGTGGGGTTGATTGGTCCCGTCCTTCCGTATGACACCCTTGGCTCAATCCGCAGCAAGTCGTTAACGCCGACGGCAAAGTCTGATTCAACGAGATCGACCGCAAAGATGTTACGCTGCCGATGAGTCCAAAGAGACCGAATTAGCAATGAGCATCAACTGAGACACGGACGCTCTGCAATGTGCAAGGTACTCACCCGTTGACCGTCATTTTTATTAATTTTACCCCACTTGTTCAGATATTGCGCCAATACCTCAAGCGACTTTTGGTGGCTGCACTGAACGAGCAACGGGTTACCGGTTTCTATAATGAGGATATACGGAGTCGTCGCTTGAAGGAGGTCGCTTGGTCGGGTGAGAGAGGTGATAGCAGGTAGAGTTCTCGGCGGGCTGAGGTCATTTCCTGGCTTCGATCCGCGAGCGGCGGAAAGGGGAACAGATCCAGCCGAAAGTCTGGGTTCTCCGCCGACATCTGCCCACCCTTCTTCATCTAGTTCCTTCCCATCCGAGTTTGCGGGAATAAAGAGTTGTCCTAACTCTTGCTCAAGGTAAGAGGCAATTGAGGACGACGATACTGGGCCGTGTGGGATAAATAGGTGGAAAGAGTTGGAAGCGTCGCTCCATACGGTTCGGGGAACGCTAACACTCGGGGAGGATTGAACCTATAAAATTGTGAATTTCTTGTCAGGCATGCCGTCGCAAAAGGCTTACCTGAATCTCGAGAGTGATCTCGGCGCCTGTTGACGTTTTCGAAAGTACGGAAAGCAGAGTCTCCGTCCACTCGGCAAAGGCATCGTTTTCGAGCCTCCAGTTCAGCTGTTCGTACCATGCCGTTGTATACGCAACTATTCCAGGGACAAATGTCTCCGGGTCGGAGAAGTCTTTCTTCAGGTTTCCCCACAAAGTAGGCCATTTGACTTGAGGCACGATCTTGTGGCCCAGAGTTTCAGCAAGACTCGCGACTGATTGCTGTAGAGGAGACTGGACGTTGTTCCATAAGTCTCGAATATCGACTCTGATTTTCAATGGCCTAGCCGGAATATAATTGGTCAGTAGTAAAATCTATCCTGTAGAGCCAAACGTACAGTTCACTGGTCATTTTCCTGGGCGCGGATTTGCGATGATTGGTTGTCTATGCAAACTGCAACGCTTTAAAGGCAGGTGCCTGAGCTCCAATCCGACTCTCCGAGTGCGAAGTATCAGATTCCGAAGCCCACGATCTGTCGTGCGACACGATAAGTATCGTCGACGGAGTAAAGTGCACAGTCTCGAGCTCCACTTCTGACTGGCGTGAGCTCAGTGCCATGCCAGCCAAGCAGTTTCCGTGATGTGATATTCTCAAAGCTATGGTTTGCGGCTCAAATTCAAAGATCATTACCTCTTGCGTTACTACACCTGTGACGCCATGAGAGATATGTTTGCTGCAAATGGTATACACCTGCCGGAGACTGAGCCCCAAATCAGGCATACGAGCGCTTAATGAGCGATGATTGGCAGTGGGCGCTCACGATATCGATACCTGGCAGACCAAGAGCCCGAGGCATGCCCGAGCCTGTTATCGAGCTAAATAAAAATCCATAGCAGGCATTCACTCTGGGTTTGCAAACGGCGGGTAAACTTGGCTGGTACGATAGGCCTGGGCCATAGTCTGCGACTTGCGAACCCAGAGAGTGAATAAGCAACAAAGCTGTGACAACGTGGCTGGAACTGACCTTCAGTACTTCAGTCCCCGAGCGAATTTTCTTCGCACCGAACGCCATCTCAGGCCTTCAAGGCGAGTCAGACCGACTCACCCTGACCAACCGACCCCATTGTCGTCGGCGCATAGCTTTCGTGGGCCAGATTAAAGGCCGCCTTCTATGTGGCAGATGAAGCGAACGTGGGCCAATCCTCCACTAATAGCGCGTTTTCATGGGAGCCGTGTTACCGGCTCGACAATGCGCCAGTAGAATGTATACTTGAGTACGGATCTCGAGTGAAGGGGTGCTCCATAGCTGTCAGGCGTCGCTAACACCGCAGCTTCTTGAATGTCGTCCGTTCTCAAGTCCACGCTCTCGAAGCGCACATAGACCAGTATCTGTTTAGTGGAAGGCCCTGGGCCGTCAGTGAGATTTAATATAAATAGTCTGAACAAATTCACCGTTTTTCAACAAGCAAATCACCTCCACATTCCTCACGAAAAGCCAGCCCTCGCACTCAGCTCCCCACTTTTGACCCCACCCTTCAAACATGGCCAAGAAAAACGTCTTCACTCCCAAGCCCCGCGTCGAGAAGCTCCCTCTCGCCGTTCGCAAAGACAGTAAGCGCAGAACCCGGCGGCTCTAAGAGAGTGTGCTAATCGTTCAACAGTTCGCGATAACTACGATTCCAAGAAGGAAGAGTTGGAGGCCAAGGCGACTGAACTCCTCGGGACCAAGTTCACGATCAACTTTGACCCACCGGAGGTTTGGGCGTATGCCACCGATTCGACCAGCTCGGCGGGCTCCATCTTTGCTGGGCAAGTATTGTCACACAAGAATTGCAGGCTGGAGGACGCTAACCCTTGGCCCACTCCAGTTACGCAGAAGGTTTTGTCTCTGGCTTGAAAAGCTACCTCGAGTATTACGAGGATCTTGGAAAGGACTACTTCAACAAAGCGGTTACGCAGTCAGAGGTGACCCTCAACGTCAATCCTCTCGGGGACGAGGTATGTCCAGGAACCTAATGGAAGACAAGTCATCTGATTCATCTTCTTAAAAGGGCGAAACCATTACCGCTGATATCAAGGATGGCGTCTTCCGCATTTTGTTCAGGCACGACAAGTTGGGGTATAACCAAAGCTGGCTGGACCAGAGCTACTTTTCCAAAGCAGTCGATGCTGTGACCACAGAGACCTTTTCCTTGAAGGCCAAGTCGTCCATCGAGAAGGAATGGGAGGAGAACTTTGAAGACCTTACCAAGGAAATCGGCGAGATCTTGGCCATTCCCGATGTGGTTCTGGAGCCCAACTTCGAGGAGGTCTATGCCGCCTTGAAGGCTGGGAGGAAGGACAACGATTGGGAAGCGTCGTTCGGCAAGGCTATTCTTGCGTACTTCCAGTGAGCCTTCCTCCATATACATAGGTGCTGAGATGGGCCCTGATTGCCGGTTCAAGGGATGGATTGAAGTACAACCTTACTTCTGCTGGCTTCAAGGACGACGAGATGCTCCAGGAGGGCTTCGCAGAGCTGGTCACGTCCAAGACCATTAAGCTTCGCATCGTCAAGGAGCTCAAGACCGGGTACAGAAACGAGGCTTTCCTTGAGGATGGTGTCCTCTATCTCCAGGTAGGTTCATTTGAATTTTCTGCATTGCAGTATTAACTAACGCTTTTAAATAGTTGAAAGCTGACCATTGGTACTACAACGTCTCGGATATGGGCGACAACGTCATCAAGCTGTTTTAGGCGCTTCTGCCTCTTCAAGCAGACTCCAAGCGTGGCAGGTTGAGCGAGGTCCCATAGAATTAAGATCCCAGAGCCGTCTGTATTCGTGTAGCTCAATCCTTCACCAACGCTTCCGTAGGTTATTTATGCTGGTCATTCATTTCAGAGGAGCTGTATGGTTGGCTTTAGAGATTTCCGCCCGGGGTAGAGATGATAGCAAAGACAGCTCCGTCACGGTGTTGAAAGTGAGTTCCAGAAAGAAGGCGTAAGAACTTGAAAACGCAAGGACTTGGCGCAGCCCCACTGAGCGCTCAACCGATTAGTCAGAGACATTCGAAACACACACGACCAAACTCGATAACTGATCAGACAGTCAGACTTGATGAGGTCTTCACAAGGTTCTTCAAGCCCGAGGCTTACCTGACGAAGCCTCCCGGACATTCGCAACCCCTCTGCTCACACTGCGCCTCTGATAATTTAAGAAATATCATTCTACACTAGCTATAATACACTATGTCGCAATTACAAAGAATACACAACCCTGAATAGTGAGGAGAGGGGGTATACGACGCTTAGGCGTCGAAATGCAAGGTAACTCGTGAAGCATGCAGTCTATCCACAGTACTCCAATCCAGGGCATCCAATAGCAGTGCCGTAAACTGTGAAGGAAATCCTTTAGCATCACTTTCTTCGGTTTGAGGCAAAAGGAAATATATTTACTTTGGCCGTCAACCTTGGCGATGGCAAGGATAGCCTGGAGCACACCACCGAGACCCTCACCGGCCAGGAGACCAGCTGAGATAGCGAACATGTACATGTCGAAGGACTTGGGGTTCTTCTTGAGCCAGATGGCGTTGAAGACGGATCCGAAGCCCATGGCAATGGAGTACCAGACCTGGGGGACGACGAAGGCGAGACCGATGGCGTTCTGGAAGAGGGAGGCAACATTAGTTTAGAAGGATCAAAAATGTGTTCAATCAGTAGAACGTACCCAGTTGGGAACGTAGCCCCAGTACTTCTTGGGGACGAGGAAGTGCTTGATGAGGACGGTGATGACGCTGGCAATACCGAGTCCAATGGCGGTGTATCCAGACGATGGGGGGATGGGGAGCTTGGGTGCAGTGACGGCGGTGGCGACAGCGACCCAGGCGGCGACGGACGGAGCACCGTAGGTACAGATGCCATCGTACTCATCGGGGTAGCTAGAAGGGACGTGGTCAGCGTCTGTGTCGACGATTTGAAAGTCGAGCAACTCACATAATGCAAGGGCTGGCCTTGGTGAACAGGATGAAGAGACCGCAAGACAAGAAGACAGCGACAACAGCTCCGGCGCACTGAGCGATGAACTGAGCCCTGGGCTTCGAGCCAAGGAGGTAACCAGTCTTCAAGTCACCCGTCATGTCGGACGACTGAGCAGCGGAACCAGCGGCGATAACACCAGCAGCCAAGTTGAGCGTCTGCGCGGCCTTGATCTCCATTCCAACACCCTTGGACACACCACCGAAAACGAGCTGGGATGCCTTGGCGACGGTAGAGACGGGGTTGACGTCGGTGTGTCCGGAAGACTGCACGGCGATGAAGGAGAAGATGAAGCCGAGGACGAGCGCGAGAATCGAGGTGCCGACGTTCATGTGGAAGAGCTTGGAGAGGATAGCGCAGCAGGCGACGGTACTGACGAGGAGACCGCCGATCCACCACGTGTGGGGCACACGGTCCTCGAGAGGAGTCCTGTCTTCATCATCGTCCTGGAGGGTACGGGTGAACCAGCCGCGTGGGTCGAAGTCGGATTTCCTGAGGGTCAAGCTACCGAACGAGGGGATCAAGCTGATGAAGATGTCGGCGAAAGAGTAGACAAGCATGATGAAGACACCGGGCCAGAGGAGCCAGTAGCGAGGGGAGGGGCCGGTGATGTACTGTTCAGGGTCCTTGTAAACCATGGCCATGACGGACGCCCATCCTGGGAACTCCTCTGGGTCAATGGGCTTCAAGACAGCCTTGCCAGTCTTGACGATTGAGGGAGCGATGATACCCCAGGCAAGCACAGAGCCACCAACTAAACAGGAAACATGTCAATGATAGGAGCAGCGCGTCGCAGGAGTACAACTTACGGAAACTCCAACTAGCGTTGAGACCGCTAAGCATTCCAGCACCGAAGAAGGCAGGGGTGACTATGAAGTAACTGTCAGCACGCCGTCAAAAGTAACGTTGTCCATACAACTTACACTCGAGGACCCAGTTGTAGTTCTCCAGCGCGATGGCGCCAGTGAAACCAAGTCGGTAGAGCGTCCAACCAATATGCCAGTCGTAGATCTATGAGAGCGCGAGAGAAGGTAAGAAAGGGATTTGTAGAGAAAGCGACGAAATCCAACTCACGATACCAGGAGCATAACCAGTCATGATTTTGAAGCAGAAGGTCGCGGCAAACGAGTACACAAGGGCCATAGCCTTCTTGTGAGCGACGACGGCACCATGACGGCCACGATGAAGTTGCCTGATGGTGTAGGCCTGCAAGGTGGATGAGCTATCCGCTCAGCACATAAAGCACTCAAAAACTTACAGTAGCAGCGGGGGTCGGGAAGGTGAGCTTCTGGTTGATGATGTAGTACCGACGAAGAGGGATGACGAAGAAGACACCGAAGAAAGCAGCACAGAAGGTCAATCCAATAAGTCGTCCAATGTCGTCAGCCGGGTTCCGCGAGAGCAAGTTCATGTTGTACATAGCCGGGACGGCGCTGACAAAGAGAATACCTAGACCTCCAGCGGCTATTCTTTGGGATTAGTACGCATCATTGGAATCACATGCGAGTTCGACTGACCAGTTGCGGCACTAAAATAGGCAGACATCAGATCAAAGCCAACGAAGTTCAGGAAAGCCGCGAAACTTACGTTTGGACAGTGCAGTTCTCTTTGGGGCCGAAAGGACCTCCACCCAGAACTTTGCCAACGATACCTGATTCAGGAATGATCTTTGACAGAGGCTTCAAGATGGCGAAACCGAAGATGGCCTAGGAAAATGCGAATGGAACAGTCTATCAGCGCTCCATAACAGGATGGTTGTAGTCCGTGACCACACGTACACCAAACAATTGAGGACCGAAAGTGAAGCCAGTCTTGAGACCGAGGTAGATGTTCGAGGCACCTACAACCGCACCAAGACCGCATCCAACTACCACAGCGCTGGGATGGACGTCAGAAATTGTTGTTGGGCAACCGAACACGAACACGAAGAACGTACCGAACGGTAAGCTGGTGGGTCTCTTCGGGGGCATGGGGGTCTATGGGGAAGGGCTTCGAGCTGAGGTGGCGTCAGTCACTCCATCTTCCTTGACGAAATGGGCCCTGGGGAGAACTCACACATCATTTCCCTCGTACGCCTCATCCTCATACTCCTCTTCGGGCTGTTCTTCGACAGAAGTATCATGGGCATGAACCTTCTTCTCGTCGATATCGCTGGACCCGGAGGTCTTCTCGCGCTCCAGGGTGGGTTGGGCACTCATAGTGGAAGGCGCCTGAGTGAGTAACTAGGCTAGCGCTGGAAGCTCTTGTCGCTGCGGCGAGGACAAGGAGAGGCCCAAGGGCAACAGGTGAGTGGACCTGGGGGATGGAGCAGCAAGGTGCGTTCGAAATACCCAGACGAGATGTGGGCCTTTAAGAATGAATATGAGATAGATCCTTCATCAAGTCCTGAAAGAAGCGCGATAGCCGGAGTCAGTTGAGTGATAGAAGATCCATATGGCTTCCCATACGATTGGGATGGTGTGCTCCCATGGTTAGCATGGATGCACAGGTATATTGGTGAGCACACGATTGATATTGCTTGTTTGAAGTACTTCCACGCGGAGAGACTGTATCAAATGTCGAATGTTCCACATGGCTCCAGATAAGTGAGGAGACAGGAGGAGACTCGGGGCCTCGTCTAGCCTCGAGTAGGAAAGCCAGGTTGATCGGTATGGAAGGCAGTTGGAGTACTTGGAGACGCAAACTATGCTTGAAGCTTCGTAGAGCGCTGACAGTCTCTAAGAGGATGAGAAGTAGAAGTGTCGGCGGGAGATCCAGAGAAGATGTCCGAAAGCGTGGGATACCGACCGAGTGAGCCCGTTACGGGATACTCGGAAATGAGGCGACGCGGAAGTATGCGTTCCAGTGTCCACAAGTATTGCAAGCCGTTGCCGAGTTCGTTCAAGCAATGGCGAGCTTGATGCAGATGGGCCCCATTTTGTTGCCCTGAAAACCACATGGTCGTATTATTCGAGATCCTCGTGCTCCAAGATGGGCTCCCCTCTGCTTAGGAAGTGCTATGCCGGGGAATGAAGGTTGACGTTGTCCCCGGGGAGATGGGGCTTCGTCGGCGACTTCGAGAGCAAACTTGTTCTGTAGCATGTGCTTCTTCACGGCACGGTATCATGGAAGATGGATACCAGTCGCCATTACCGCTCTACAGCCTCCAGCACTCAAACCCTTGCAAGGCGACTGCTCGTCGCATACGTCAAGTCGGAACTCCAGCCAACCAAAGAATTGGGATGTCATTTCGACAACGGTATGTCAAAGCACCGCTAGTCCTGGTTCTGAGGCACAAGCGCGGCCTCTAAAACTGGTTGTGGACCAGAGTAGGCACTGGGAGGCATGTGAGATCGCCGAAGAAGCTTCATATGGGCATCCAGATTAGCGGATCAGGAGCAGAAGGCACGTCCGAAAGCACTCACTTCAGCCTCCTTCAGCCCACTTCCATGCCATCGACCATTGGACCCGCGCAAAGACCTAGCCAGCAAACCATAAGCAGGTGAGGATTGGAACATATGCAACATACCGTCTCGTTGTGGTCAGACGGAGAAATTATACGCGCCAAGCTGGAACACCCTGGTGGGCCTGACCATATGGATATCACCCCAACGCGCTCCTTCGCCCACCTTAAATATACAGCTTATACAGCCGGCCTCCTCTCCACGCGTATCTTGATAGCTACGCGATCGACCAGGTGCTCGGGGGTGTTGGGCAAGGCAGGCCGCCATGGGCCCTGCGTCATCCGAGTATGAATCGTTGTCTTGTTTAACAGTTCAAGCGCGACGAGAAGACACTGCGAGCAAGATTGGGTGCCTTTTTGGATGAAGGAATCGGATGAACATTGAAGATGAAGGGAAAGAAACAAGGAGCTCCTGACTGCTCCTTGGTTCAATCGGAGTTGGCCTGAGTTGGCCTCCGCCGGGCTTGACGGTGAGGCACAATCAAATCACCGTCGGCTTCGGCCGAACATCCGATGCCGCACCCAGCCTGAGAGCAGGGGAGTAGCCAAGGAGTAGCAGCCACCTTGCAGCCACCACACTCCACCACATTTGCTTTACTTGCATATATGTAGTGTCTGCCGGTACTATACAATCCAATACCGTGCCTTGACCGAAAGTTTCTCATATCGGGTCTAGTGTGTACAATAGAAGAGCATGCTCTGTGCCTGATCTTCGACATGTCTTCGTGAGCAACACGGGGAGGCGAAGAACGAAGAACGGTTCTCGTTATCTCGCCTCGACTCGCTGTTTATTGAATTTATTGAAGCACATGCTCTTGAAGCCCTTCGCCCTAATTTCGCTTGCTTCTTCTACACAACTAAGTCCCCCGAGACCACATTATCAAAACCTATGCGATTTCAAGACACACATTGAGGGTATCATGTTCCAACACTTATTCCATCGACGTCCCAACAAGCGCTTAGCGCTTATGTACCGGCCATACCGACGACACCCGTCCGATCCCTAATCAACGCGATTTCATGAGCCGTAAGGCCCACCTTGCTCGCGCGCAGGAAGTCTTCGAACGCCGCATGCACATCCGATTCTGTCTGGAACTGCGACCTAGAGCACAGATGAACCGTCAAGATCAGCTACAGACACAAAGGATGCGTAGAAGGGAGGCGAGAAGACGTACTGCAGGAATTTCAGCAAGCCTTCCCAGAACTCGGGCTTGGCAATGGTATCATGGTAAGTGCTGGTGAGGGTCATTTCATCACGGAGAACGGGGCTGAGTGGCACAGAGGCCGTGTTATCGAGGTCCAGGAGGATCTCCTTTGGTTTCTCCCCAGGGCTGTGGTTTTCATTGGACGGTGAGGGACTGAGGACCACCGAAGGGATCCTTTGATGCCTCCTGCCTCCCGAAGGCTTTACGTCAGGGTCCAAGGAGCCCCCAGTGGATGCGAATGGATTGGGGGAAGCCATGGAGGAGTCGGATGTGGCACGAACAGGCTGGGGTGTAACGAGGGGTACGTCGGCGGTCTGTTTAACTGGGGGTGGGGCCTTGAACATAAGGTTGACAGTGTCTCCTTCCTTGATGTTGTACTCCTTCAAGAGCTTCTGGTCTGCAAGGGCCTTGCCTTTGAGGAGGAGGCGTTGGTTCTCTGCGGTGGGTACGTCGTTGGGGTGGAGAGTGTGTAGTTCCTCCTTGATGGAGAGAATGGTGTCGGTGAGGGAGATGGGGTGCGAGTATGTCAGGGCGGGCTTGAGCGACTTAAATGTCAGTGCGATGACGGCTGTGGCAGGGTTTAATTCATGTTGTTCGGGATAGGGTCCAGGGGCGTGGTTTGGGATTATTGGGGGTGTGGAAGCATCGTGTTGTGGACGATGGGTTTGTCCATCGGGTTATGGGCCGGTGCCATGCAACATATGACAGACAATCAAGTGGCATGGTGAATGGGTGATCAGACGTTTGGAAAAGATGATGGTGATTCAATTAGGCGCTCATTCAAAGAAACATAGAATGGGACTTTGACGCACCTGAGTCTGCCGCCGCGCCGGATTCGATAGCTTTAACTTGAGGAACAGGCGGTACCTCGACCTAATTAAATGTAATGGTTAGTCCCAGTGTCTGCATAAGAGGCTATCCATAAGGTCGTGCCAATGAAACAGAATGTTACGCGCCACACCCTGTAAAGGCGACTCGACGCACAACATTCTGCCACAGAGCAGCTACACAGCTACAAGAAGGATGATTATCCAGGAAGTGGGCTTACTGGAAGAATAGGAACTCTTTTCAACGAGTTCTGTGGTGATTGCTGATAATCGTCGGCATAAGTCACAGGTTGCCTCGCCAGGGTATTTAGGTAAGTCTTCGCGAAAGCGAGCTCTGCTTGAGTATCCGCCATAGGTTTCCAAGAGTTCTGAGCTGGTTAGCAGCTGATCGTTTCTCAGATACGTTCGTTCCTTCGGTATTCCGAGTTCAGATGAGAAGATTACAGATTTGAGGGGCAGCTGTGGTGATCCTGAGGGAATTTCGCGTATTCAGGCTTCCAAGGGTCTTCTTATTCTGTTGGTACGCAGATTCGAGGTGAGAGAGCTTTACAGCAGTAAGTTCTCGAAATCCAGAAACCACAGCCCCCTGACGTCGGGAGGAGCGCGATCATCCGCGTGACGGCCGTCACAGCATGTTACACGTGAGGCCCTAGCACATGACCTATGTCACAGCTTAGCGTGACAACGCTGCTCGTTGTGCGCTCCGGTCTGCGTTGTTCACGACGACTTCGACATAAGCCATGGTGAGCACCGACTCTCTCGAATATCTTCAAGCAAGGCTAACCTAGAATATAGTCTGGATTTGGCTTCTCCGGCGGTATGTTCTCTTGGTCAGCTTCAGACGACCCGTTGGCCTGACGCAGCGGCGAACTTTCAGGATTGCCAAGGTGTTTTGCGTACTGGCAGGAGTTCCAGAAAGTGCGTGAAATGGGCTATTTGTAGACCGAACGTGCTATACTAATAAGCATGATACTCCAGTGTTACGCCAAGTCCGATAAACCATCAGAATGCACACCCCAATCCAACGATTACACTGAGTGCCTGCACCACCCCCGAGAGGTCCGTCCATTCCTATTCATGCCAGGGTAGAAAGGCATCCACTTACGTTACAACCGTGAAGATTGCCCGTGCCGCTGCCATTCAGGCGGAGCTGAACCGCAAGATCGAGAAGGCCGTGAAGGAACACCAGAAGGCGTCGGAATCCAAGGCGGACAGCGTGTCAATTGGCGTCGGCTTGATCAAGCGGGAAGGCTCAGAAGAATCCAGTTCGAAATAGACTTCTTGCTGTGGTCCTCACTCAATACTCGACTATAGACATGCCCTGCCATTCCTTCTCGACGACGAGCACTGCTGAACCTTCTACCACGGGCCCAACCGGAAGCTTGAGCCAGTGCTTCGCAGCCCTCGTACTTATGCTGGCCAAGCAAGGTTTATGCTGGAATCCACCTGATGAGGCTTGGCTTCAAGCGGTAACCGGGCGCATCTTGGCCTTGTCCCTCTTCGGGTAATCGAGCACTTCTTAAATCTTTGAGTGTGAGCTGAACAGGGTCTCAATCTTATACTCGACTTCGTATTCTTCTCAAGCATGGCCCACCGGCCGATACTAACCTTCTGGCACCCTTTCCGGCTATCCAGTTGCCTTAAACTTTGCTTGCATCGCGGCGCTGCTACCGCTCCGCGCATTCCTAATTCCTAACCTCCAGACAGATCCAAACCCCGCTCTCAAGGGCTCACTCAAATTGCTCCTTCCAAATTAAACACCATGCAACACCCCGAACCCAACCCACGCATCCCGTACGCTCCGTCTCTTCTCCTCAGTGACTTCACTCGTTCTTCCTAACCCGACAATCTTCGTTCGTAGAATCTCGAAAGAATGATCCTCAAGCCCCTCCTCCTCGCCCTATTTGGAATCGCTCTGGCGCATGCCGCCTCCGTGCCACCCCAATTTCAGTGTTCTCGCACCTGTTACCCGCTTCGATTCGAGCCGGATTGTAATAAGAACTCGCATCCCGTTTTTGAGGAGACTTGCTGGCGGTGCTGCTTGAATGACGAGGATCAGAGTCCCTGAGGTCTGTCTCACTTTTGTCGACGGTTTTGGGCGCTGAAATATATTCCAGTGTTTAGACGAGCAATGGGAGATTTGAAGGGAATGGCTGGCGAAGTTCGGTCAGTCAGGCCATGGACTCGATGGTAAACGCTCGACTCCATTTTGTCTGATTGTAATTGGCTACTTGCGTGGCCCTTAGGCCTCTGTTGGCTTCCAAGTCCTATATCACTATCGCGTTTCAACAGGAGCCCTGCGTGTTTCGTGCAAGTCCCGCGTGGTCAACTTGAAGCTCGGCATCAAACTCGCCCCCCAGCAGTGAATGCTTCGTACCATAGGCACCCTTCTTTCCGGTTCGCGACTGGACAGTGGACACTGTTCAATCCAAGTCAGCTGTGGCGAGCTCGGCAGTGGGGCTTTTGTGTCGAGAGAGGCAAGAACGCGTGTACGATTTCCTCCTTTCTTGATAGTCAAAATCTCAGGCAACCTTCGCAGTCGCCTACTCCCGACGCCATGGTAGATGGCGACAAGAGCCAACTTCCTAGGCTCGAAAGTCACCTGTTCCTGGAGTGACTCGGTTGTATTCTAATACCCGCCTCACCCTAAGGTCCTGGATCCGGAATTCTGTCTACCAACTGCACCTTCCAGGACCCCTGTGGATTCTGGCTGAACCGTACTTCCTTCCCCCTTAGCCACGAATGTAGAGCCCGATATTGATACCCTCTAGCATCCATTAATCTGTGCGAAAACGCACATTTCAGCTCATAGGGGCCGCAACGGTGTCGTGAGATGATAAAGAGGGGGGGAAGAAAGGCTTTAGCCTGGTTCGAACTCGCCTATCAGTTCTCACGATTACGTGCGGGCGCTTAAGTAGCCCTACTCGCCGTGCTTCGGAAACATGCATTCAGAGGGGTCTTGGAGCATCTCTCGCAGAGTTGACTACCTGACGGGTCTTAGCCCTTTCCAAGGAACTTTTTGACAATCTTTCTACTTAGGTCTTGCCGGTTTCTTACGTAATGTAACCTCAAGCGCCCAACGAAACCCAACACCGGCAAGGTTGAATGCAGCCCCATCTCCGCGAATTGATGGTGGTCAGCTAAAGCTTACAGGACTATGAAACACGGCGGATACAACCCAGCCGCCCCGTCTGGCAGACAATTAACATACCAAGTTGAAAAGATTTCAAGAGGGACGATAGCACCACTGTCCCAGCATGGGAGAGGAAGGTCTCTAATCTTGTCAGGAATACGAAAGATGAGGCAGACTTTCTCGCTCAGGAAGCGGCTATCTACCGCAAAAATCCACATAAATAGTAGCACGGCGGCCAGTACGATATGGAGCTTATTCCGGTCGCTCTTTTCTCTAAGCCGGGCACCTAGTCGAACCCTCAAGTGCCCATGACTTCCCTCGAATGCTGCATCAGAGACAATGGGGCGCTGCAGTGGGGTTAGAGTGGGAGGGCTGACTTGTGAGTCGAAACTGAAAGTGACACTAAATTTAGAACTTCTCCCTTTCTCTGAACTTCTGAAGGGATAAGTTCCGTATTCCATAGTTGATCGAAGCTAGCTGACTCCATGGCAGCAATGTTATGTCGACGGCATGAAGTAACCCATTGACAGCCCTTGGAACGAACTACGACACACTCACGACAGAATATTGTGCCGCCGAAGCTAGTGAAAGCTAGCCTAGATCAAAGAAGCCAGAGGAAGTAATGGTGACGCTTAGAAACGCTGTTATCGGAACAAAGATACAATGTCTTGCATAGTTATCCATGGTATCCGTTGACAATCCTGAGATTATCTGCATCGTATCCTCTGACTATATGACGGCTGCCCATCAGCCCAAAGGGAAATTCTAACCAGGCGCGAGGCATCTCCGAGGGAGACCGTCTCTCCGGTGTTCCATTATCCCGGGAATTGAGTAACCTGGAAATGCCTCGGGCTCGAAGGTAGATACGCAACACGCGCACAATAATCATACTTATAAGGAGTGTATATCCATGGTTATGGAAGTGTAGGTAATGACCGACTAGTCCATGCAAGAGTGCATTAGTAACTATAGTATGTAGCAGCACCATGAAGGCAATAATCCGTGAAGAGACAGAAAACAAGAGTCCGTGGGTTAGTTAGAGAGGCGGCATTAGTGCCAGTATAGCTGGATCAACGATATCCAAACAACCTCGAGAAGAGTGTGATGTACATACAGGGCTAGCTCGTTGACCTGACAGTGGCCGTCGTTGAGGGTACAGCTGCCATCGTGCGTTACTAGCAATACAGCGAGGGCGAAGTAGTCCAATGTCCGTGTCTAAAGCAGCGAGCCTGCAATTACCCCAGACAAAGCTATCGCTAGTGTCCAGAAGCTCGACTCCTGGGACCCGGCAGAGTTCTGGTTAGTAGAGGCCCCTGAAGAAGGCTGCTGAGTCTGAGAACTTTGCGTGGTAGTGGTCGTCGTGATCGTGGTTGTCGCTGGCGTCGAAACAGCTGGGGTACTCGTCGTCGTAGTCGACAAGGTAGTGACAGTCTTGGACGTAGCAGGGTCATCCTTTTGGCCAAAGTCAAGGATACCTGCTTTGTCGACATTGGCCGAGGTGCTGCTCTCCGCATTTTGGTACGGGTCCTTACCCAAGGCCGATGCCAGGGACGCGAACTTCCAACCGTTTTGGGCGATCAAGGGGAATGCGCCTATGAAGGCATTGACAGACTTTTCACTGATCTCGTGCTCAAGGATATTGAGACCCTTGACCTTCGAGCCTGCACGATCGTTTTAGACAAAGGGACGAAGACAAGAACATCAGCTAGCAATTACCTGTAATGAAGGTCTTCAAGTCTGCTGCAACGGTCTCGGGGGACCTCGCTCCTGTTGTCATTTGCCAATCGAAGGTGCTATAGAGATGTAGGTTTAATAATGGAGGGTACGGTAGAATCAGAACGGGTACTTACTCGAAATTCCAAACCACAGTTTCCAAGCCAAATACCTCGATAGCAATCGCCCGGACCCTCTCATCAGTATCTCCGTAAGGGGGCCTCCAATAGCGGGGAACCCGACCGCCAGTGGAATCATAGATAATCTGCATCGTCCACCCAAGCTAAAGGAATGGTTGTCAAAACTGTTTGGACACATTGGAAGGGACGACTACGAACCTGAGCAAGAATGGCCTGGTTGCTCAAAGTTGTCATGTGGGGATGATTGTACGTGTGGACCGCAATGTCGTTTCCTGCGTTGAAGGCTTGAAGGAACTCATTGGGATTGTTCTTGATGTTGATTCCAATCATGAAGTGGGTCGCCTTGACGTTGTTCTTCGTCAGGAAGTCTAGAAGTATTCCTGACGGCTGAGTAGACGAAGCTTTGTGAGCGACTATGAAAGCGACGACAGTATTGAAAACATACGCCAGGCTGGGGTCCGTCGTCGAATGAGCTAACAAAGACACCATCCGGTGCATCCCAATGATCTGCAGTGTTCCTGCACTTCGCAGCCGCCGCGCAAACCTCTGGGCTCAGAGGATTGACGCCAGCTGCATAAGCCGGAACGGTGTCCGGCTCAGGCACGTTGGCGATAGAGGGGGCAATTGTCGGAATTTTGCCTGCCTTCACAGCAGCATCCAATGCGTCGGTCCACTCCTTAGGGAGCTGGTTCTCGTCTGGGCGTATCGCGGGGTACTTGGCAGCCCATTCTGAATGGATAGCACTAAGGCTCGGAGAGTATCAGGCAGTAGCACACAAGAACACTCACCTGGCGAACCCACTTCGGGGCGCTTCTGACCATCGTCTCCTCGTCTAAACAGGGTGGCCACTGGGTGGTCTTCACCATGGAACCATCGCTTGGGCAATCGTGCACTTTGGACATGGGTATGGTCACGCGCGTCGTGGATGGAGGCAGCAAGGGCAAGCGGGGAGGCCGCCAGGACCAACAGGGCTGGGAAGCGCATGTTAGACAATCAAGGAGGAAAGGGCGGGGGGAAAGACAAGGAAGGAATAGTGAGCGCTCTGCGTTCTTTAGTAGGATGGGAGAGGGGAAGGGAGCCGCGAGGAACGCCCGGCATTAATCGACTTTTTGTTACAGAACAAAGCCGAAACATACGCCCAAGTAAGGCTACAGGTCCTACATAGCAGCCTGGTGATAGGGCACTTCAGGCCGCGCTGCCGGAACGGCTGAGTATATCTATACTAACACCGAATCAGAGGCACAGCAAGGACCACGAGCCTGCACCATCTGCAGGCAGGATTGTTGCGCGAGGCCGGTGTCAGCGGCGAGCAAAGTTCCAAGTCGCACCGCAATGTTGTGACCTTTGGTAACTCCTAGGTAACAGTCAGCGTGATCCTGCTAACGTGAGGTCGTCAGAATAGGTAAGGAAAGACTGTTAGGCAGCTACTGGAAGGTGCTTTGCCGTTTGGAAGGTCGGGGCTCGGAGAGTCGAACATGAGCGGTGGATGTAGAAATGTCGGCTGATATCCGCCGCGCGCATCCACCATCAGTGCAGGATCGATCTTGGGCCGGGAAGGACGGCCACTAACATGAGTCACTCAGTTTAACCGCATTTTACTGAGATGTTTTCATATTCACAGACACGTTGGTATAATTCTGAAGAATGCAGGAAAATTAGATGTCAAATTCGCATGAATGTGTAGCTGTGTTGTAGCTGTGCATAGCCTATTATTTACGGGGTGCATTGAGAGTAGTAGTCTGTGCACAAGGTGTCAGCACAGTTCAAAGAGTGCTTCGGGCTAAAAGATCGTAAGCTTACCGTTCAACTTGGAGCATGTACCCTGCGCGCAAGTGGTCGGGCCACTCCAGCCAACCTTTACATAGTGATAGGTGATTAGTTGAGACATTCACTCAGAGCGGGAACGAACACATACTCCTCCGCACTGTCCATAGAGGGCAGCACCACCTGCGGGGGTGGAGGGGGTCGACGTAGGTGTAGACGCAGTGGTGGTGGGGATGACAACAGTGCTAGTAGTAGCGGTCGCGGCTGGTGGGTTCGCGCCAACATAGGTAGTTGGGACGGTGGCTGGCTGGTTAGCCGTGTTCCAGGTTGCGGCGGTGGGCCACTTGGTGGTTGCAACAGTTGCAGCGGCAGATCCGTAAGGTGCAGGACCCGGGACTGTGAACTTCGGTTAGATAATTAGATGTTAGAAAACGTCTTGTACTCACTCTTATATGTGGTCAAGTCCTGATGGATGTTGACAGCGATGCCAGGGTCGCTGCTACTGTATGCACCGGGGAACTTAACAGTAGGGGGGTTGGCGCTGCCGCTACCGGAAACGTTGACCTGGAAGCAGCCAGGGTAGAACTGAGCACCGCCTGATGCGCTTGCGGCGTGAAGAGCTGATACGCATCACTGATCAGTACCTCCTCACACGAAAAACTACGTTTCTTAGAAAGACGACTCACCAATGACTTCAGCACGAATGAGATAGTCACCGGGCGCGAGGTCCTGGGGACCTTGAACGACCAATGCCCACAGTTATCCTGAGCTCTCGCGATTCAGCCATGCACGATCAGAGGTTATGAGAACTTAACTCACGTTAAGGACTTGGACGGCAAAGTAGTCGGGATTATTCGACATCAAACCACCCTCGGAAACCTTGAACCACCCGGCACTGTTGGGGCTCGCGGTCTTCGCATCGGAGACCTTGGCCATGTAGACCTAGCGCCGTTTCAGGACTAGAGTCAAGAGAGTAAGGCGGCGCCGAACTCACCGTGACGGGGCCGTAATGCTGACCACCGATGGCCTCGTTCTTGCAAGACCTATCTCCTTGCTGCTGGTGCATCTCAACTTGGAGGACATCTCCGGCCCTGATCGGGCAGACGTTGTTGTTGGAAAGATGGACGTTGCAGGCGATGTTCTGAGCGAAGGTCAATGCCTAATACACCTGAGAAAGTTTGAATCACTTGCCGCTTCGCTCGCGCTAGCGACAGGGCTGTTGGTAGTCACCTGTCTCGTGCAGGCAGTACCAGCGTCAACGCCGTTGATCCAGAGCTGCTGCCAGGTCGCATGGGCAGACGCTGACGCGATAAGGCTCGCGACGGCCGCTGAAGTGAGTGCAAAACGCATTTTGAGTGTGAGAGGGGCAAGCGGATGTCACTTTCAGACTCGAAGTGAGCTTGGCCTTTATGTACCATTCCCAAGAGAAGAAGGGTGGTGGTAACATGTGCGCGCCGGGTACATTCTATGGGAGGATATTCAGTTGCTGGCCAATAGCAAACGCGCATGGGATCCTGTATTCACCCGTACTTAATCCAGGCGCGAGAGTTAATCCACGGAGAAAGTACCAAGCCATAGTGATTCAATTGGACGGATAGCATCGTCTATTCTGGGATGAAGGAACCACTCAACGTCACATATAAAGCCTCTGACATAGGGCCATCGAAGAGTGCCAGATTCAGAAGAAATGCGGGGAAGGGAGAGAGAAATTGAACGCTAAAAACGCCGGGGAAAAGGAGTGGAGAGGAAGAGCCATAGAAGCACATGGGAGAGAAGGCGGCGAGAAACCTCGGGGACATATGACATTCCGAAAAATAACCGCCTTGCCTACAAAATGAGTCGCATGCAATGAGGAGAGGGAAGAGGGTGCACCAGACATCGAGAGGGCAGCGGCAGCAAAGATACCCGAAGACCTCATAAGCCGTGTTGTAACAGCGCCGCGCCGAAGAGGTTGAAATCTCGGAAGATACACCAGAAGAGACCAGAGGGGTTTCATGGTTATAGTAGGCATGGTCCGGCAAGCCATCGATTGGGGAAGAAGCTGCTGAGTCGCCGTTTCGGATGTGTAAGGCAGATTCATGGGCAGATCTCACTTCTTGAAGAATGAGGTACATAGTTCGTCCAGGCTTGAGGTGAGAATTCGACTGCCAGCTTCTGGTGCCCACCTCTTCTGTGGTTGTGTGGGTGAATCCGGACCATTGGCATGAGCAACCGAGTCTGGTCTCCATGCACCCCATTCCGGCAGGCAAAATCGCCGTTTTTCGAGGAAATAAAAAAGGCGATATGAGCCCCGGTCCCCAATTGAGTTGTAGCAGAGTTGTGGTGGTGGTGGACCGAGCCTGATGGCGTTTGTTCAAATTGTTGGCCTGAAAATTTAAAGGAGCGTGAGAGTTTGGAGTGGGACCAACTTGAACGCTGCCCGCTGCTCTGCACAATGACCGATGACAGGGTGCATAGAACGTTGTCGGAAGGCCTTGGAAACTTTACCTTACCCTCGACATCCAACTCTTTCCGAAGCTCCATATCGTTCTAAACCCTAGTCTTGCAACATGGCATCTTCTTCTCGTGGAATAAGCATTCACGAGGTGACCTTGCATGCAGGAACCGACGAGTATTTCCATCCCGATTTCTCGGATAGAGGTGGCGATGTCGCATTGGTCCCCAAGGGTAGGAAGCGTCTATTCCGAACGCATACTTTTACCTTGAAGTCGTCCTCCGGGTTCTTCAGGTCCAAGCTTGATCGTCCACGGTAGGCCAATTTATCTCCTGCTAACTATGTATCGGGGAAGCTTCATGGCATGCAGGTCATCGACGAGCCAGAAAGTCCAAGTCGTCTATCTGGATGAAGAGGAGGTAGTCCTCGAATACCTTCTCCGTATGGTGTCAGGCATGGAGTTTCCCGAACTAGATTCTTGCGATTTGGTGGAGGACCTATTGCAAGCTGCCGTGCGCCTTGAAATGACGGGCCCTGTGGATATCATCCGCCTCGCACTGACTAGCCCACCTCTTGCGACGATGAACCCCTTTCGCATGTATGACATCTGTTTCCGCAATGGCTGGGATGCAGAAGCCCGGCTTTTTGCCACTCAAACGCTCGCAAGTAACCTTCTTGACGGCGGTCACTCTCAGCTGGAGGGACGGTCACCCACCGGCCTTCTGAGGCTGTTGGAAGCTCGTCAAACACGAAGGGAAATGTAGGTGCTCATCCCATCCGTTTCTCCCCTGTTAGTGACACGGACAGCGATTGCAGCTTGCTCCAGCGTCTTGAGGAGCCGCCTTTCATCTCGGGAGGGGTGACAGCGTGCTCTCAGTGCGCTCGCGTCATCGACTGTCAGACGTGGAGCGAGCTAAAGCAGAGGATATCATCGGAGATGGACACTCGTCCACTCGGCGATACGGTTTACCAAGGTCTCTTGGAATGGCCTGAAGCCGAAGCATGTTGGAGCGCATCGTGCCCTACCCATGGCTGTCAACAACCGCTCTATAATAAACGTGAAACACTCCAGACCATAAAACTTTGTATTGAGTCTCTTCCTCTCAATATCTAACGTGACCATGTACTCCTTGTAGAAATGGCAATCAGCCAATATCGACCTCAGGAAGCTGGGCGCGGATTTTCCAGCGCTAATCGGATGCTATCACATCTTTCCTCCCGTGCAGTTAAGTGTCGCTATTCCAGTACCCGTATCCAAGAAGATCAGAGTTTATACACTTTTCAACTTCAAGTGATTTCGACCCCATCATCGTAGAAAAGGCAAACCACACGCCCGGTGAGTGTCCTGACTCCTTCTTCAATTAAAATGACAGCACTTACGATGCCTGAGATAGTTAGAAACAGAATGTTTGCCCCTCAATTGCACTACGGCCTTCAGACGTATACCAGTTCTCCTGGACGAAGGGCTTCGCCGATAAGCGCCCCCTGAAAACCGGTCTATAAATAGTGCTACGCCCGTCGATCAATGACGTATACATAAGCCAGTTTGGGTAAGCCAGCCCCTTTCTGGTCGCACCCTTCGAAGGTGACAGCGTGCGCCAGACAATTCTTGCACAGTGCAACGCCTGAAGCTGAAGGTGAAGGGTCCCCCTTGCCGTGGGTGGGCTTCAGGGACTGAACCTATCCCAAGTTTCCTACTTCAGTCGCTTACGCACCGAGGCAAATGCGGTGCGCTACATTCAATACCACCTGCTCCTGTTTTCTGATTCTATAGGGTACACACCTCAAATTTGACCAGGCCTGATGTTGGATTCGGCTACGTAACGTAGACATAAGTCGGACTCGCACCCCTTTCTGCCATCCTCTTCCTTTGGTCCTTCGCATTGTCTATGAGTCGAGACCTACCAAAAGTCTAAGCCACCAGAACCCGGCCTTCTCGCAAATCTTCTTATTCCTCAAGATTTAACAACAGTGTCGGGAAGCAAGTATCCGTACTATTAATTTCAGGGTTCTAGACGACGACACCTCGCCCTGGATACGAGCCTTTTCCCCATCGCCTCCGACTACAGGTGTCGTTTGCCGTCGCAGACGCCAGTGATCACCAAAGTTTTTAAGGGTCCGTACTCATGCTCTATTACCTTCATATATCAGCATCTAATACACCTACCCAGGTCTTCTCCAGGTCTGAACCTGGGGAAAGTCGCCTCATCTACCATGTCTGATCACGAAACCCACCCCACCCCGACTGCCGCCTACGAGATAGCACTGTCGGAATGGCTGCGTCCCACTGGGGCGTACTCGTACTACCCCTACACCTACAACAGCGGCGGATACCCGAGCAGTGACTACTACGGCTACCCGGAGGCCACCGCACGGGCAGGAGGTTACAATACCTCGCTGGGCCAGCAAGGTCCAACCACGTCACGCAGCGCGAATTATTTCTTTGGCTTCCTCATTACCTTCATCATCCTACTCTTGATCTTCGCTACGTGTGGAATTAGGAGGAGGAGGCGGATGGCTGCGTTGAGGAGGCGTGAAAGGGCGGAGGAGCTGTTGAACGGGGGCTCTTACAGAGGCCCGGGAAATATTGCGTTTGGCGGGCTGCTAGGGAGCACCAGGCCGCAAGATAGGCATTCGAGGAGGATACTGGACGAGCAGTTGTTGAAGGCGAAGCCCAGCTACCACGAGGTCAGGCCTGACGTGGGTGCCGGGGAACGAGGCCCTCTCGGTGATCTGAAGCTTAAGTCGAAGGCTGAAGCGAAGGATTCTTCTTCCACCTCGGTTGGATTGCGGATGGACGGAAATGTGTCGAATAATATCATCCAAGTACGTCCCTGTTTTACGACCATATACGGTACGCCTGTCTGTATGTCTAATCACCTTTCACAAGCCCTTTGCTGCTTCTATCGTTCGCATTCCAAGGGACGTATACCCATACCAGCATCTCAACGAGACCTTGGCGTCGAGCTCCATGCAGGGTGTGCTAAATCCCTCGCTTTCCTCTGCATATCCTAGCACTCGCGACACATTGCCCCCGTACGAAGCTATTGAGTCGGGGCCGTGGTACAGCCGACTGCTACCACCTTGGGCACCAGGAGGTTCCGAAATCGAGATGAACCTTATCAACGAGAAGATACAACGAGGGGCCTCAAGTGGCACTTCCATCGATTCAAGGTCCCAGTCGAGAGGCAGCGAAGATGTTCAGGTCGCTGTGCTGGTTGCCATGCCCGATGCGAATCGACCCGTCGCCGCTTCACGAGAATCGTTGGAGAGGTATGGACAGTATCAACCACTGCCGGAGTACCAGATCGGGGTTGCCACACTCCGCCTGGCTGAAACTCAGAGAGAGGGTGCATAACTCAGCTCCGAGCGAGGTCCTGTAATCCTATAGCAAGTCATCAGCAAAGGAGGATGTGTCAGGCTCGCCGCTCAATTCTGAACCCGAGAGAAGTCTTATAGATGCCCATATTCTTTTAAAATGTTACAAAGATGTTAAGGAGGCTGATCAGGCATTACTAAGGGGTGTGAGCTTGAAGCACTTAAGCCTCTTGAGGTGTCTCCGAACCTCTCGGACACAATTGCTGACGGATCAAACTGCAACTTGAATAGACTCCGCATACATAAAGGGGCTCTAGCAGCCGACTTGGATTTCCAACCGACGCCCAACCGACGCCCTCACCATCTCCAGGCTCCTACATGACCTTGACCCTACAAGAAACGCGTTCTTCCGCTGGGGTATCTGAAATGCACACCTCGACGACTGTCTCAATTGCCGACACGACGACGCCTTTAAAGTCACCAACGAAGGAGGCGTCCAGCTCAGACACGCATCCGCCCAAACACAAATTCGGGTTCTCTGACATAGCGAAACTCTTCATCAGGATGCGTCGACATCAGAGAAGGGCCTCAATATCTAGAAAGACGACTCCAGGGGGGACTGAGGAGTCCGAGGTCGACCAGAAGCCGTCGACGTCACCAACCCAGCATGAAACGACGTCAGGCCCTGCCAAAATCGCGAGCAGCCCACTGGCGGACGTGGCGAACGGCACTCCTCGCTCTGGTGGAAATGATGCTACATATCCTCCAGTCGCATCGCGGAGCGTAACGCCCCCGCCCACTCCACATAGGATCCAAATTCGACATTTCGGCACGCATTCCATGTTCCACGGAGGGAAATCTAAATCCAACCACCTCTGTTCCTCTTCTGGAGACGAGCCTATTTCGCACCCAGGAATGAAAGAGAGCATGCTCTTTGGCGTTCAGGCTATTCCAGTCGAGTACACCGACCGTTTCGATTGCGTTGGAGGAGTGAACGCCGTGACGCTACTCAGAGCTACGAGAAACACGTTGCTCGAAACTGTGGAAGAGTTCCTTGGGGCGAACGCCCTTGTAGACGAGCTGTACGTATCCGACCTTTATTGTTGCCCTGGAAACCTCAGGCTAACGTGCCGTCTAGATGGGACTGTACGATATGTGGCCCCAAGCATGGCGGATACAAAGTAGAGGTGGGCCCCTTTTTCATTCCTGATAACCCGAGTCTCATGATGTTATGGGTTCATTAGATTAGCTATTCTGCGTCTGCAACGCGGTGTTCGAGGCCGGATCCCCACCGCCCTGTCGCACTCGACCGTGTCAAAGGAATTCCAGGGCTCATGACTATCGTCAAGCGGGAGGATGTTTGATTCTATCCAAACTACGTCCCTTATACCACTCCTTCGCAGATACTCCCGCTACTGGTGGCCGCGAACTTGTCGAGTCTTCCCTCCCCTGCCGACGCATACGCTTCGATTCACAGATCTTCAGTCCCGTTCGATCCGTCATTTGGTTGTCAGATGCACAGTTTACATTACTTGTTTCCAAATATTGATAATGGCTGCACCTTGAAGCTTGAAGCTTGAAAGCTGAATAGGATAAAAAGGTTGCTCTGCCGTTCACTCGATGACAGACTGTTCTCTGCCCAGATGAATCGCCAACTGAGAATAAGCGCCCGTGACGTCACGCATTCTGTTGCGATTTTCGCTGGGTTGCCTGTCAACGCGGACATTTACGAAGTTAGCCCCAGTGCGGGAAGGAATAGCGCCATTGACGGCGGTCGAGACCCTGGTAACTACTACATAGTCGCACATTCTGTGTATGCATCTAAATCGCCTCGGACGTAGACGGTTTCACCTTTCTTTCTGCAACCTCATACAGGTGCACTTTGTCTCCACTCTCATCAACCAGTGCTTTGAACAGGCCCTTCGGTTTTGCCAATAGTTCTGCGGGAGATGCAAACTCAGCCTAGGCACGGAGTGTCAGTCAGATGACCCAGCCTGAGAGCAGGTGGGACAACTCACGATATGGCCAGCATCCAAAACCATCTCATTAGTGAGAGCAGTGTGTTAATTGAGGTATCAAGATCGCTCAAGGAGCACTTACAATCCGGTCCGCGTCGATGATGGTTTGGAGACGATGCGCTATCGTCATAACTGTGACGTCTGATCCAAGCTCTCCGCGGAGGGTGTGCTGGATAATGTTGTCCGTCTCATGGTCTGCCAACCGGTCAAAAACGCGTTGAATATCTGAGATTGGTACTTGCCTATGGCGGAGGTCGCTACCAGAATGAACGTAGTCAGAAATAGTCGACCTCTCATTGGAAACAAACTTCACCTTCATCTAATATCAGCAGTTTGCTTGAACGAACGATTGCCCTTGCCAACGCAATCAATTGCCTTTGTCCGACAGACACGTTTGAACCCCTGCTCGCGATGTTGCTATCCAAACTCAACCGTCCTTCCCTGCCGTCGGTTTGGGCTGCGTATAAGCCACAAGATCGCAAAGCAGCGTTGAGCGTTGGATCGTCATATTCTTCGAAAGGGTCAAGGTTATATCTGAGGGTACCTGTGAGGAGTGTCAGCAATGTGGCGAGAACGTAAGTAACACACGACGGACCGCTGAGGAGTTCAGGCATCTGAGGAATAACAGTGATGTTTGAGCGCAGACTGTCTAGGTTGATCTCGTTCGTCGGTAAGCCATCGAAGTAAATGCTTCCTTCAGTAAGTATACAACGCAGAAGCGACAGTGTGAGGGAGCTCTTGCCGCTCCCCGTCCTCCCCACAACGCCAACCCTTTCTCCTGCGCGGATGTTGAAGTTTAAGTCGTGAAGCACGGCGGGTCCGGTCTTCGAATAGCGGGATGTAAGATGCTCGGCTCGCAGTTCGCCACTCGTTGGCCATGCCGCTGGGGGCTTACCCCTTTCTGTTGGTTTGGGCTCTTGTTCGATCTCTGTGTATGCTGCAATCCGTTCAATGCTGAAGAAGTATGATCAGCCACGCTCGAGCTACCTAATGCTATGGGTCAGCTAGACGGACCTATTCGCCTCGACTTGGAACATATTGAAAACTCGGACCAGCCAAAGAATCCCAGACGCAAACCTCACCGAGCGGTTCAAAGAGAAGCCGACATTTGCAGAGCTGATGTTGCCGGCGTAAGTCAGGTATGCTGCTAAGGACGCAGTAAAGGCGGCGCCCAGGACATCAATCCGGAAGTTAATCCACCTATTGAGGTCGAAGCTCATGCGCGCAATCCTGACA
This sequence comes from Ephemerocybe angulata, assembly GCA_013368325.1. NCBI lineage: Eukaryota > Fungi > Basidiomycota > Agaricomycetes > Agaricales > Psathyrellaceae > Ephemerocybe > Ephemerocybe angulata. Next base: position 300,037 of record JAACJK010000117.1, read on the forward strand.
TAGTGGTCAATCCTCTTCTTGAGTTCCTCTCTGTATACGTCCTCTGCACCATATGCCCGAAGTGAGACTATAAGGAATGGGGCACGGTCATTAGAATCTCTATCAAAAGACAATCGGATAAAGCTACCTAGACCAGCCATTGCAGCCTCGAAGTGTGCAAGCATAGGTGCCTTTGCATTGCTAAGGAAGGAAATCAGAGCAATGTATGGCATTTTCAGTCAGAGGCACTTACCTTAGCTCCCGCTTCACTGACAGCTGTGCTTTCAGATACATACTCCCAAGCCATATCCCTATGCCAGCGATAAGAGTACCGGGCAACGTAAAAAGCGGCACAAACATGACGGCGGAGATGAGGGCGACAATCATTTGCAAAGCTAGACCCTGAACTTGGTTCGCATTTGTCATGAGTTCACCATCGACCGTGTCAATGTCCATCGTCAGCCTAGCAATTATACGGGAGACTGGAGTTTCATCAAGCCATCTAAGGGTCACTGTTGGTATTAGGAGTGCGAGATTGTTTTGAGTACTTTACCTGAAGGTTGTCCCTAGGATGGACTCTACGAGAAGCCGATGGATCGTTCTTGAGGCTCTCATCTTCCCTAACATGAACCAGATGTCGCGCCCCGCAAAACCAGCTAACAAGATTATGGTTAGTGCTACGTATGTCCCGAGATATCTGCAGTGTAAAAATTTAGATTCTCGGCACCCAAACTCAATGAGTACTCACCTCCCAACCTCCACCTCTTCAGCAGGATGTGTTTCGTACTGTGAGCTCCAGTGGCCCAGGAACCAGAGGTTGAAGCTGATCATGATGTACTGAAATGCTGTCGATGCAACCCATACAGCGAGGAATAATATGACGTGGTTTCCGCCGAGGGACTTGATAAGTAGTTTCAACGCCTCCCAGCTGACGCTCCCTTCTTTGATTTCCTCCGAGAGAATAAGCTTCCCCTGTGCCTTCTTGTCTTTGTCGGATGCGGAAGCGCCGATGGCCCTTTCTTCGCCTTCAACTTTCGCCTCCGCATCTTGCTGAAATTCTCCCTTGAGAGTAGGTTCCGAAGCAAGTATCGCATCGATGTCGTTTCCACGGCTCGTCGCGACTCCATCAGCGCCGACAGAAACGATGAACTCAGCGACGGGGCTTGCCAGGGCGATGTTATGCGTCTTAACCAAGTTATTGTAAGGTCTAGCACACTTGGATGTCTGATGTGGTATGACTTACCGCGAGAAGGATGGTCCTGCCTTCTATGAGGTCCCCCTTGAAGCACTTGTTTACGATCCAAACGGCACTAAACCCCGGTCAGGACTCAGCATTGGGCCTATTGACAGAGATATTTTGACTTGCGTGTGGACGTCCAATGCCGCCAGAATGTCATCCAGCAGAATGATTTCCGCCTTGGAGTAAATTGCTCTCGCCAATGTAAGGCGCGCTTTCTGGCCACCGCTTCACTCGCTCGTTAGCGTCGTTCGCACTTCGTACCATAAGTTGCGAAGGCAGATACCTCAATGTCAAGCCACGCTCTCCAACTTCAGTGAGATCGCCGGCTTCGAACATTTCAAGGTCTTGCTCCAAGGCACACTGGTGCAGCACTATGTATGAATAAACGTGTCAGCTTGTGCGACTTAGTGAGGCCCGGGATACTTGAACACACCTTTTTTATATCGCTCATCTTCGTAAGGCGAGTGAAAGAGAATATTTTCTCGAACAGTTTCATTTAAAACCCACGATTCCTGAACGGCGAAAGAAATGCCTCCCGTACGAGGGAGGTTAAACGCGGAGTCCGAGTCGGCCGAGATTGGAGAAAAGTGCATCTCCCCTGGTTTGCGTTCATGACTAACTCGAAAGTGCAAAATGGGATTAATCGTTTACCAAGGAGTGCCATGAGCATAGAGGTTTTTCCGGAGCCACTGCAAGAGAATAATCAGCTTATCTGGCTTCGTTTTACTAGGGGGTAACCTACGTTGCACCGACTATCAAGTTGATTTTCCCTTTCAGAAATTCCAGCTTCCCTGGCACAGACAATCTAAACTGTGAATTCGGTGTCGATGTTCCAGCTGTTTGCTCTGGACTCCAAGTAAAGGCTGCGTCGCAAAATCCAATGGTTCCATCATCAAGGCTCTGAGAGGTGGGTGGTACCACGGTCTCTGCATCTGAGTACCCTTCAACAAAAGCGTCAAGAAGGTCGGTCTCTCTGAAGAAGGCATTCATTCTGTCAAGAGAAACCTTGCCTGGACGAAGGAATTAAACATCTCTCCGCTGAATGCGTTAGGGACACCGACTCACCCCTAGTGAACTCGGTGAGCATCGAACTGGACATCTTGTAAAGCTCGTTCCGCAGAGTGTCGAATAAAATCATGCTCGAAAAGACGGTGGCAGCAGTGAGTTTCATCTTCATAACTATGGTCGCTGTTGCGTAGGCTGCTAACATTGTTATCGTTGGGATGACATATCTAGAGGAAACATAGAAAAATTAGCTAGGCCTTTCGAAATATGAATACCTCATGTCCATACGCGACGATTCCGATGATGAGCCCAAGCATCTGACCATGAAATTTGATTAACATCATGGCGGAGAAGGTTGCGCTGGGAGCGCTCACCCTTAACTTCCACACAACCGCCAACTCTTCGTCTCTTCGCTGATCAATCCTTTCCTGTACCTTTTGTTCCCAACCAAACATCTTTATCATCCGCAATACGTTCACCGCTGGACTGTCCGTGAGAACTCGAGTGCTGAGCGCGTGCGGTGGGCCACTCACATTCAGTCACCGTTTGTGTCCTATTGTCCGTCTATATGCTATCCTCAGGAAGTGCTACTACCAAGCTTCGGATAAGACTCACCTTCTTCATCTTCTCCTTCTGCATGCTCTGCAAAACTCCTGACAAGTATCCGGGTACTGGAAGCAACACAACCATGAACGCGAGACCGACGAAAAAACTTTATAAACACAATGTCAATATCACGAGATCTCATCATACTTTGCTAACCACAAACTGACCTCCAGCCCAAGAGAATATAGAGGAAGATAGAGGAGCCGATCACCTGGAACGGTGTAAACCAGACTTAGAGATATGGATCAGTGGAAGGCAAAGCAGCAGTACCGAGGATATACCTACAGAGCAAGGCCAGGTTGCGAGCGTTGATGATGTTTTTCATGTCGATAGTGACCAAGTTGTTCAATTTTCCGATAAAGCTAGCAGTAGTCTTCGGCTTCAGCTTCGCTTGATGTCTTGCTTGTTCGCCATCGCGTTCCCCAGGAGATGGTACCTCCGCGCTCCCCTGCTGGGGAGCTTCGCCGGAGGATCGATTCTTTGAGGGTTCTTCATCCACATCAGCTTGTATCCTGATCTTCAAAGCATAGTCGAAGACGAGCTGCGTCAAGATTGACTCCGCATCCACCAGTGCCCGTGTCATGACAAAGGCGTACGCCTGAAACGCAAACGAGCCTATTACAGGTGCAATGAACATAGACAAAACCCAGACCCAAGGTCGAACAGTTGCTCCCCCTCCATGTTCGAGGTTGCTGGGAATCAAAGCGCGATTAGGCATCCCGATCGAGAACGGGTTTCTTCGGAATGCAACTCACGTCAAAAGCCGGTTCACGGCCAGAGGGGCAGCAAAGAGTGCGACTGGGTAGACAGTCACTGCGACAACGCTCTTGAAGAATTCCATGCCTTTACAGGGTAGTCAGCTCCAGTGATCTGGGCACCAATATACGAAGTACGTACCGAATACTTGCATCAAACCGAAGAAGAGGTGATGGCCCTTCCTCACCTTTGCAGGATTCAGATACTACAGAGACAAATATGTCAGCCGTGTATTCGAAGGAGAGAGGGGGGATGGGTTTACTGGGAAAGCCCTTTCCGAGAGATAATGTGCCCTATCATAATCAGGTAGCGGCGGCAACTCAGCTGGAGAAAGATGCGCTACTTTCGTTGCGGCCATGATGGTAGGACTGAGGTAGCTGTAAGTATGGAATGATAGCCAAGACGCGGTCTGTTCAGGGTGTGGCTTCTCCGCGGGATACTATGTTCCCCGGAAATGAAGTTAGCATGTACATCTCCCAATGTACACTTCAGGTGTCGACACTCACCTTAGGATCAGCTGGCGCGTAGATGTGGGGAATGCAAACAGGGATAATAAACCCTGTCAAGGAGAGCACTCCAATCCTCAGCCACAAAAGCCACCCTTCGGAAATATCCAGAGGCTGCTTGTCATAGGTTGCGAGGGGCCACAAATCGCGGTAGGCATACACAGCTAGCTCCGAGAGGAGAATTGTGATGTGGTGTCGCACCAACGATACCTTCCACCTCGGATATGCCGCAGACGACAGAAGTAGACCAAGAGCATACACCTGCAGCGTGGAGAAACGCCGTGAGATGGGTTTTAACACACCAGCATCAACTCACATTTGCCAGCAGCATTGACCCGTACCACTGCAGATCTTTATGAAGGCCGGGTGCCTGCGAGCCATACGCAATGAGAATAGGCGGCACGCTCAACCCGACCAAAGCGAGGGATCCAAGGACTCTCGCTATGAAGAACGAAGCCGTGACGGGACCCCCGTTTCGTTCTATGAAACCATGTGGACTTCGCACACTCAGAACCATGCCTTCGCCCCTTCGCTCGCGAAAGTAATTGAATGCATAGTGCGCGGCGCCCCGGAACGCGAGAAAGAGAAATGACGACATGGCCACTGCGAAAGGAACGCCCAAAAGTTCCTTATCGCTGTGTTGTTAGGGTAAGTGAGTCGATTGCACACTGTACTAATGAGCGCTGTATTACTCACCTAGGTATCGCGTTCATGCCAGATGCTTCTTTGGAGTAGGCCTCTCCATCGATAGGCCACTGCGTTCGAAAATACAAAGCCATCGTTACAATTGTTGTGGCTTCGCGATGAAACCCACTGGAGGATGTTGGTGGGAGTCAAGTGCATTTGAGTTGCGTTCTTGTAACGATAGATTCTTGCCCACGGGTACGGTTCTAATGATTTGCGACACCGCCTACGCACTACGCGTAATGCCGTATAAAGAGCGAGGGCATATGGGCATGGATGTAGTGCTATTTGTGCCCAGTCTAATATTTAGATTGAGAAGCTCAAATCCAGGGAACAAGTGCGCTTAAATGTCGCCCATTCCCTTCATCCCTTGAATCCTGGTTTCGATTTCTTGCCATGGAAAGCTGCTTTGTATGTCTGCCTCCAACATCACCTACATACTCACCAGAGCCCCCACTCCATGTCTGACTGGATTGACCTGTACAGCAGAAATGGCCGCGCGAGAAAAAGCGAGCCATCCATCGGAAAGAAGCAGCGGGGTGCACATAACGGTTGTGTGAGTTTCTTGCACGATGCTCCCACTCGTCATGCAGGTCTCGATAGATCATAGATGGACGAAGTAGCTCCAAAACTGTGGCCATTCAATCAACAAAGTGCTAAGAATAAACCTATATCATTATCACGAAGGAAGCAAAGGGAAACAGAAAGCCAACGTTACGTGCTCACTGGGCAGCTGGATGGGATGGAATGACGCCCTCAGGCTGACCGTTGCGGGCGCTTAATCCAATTCCAGTGGCTGGACACGCGTACGTCAGTTGGGTTGGAGACATCTAGACACAAGCTGGGAGAAAAGCAACTAAGCAAAGCGCACTAAAGACGGCACCCGGAAGGAAGGAGGAAAACAACACCATGGAAAGGGATTCAGAACATGGAGGTACACGGTTTCAAGAAGAGAAGTAGCTTAAAAGGTTTGAATTGAGAGTACTTGCCGCCCATAGCAGCCGGGCATAATCAGGGAGGCCGTTCAAGAGGCGCTGCGCTTCCTGGTGCGGATAACTTTGTTCCTCAGCGCCCTTTCTTTGAGTTCGGTTTCACGACGTTCAAGTTCGACATTGCTGGTGCTCTGTGAAAGAAAAACTGTGTCAATACCTTCTATGCACGGAGGGAGGGCCACATACCTCCTCGGAAGACCCTCTTCTCTCCCTACGGTCCTTGTTCTCCCATCGGGACCCCTTTTTGCTAGCAGCAGCCTGCCCTCTGATTTTAAGCTCTCCACGATCTTCGTCACTTTCATTACGATAACGACGAGCCGGTCTGTCCACATCCATTCGATCTCTACCCTCCTCCCTCTTAATTGGCATCTCCCTTTCAGCTCGGGGCTGATCTCGGCCATTCTGACCACGACGAACCGGGGGTGGAGACCTTGACCTGCTGCTACTCCTGCTCCTCGACCTGCTGTCATACCGCCTTCCACGCTCTTGGCGGTTCCTAGGGGGCGGCGACCTTGAGACAGACCGGCTCGGCGAACGACCCCTTGGCGGGAGGGTGCCCATCGAGGGGCTACGTTTCACCCGCTTCGCTGGGGACGCACTGCGCCTGCGGGGTGGGGCTCTCACAGGTGAACGAGAGCGGCCAACAGAGTCAGAACGGGGGTGGGGTGAGCGAGAGCGGGATGGGGAGCGAAGGGCAGGACGTCTCCTTGCTGGGGGCGGGCTGCGACTGTCACGGTATTTTCGCTTGCGCTCGGGTTCCCGGCGAGGAGGGGTGTTGGATGGGGAGCGCGCTCGGCGCTTCGGGGGAGGCGAGCGGGAAGCAGCGTTGCTTGAAGAAGATACAGATCTACGAGAAGAAGCGCGGCGAGGAGACCTACGCCTGCCTGCTGGGGGAGGAGCTGGAGAGTACCTGCGGGGAGGCGAACGGTTTCTTCCTTTCGGGGGAGGGGAGACGGATGAACCACGGGAACGGCTGCGGGATGGTGAGCGACGTCTTGGCGATCGAGAGCGCCTGCGGGGAGGCTTCATACATGTGTCAGACAAGGGTACCACAGAAAACCAATGCGGAGGATCTTACACCGTTGTTATTACCACCCCCTCGATTCCCCCAGCCTGCGTCCCGAGTGCGTTGCGGCCCATCATAGCCGCCACGACCGCCATCGGGGCCGTCAAATCCTCGTCCTCTACCACGACCACGGCCACGTCCTCCCCCCCTGTCGCCACCAAATCCTCCGCGATCACCACCAAACCCTCCCCGCCCACCACGATCGCCACCAAATCCACGATCATCAGAGAACGTCCGCCTGTCGTTTCTGTCACCCCCGCGCACTTCGTCGAGCCTCATCCGCCTGTCCCTTTCGCCAATGGCACGCGAATCATTTTCTCGGTTACGACGCAGTTCTTCTTTCTTTTGTTCCAGGAGGGTGCGAGGAACACCAGAAACTTCTTCTTGAGCTTCGACGAGTAGTTTCCAAAGCTCCGTCATGAATGTCGCAGTGTGTTTCGTGAGGAACCCTTGGAGCGCGATTTGCATCTTTCTGGGATCAGGATTCTAAATAATGAGAACTTGAATTTAGCGACTAGGCGAGGCGCGGAAAATGGTGCAGTGTACTGACGGGGTTCTGTTCGTCCTCCAAGAGTCCCATGGCATACTCTATGACGACTTCATCCTCGAAGCCAGTGAGCTCTACGATTTTCGACGCTACCCAGGGTCTGATGACGGACATGTTCACTTTCCGCGTATCGACCTGTTCCGGGGTTGAAATTTGCTTAGATATGATACAGGAGATAGTTGGGTTTAACCCTCACCTTCTTTTCGAACTCGACAGGGAATTTCATAGATTTCATGAGCTTGAGCTCTTTGTCGGAGAAGCGCCTGTCCTGCTCGGCGGATGTGCCTTTGAAGAAACCTATACATGACATTCAGATTTTACAATGATTTAGCTGGTTCACAACGACGTACCTGCATCAGCCATGGTGACTTGAGATTGTGGATGGTGGTAGCGGAGAAACAGGTGCAGCGTCCTACAAAAACGGGACAATCACAGGGATGAGCAGGGCGTGGGAACACCTGTCAGATAGGGTACTGTGGGTTCCCTTGATATCTAACCACCACCTCCGAAGTTCGCTATGGCCCTCGGTCCCCGACTTCCACCTGAGCTCATTGGGCTCATAATCGACGCCTCCGAAGACTCGTTCCATACCCTCCTTCAGCTATCCTTGGTATCCAAGCAGTGCGTCGGACATGCGCGGAAATACATATTCGAGGACATCCAGCTTGGACACCATCCTCGGCATCATACCAGACAGACGAGCCCAACGGAATCAAGTGATGAAGACGCACTTGAGATGGGCCGTATCGAGACTTTTATTTCTCTTCTCGACGAGAACGAGGCATTAGCTGCGCACGTCAGGATACTCGCGGTCGTTCTTACGCCTTTGTTTCTCACCGACTTGGAAGAAGCATTCGTTCGGGCATTCCCTCGCATCCTGCGGCATCTTCGTCGTCTCACATCTCTCACACTCTACGGACCCTGGTTTCACTACAACTGGGAGGTCATGCCTCCTGAAATCAAAGAGGCCATTGCAGAAACTTGCTCAGGGCCATACATTGACTCCCTCGACTTCTCCGACTTCTCAAACTTCCCAGTCCACCTTTTAACTTCATCAGCCACATTAAAGGAGGTCACCATTGCGAACGTCTCTATACCTGGCGAGCATGGTGAGACACCGACTGCATCTAAGGATGGACCCACACTTCAAATGATTCCCATTGGCCAGTCGTCACCCCGCCTCACACATCTCGCGTCGCTATGTGCATCATCCGTAATCCAGCACTGGCTCCTTGTGGATCCAAAACCGTTCTCTACCCTGGAGTCGATCCGCTGGGTCGTTAGGAGACAGAGTGATTGGGACGTCTTTCAGCGGGTTGCCGAGCTTTGCAAAGACACATTGCAGAAGCTGTCCCTCCATTTGACGTCGATTGAAGGTGAGCTATAGTTGAACCATTTTAGCATCAATGGCTGACCTTGGCGTCGTAGATGCTGTGATCGACCTTGGTGCGACCTCGCCCCTCCCCCGCGTGAAAGACCTCGCTCTTTTCGCGCATCCCCCCGCCGAATTCGGCCGCCACCATATCCGCTGCTCGGGCAACGATATTATCCTCACCCGAGACGTACTCCGTCGCTCACAAGGTGGCTTAGACTTCCTATCAATGAACATAACCATCCAGTCGTCAACACTTGCCTTCGATGATTCGACCGGCATTCTCCAAGATCTCGATGTATGGAAGTCTCTCGACGAATATCTTTCAAATTCAAAGACGGACGCTGCCACCCCACTTCTCGCGAAGCTCACCGTCTCAATCATCTACTACATCACATGCACGACCAGGGCAGAACCTGAAGGACAAGACCAGAAAGTCAAGGACAGGCTCTCGAAAGAGCTTACGGATGCCTTGGCTTTGAGCGTCGAAGCGAAGAAGGTATCCATCGACGTCGTTCTGACGAAGCATAACCTCCATCATACACATGGACCGTCGGACGAGTCATAGGTGGAGGTTTTGGTAGTGGCCATGGGGAGGCTTACTACAACGAAGGTAGTTCTTGCTGTGCCCTTAATCAAAAGCATCGCTGACTCTCGCTTCGTATCCTCAAGAAGTCACATGAACAATATGTACAACATGCAGGTCAATCACAATTCACTTTTGAACCACAATAGACCCCTGAGCGGGAGCAACGAATGACAGACCGGGACAGGATGATTGTATTCGTGGGAGCCGAGACCCATTAAGTTGAGCCTCGAGGCGATCCCGAGGGTACATAAACTCAATAATCGATGTCACGAGGGCCCCCATCTTGACCCTAAACCACCACCAAGTACGCTTACCTTCCGGTGTATGATGGCGGCCAACGACCACCCAATTCCTCGCTCCCCTCCAGAGCTTCTTGATCTCTACATCGATGCATCGAAGGACTCCTTCCCTGCTCTGTCCCAGCTCTCGCTGGTATCCAAACGATGCATGCTGCGAGCTAGAAAGCACATGTTCGATCGAATCCAGCTAGGCCGAATAGTCAGATATCCATGGGGTCCTGGGGAAGAAGATTACGTCGAGGCCCCCGATGTCATTCGTATCAACGACCTCCTCGCCTTACTAAATGCAAACGTAATGCTCGCGACCTACCCCCGCTACCTCGATCTCGACCTTGGCACCTTCGTCGGTTGGGACTCAACGCCAGGCTCCGATGCCGACTTCGCATTCACGCAGGCTCTCCCAGCGATACTGGGGAGCTTGCATCATCTTGTCTCACTGCGCATCTTATCTACGGGAAGCAATTTGCCCTGGGATAGTCTGCCAATGAATATGTGGGCCTCCGTGACGACATGTTGTTCGGGGCCCCGAATTACCAATCTTGAATTTTCAGGATTCACCAACTTCCCGTTCTCCCTCATATCGTCCTCCCCATCCCTTGAGACCTTGCAACTTAGAGTATCCGGGGCGCTTGTCACACCCGCCCGAGCGGTACCAGCTCAGCGCATCAAGACACTCATATCTCCTGTGCCATGCTGCTCGTTGATAATGTCTTATACACCTGAAACGTTTGCCGGTCTCGAGAACTTCCATTGGGGAGTTGCCAACCAATCCGACTGGGACGGCTATTCCATCGTCTCGTGGAGGGCTCGAGATTCTCTCCGACGTGTAAAACTCGAGTTCAAGACTGGAGGTAAGCTCCCACAGTGATAAATCTGTCTACATTCTCATGACTCACTGGTGGTAATCAAGGCCATCCTATCTCTTTCGATCAAGGGGCGCCGCCGCTCCAAGGCCAAGTCAAACACCTAACCATAAGCTCACAACCAAGGATTATCATCGGTGGCACGCCAACTTTTGAACCTCAAACCATCTTTGAATTAATTCGATATACACTCGGATTCCAGCAGATGCTAAATTCTCTCGAGTCGTTGACTATCGAATACTCGGTGCCAATTATGCGTCTGGACCCTCCGATGACCGACTTTATCATTGGCGGAAATCAGGATTCATGGAAGGCCCTCGATGACGAGATATCTTCGAGCGAATGTCGGGATAGGATCAAGATAGAGATCCTTTTCTCGGTCACCGTTATCAAGACACGCGTTGAGGAGGGTGCTTCAGAGGGTACAGAAGAGGAGTATCAAGTGCTGGAAGGTCGGATGGTCGAGGAAGTATGTGCAGCAATGCCTCGAACTGCTGGAAATGGGCGGCTGGAAACGTCATTTACATTTGCTAGTGCCACGCTCTCTCATCTATGCCCCCATGGTCAGTCCTCAACATTTAACCGCCTTTGAACTTAAATTTCTCAACGCTATGCTGACCATCTTCCTTGACAGCTGCGCATGAAGGTTTCAGCTTTGTTCAATGAGAGTGGCAACTGGACTAGTTGTGGTGACAGGACTCAAAATAAATATCTTCAATATATGCTACACCATATGCTCTATGACCTGTAACAACATTTTTACCCGGTGATTCAGCCGCAATGTACTACGCTATCGACTCATTGGAGAATGGGAGACACACTTTAGGCGCCCACCACATACATGGTGTGCTTAAAGGGTGGTTGGGGCTGGGGCGCACGGGAATCGTGGGCCGTGGGCCGTGCGTGGGTGAAGTTCACCCCGAACCTTCATGATTGATGGTGTGGTTGGTGTGGACCGGACTTCCACCTTGCTTCCACCCAACTTCCACCTACGCTCACGCTCACGCCATCGCACAGCACCAAGTTTCTGACCTCAGCGCAATCTGTGCACTGCTGTCCATCTTTGAAAGTCAATAGCAGATGTGTGTTAACTTCACCCCCAGTCGACCAGCGATGGCATTCAACGACCTCCCCCCCGAGATCTGCCAAGAGATCTTCCTAATATGCATTCAGGACCTGCACCTCAACTGGTGCCCAGCCATTGAAAGGAGAGAGAGGTTTCCCCTCTTTAGTCACCCCACCTTCTTTACCAGCGTCTGCAAGGATTGGGCCACAATTGCACGTTCTTTCCCTCCGCTTTGGTCGTTCATCACCGTCTTCGTTGTGATCAACCAAGTCGGACACGAGACGGGGGGGCATATCGACCGTAGGCCCAGCGTAGAGCTCCTTCCACCTCTCCCAGTGGTCCGAAAGTCGATCGAACTGTCCAGCACCCCACCTCTGTCGTTTTGTGTCCTGCCTTGGCACGATATCGAAACGACGGAACAGAACAAGCTTTACAAAGGAACTATCAAGCCTGTGCTCGAAGAAATAATCATGCCACATTATCTTCGATGGCGGCGAGTCACTCTTGAATGGTGCCCCCTAGAGAGCTTTCCTTTCTCCCTTCACGCGGTTCCCAATTTTCCTTGTTTAGAACACCTGGCTCTCAGTAATAGTCTATACTTTACGGGATCGCCGTGCACCAACTTCGCGACAGAAACCATCCACCTTCTTTCCAACTCCCCACACCTCCATAGTGTCGAGATCGACTTTCAAGTTGCCAACGGCAAGCGAGCAGAATGGGAGAATCAGGAAGACACCCGCGCTCACATTATGGCATCCATCCCCTTCGCCCGTTTGACAAAGCTTTCACTCCTAATGGGCCCCATGAATGTCACGGCTACCCTCAAACTCTTAATTGAGCAATGCTCAAACCTCGAGATTCTGGAAGTGTCCATAGGCAAGATTTCCACGGCCATTGAAGACCAACCCATACTATGCCATAAACACTTACAGGAGCTCGTGTTCATACTGGGCCACGGCTATCCCACCTGCACCGCATTGCTCAATCAACTCACTCTTCCAAACCTCCGGTCGATTCAACTTCCTCCGGCGAGGCGTCCCGACCACCAGGAGGACGTTCGAAACGCCCTTATTGAGTCTTTCCAGAAGCTCGTCCAGCGCTCAGGCTGCCGACTCCGAAGGCTGTGCTACAAGTCGAATCCCCGTGCTCAACACGACACCGAGTCGACTCTCCAAATTCTCCGGAGTGTGTCAAGCTCGCTCGAAGAATTAGAGATCGAGGCCGACACCGTCGACTCCCTCGCGGTTGCGTTGTCTGCCCCAACCATCCCTGGCTCAAGTGATGTCCTTTGCCCCCGGTTAAGGACCATTACCTTTAAGATCAAGTCCGCCTTTACCACCAGTGTAGTAGACCTTGTACGGTCGCGCTGGGCCCCTTTGCCGGACCTCGGGATCTCGAAATTACAAGAGTTCGAGATCTTCGTTATGTTGGACCAACGATATGGGGACCGTCGTATTCCGCCGGCTCTAAGAGAAGCGACCGAGGCGCTCCAGCTCCTTTCCCTCTCGGACAGGGCTACAAAGCCTACGACCAAGAATCCCTGGCCGCAAGTCGTTAGAGTGGAGTGGACAGCGCACACCCATGGGAGCGAAAGACGCAATCAATATACGTACCACAAACTCTCCGTACAGCTAGACATGGTTCGGTTATATCCTTGGTGATGGTAGCTAGAATACAGATCGCTGCTTCACATTCTTGTTTTCTTGTGCAATGATCTAGAAAGGTGGCTCGACCAGGCGAACCCCGGCGTCACGACGTCGTTTGATTAGCGCCTGGCGCCTATACGTCAGTCAAGCATACTACACATTGACAGCGTGATCCGTGGACGCGACTGACGTTTCCTGGTGTTCCGCGCTCAGCAATTGATAACATTTCAAGTGTCAACCGTATGTTATTTAAGGAAAGCCACCTCAACCTCGGCCTCGTCTAGTTCTTCAACCAGCAAAATACACCAGCAACAGGCTCCCCGAGCTGCGTCGCGTTCACAAATGCGCTGAGACTCCAATTCCCCGCCGGCGTCTCAGGCGTAACCAGCGTCTGCCCATCGAACCCCGGGCTCTGCTTAAACGCCAAATACACAAGCCTGCGAAGCCAACGCCATATCAGCACACCACCACTACTACTCGCACACACGAATCAGTCAGTCTGAGATGTACGCACCGATGCTCGCGAGGCTCTCCAACGTTCGGCGGCGGCGTCTTCCAGTCCGTGATATAATTAATAGGCGCCCCAGCAGGCGTCCCGTCAAACGCGTGCTCGAGCCACCCGCTGCGCCAGTTGAAGGCGTAGCCCGAGGCGAGGTAGTACCGCGTGCCGCCGTCGACGTCCAGGTCGACGATGGCGACGACGTAGGACCCGGGTCTGTCTCTTCTGTGGTGTAGTGGAACTGGAATTCTGGGTGGGGCCAGAGGGCTGGAGTTACAGTTATGAGGAAGGGGGTTGGGGAGGGAGAGGGAGAGGGAGGTTAGCTAGCGCCTGTGTATGTGTATGTGTGGGTACTTGGTTGGTGTGGAGAAGGGACTGACTTGACCCGGTGTGGTGTGCGCCGGAGGCGAAGTAGACGGCGAAGCCGCTGTAGGTGTAGTGCGCGCTGAGGACGTAGGTGGGGTTGAACGGGATGCCGAGGGCCGCGGGTATCTAGGCACGAGCGAGAGCGGTCGTTCGTCAGGATTTGCAAGGTAGGGTGCAGGCTAACGAAGGATGGGGACTACGACTCACACCGACGGCGTTGAACTTGCTGACTGCGGCGGCGACGCTCGCGTCCTGCGCCTGGGCGCGGATTGCAAGGGAGGCGAGAGCTACTAGGACACCCGGGAGTCGCATGCTGCCAGTCCTACACGAGAAAGAAAGTTGGGAATGTGCGGCGTTATATGCAATAATACGAGAATTCGGCGTGTAGAGGATACCGGAAGCCCATTCTGGACGAGTAAGTACCTGCTGACTTCTGCTTTCAAGTTTCTGCTTTGTTTCCCCACCCGCGCGGGGCCGTGCGCATGCTCGTACCCTGCCGAGCGGTTTCTCAGCGCGTCCTCGGGAAAAATGCAGGAACCGATGGCTTATTTGAGTGCGTGTACGCATTGCTAGTTGCGAAGTTGCTTCTACAATATCAAGAACCTCTCAGTTCGAAGCCTCTCGTGTAAACTCGTGGAAGGACGGACGACGTACAGAGAACAAGGGCTCAGGTTTAGAAGTCCATACATCCCATTGGACTCGCAATATCGCTGACCCCATCGACGCACTTATGTAGAATGGATCGGTAATGGACCGGCCTATCGCCACACGCCTAGGGCATCGATCTTGAACATTGAATTCCTGCTGGTACACACGTTCCCGAAATAATCGAGTGAGGAAGCTCGCCATGCCCCATGATGCATGATACCTGACCCGTGCCCCCATACCCCATGTTAGGGTGCGCGCACCCAAGTAGTCTGAATCAGCTTTCCTGTCTCCCGGGCGCGTGCGTGAATGACGAGTGTCTGGGTTGCGCTGAGTGGCAGCATACGATGCCACCGAAGGGACATGAGGGTTTTCGTCGTTGACGCTATCCTTGTCGCGAGTTGGAAGTGGCGACTCGGAGGCTGCCTTGACCTACATAGCACCTGGACCGAGAGAAAGGTCAGACGAAGGATGCACAGGGTTTACACACCTCCTTGCCCATCCGCCTATCGAACGAGCGCCAAAAAAGGGCGTGCGATGCCACCGTGAGGGTCTTCGTCCGTTGACGCTAGCGTTGTCGCGAGTTCGAAGTGGCGACTCGGAGGCTGCCTTGACCTAGCACTGAGAGAAAGATCAGACCAAGGGTGTGTAAGTTTTACACACCTCTTTGTCCACCCGCACGTCGAAATGGCCCGAGTGCGCCCTGCTTGCTTCAATGTTGTCTGTCTTGCCTGGGGCGTAACAAGCCAATTGTGTTGAATGGGCCCGACAAAGCGTTGGTAGCCACAAATGCGAGGACAATACAGGTGTTGAAGGCGAAGGCATCGCCATTGGGTGTAATTGGACAAAGGAGGGTCAAGTCGCGCCTGTCCGTTGGGTGGCCAGAGACAGCCAGCGGTACGCACGCCCCTCCAGGAGGGACCAGTGGCAATCGATTGGGACGTCGAAGGGAACCTGTACTGGGATGCATCGTCAGACCACGGTTCAATCACTACAGAGGACGCACTGAAGAGGTGGGGATTGGCTGCGCGGCGGTTCGAGAACAATTTGGATGAGAGCAGAGGAAATGGATTATAAGATAACAAGTACAATGATACTAATACAAATGCCGACAAATCATAGAAATACACCGAAGAGAAAACATCTACTTGGCACCGGCAGACGAGAACTCTGGAGGGGCTGTCAGCGAAAGATCGAGAGGCGAGGGTAGGAGGAGAGCAGACGTACTCGTCACCGACTTGGTGCCTTCTGAGATAGCGTGCTTGGCAAGCTCACCGGGGAGGATGAGGCGGACAGCGGTTTGGATCTCTCGTGATGAGATGGTCGACTTCTTGGAGTACGCAGCCAATTCTGGAGGGGAGGGGAGATCAGCGGCTGAAAAAGCGCGTCAAACGCGTGCAGGACAGGACGTACTGGAAGCCTCCGTGGCAATTCGCTCGAAGATGTCGTTGACGAAGGAGTTGAGGATGGCCATCGCCTTGTTGGAGATACCGGTATCGGGGTGGACCTGCTTGAGGACTGAGAAAGCAGAGCAAGTCAGATTTCGCAGCCCGAGGCGGAATGGGAGGCAGAGAACAACGCACCCTTGTAGATGTAGGAGGAGTAGGTCTCCTTTCGGACCTTCTTGCGCTTCTTCTTCTCGCCGTCAGCGACCGCGGGCTTGGAGGTCTTCTTCGCGGCCTTTGCGCCCTCGGCGGACTTGGCGGGGGCCTTGGAGGCGGTGGAGGCAGGGGCCTTTCCGGCAGTGGAGGCGGGTTTGGGGGCCATTGGGATTGGTGGAGGTGGTGGTGGGTGGGAGAAGGTGGTGGTGGGCGTCAAGAACGGAGATGCCGTCCACAAACGCCCCGCGCGATATATATATGATCGCGGATGTTTGTCGTTGTTGTAGCCGGACGCGACCTTTGTTGATTGCGCCCGGAACAGGGGCGCTGCGCGGGCACACGTGACACGTGTCCGGAATAAACAAGCTGGGAATCCATATAAAGGGCGCGCGCGACTCCTCGACGCCAAACACTTTCTTTCCCCCACCACCATCTCGTGCCGCCACTCCAGCCTCCCACCTCCCCCACCACCACCACCAACCCACTCTTATCGCAATGTCTGGCAAAGGAAAGGCTGGCAAGTCCGGAGGAAAGTCGGGCGCCGACAGCAAATCCCAATCTCGTTCGTCCAAGGCTGGCCTCCAGTTCCCCGTCGGTCGTGTCCACAGGCTCTTGAAGAAGGGCAACTACGCCCAGCGTGTCGGTGCCGGTGCACCTGGTGAGTCAATCTGCACCTCCAACTCGAAACTCGCGCGTTCTGACTCGATTGCCTTTCAAGTCTACCTTGCTGCTGTCCTCGAGTACCTCGCTGCCGAGATTCTCGAGCTTGCTGGCAACGCTGCCCGCGATAACAAGAAGCAGCGTATTGTCCCCCGTCATCTCCAGCTCGCCATCCGCAACGACGAGGAGTACGTGCCACACCCACCTCTGCCTGCATCCACCTCTGACACTCGCGCTTTTCAGGCTGCAGAAACTCCTCGGCAACGTCGTCATCTCCCAGGGTGGTGTCGTCCCTCACATTGCTCCCGTACGTGCATCTGCCTCTCCTGCCCCTCTATCGAAACTCAAGGTCTTTGCAGGAACTCCTTCCCACCAAGTCAGGGAAGGGCAAGAGGGAGGATGGTGTCAGCCAGGAGGTTTAAGCCTCCTGACTTGTTTTCATTTGCTTTGTCGTCTCGGTTTCCCCTGCACTTTGTACATTTGGTTAATCATTGTATTTGTTCCGTCGCATAATTCTTATTGGCATGCATTCATTCTCGGATATCTCGCTCGTCCCTTGTCGATTCAGCCTGAGCGCTCCCTTTCTCGCCGAGGTGACTTCGTGTGGCATGGCATGCCACCGCTTTTCCTTCGTGGCCCAGTGGTTGCTTGGAGACTTGGCCGCTCCCCACTCTTTCTGACACATGGCTCCACGAGGCGTCATTCCAACAGAAATTTTCCTCTACCCGCTGGGGAAGCTTAACTGCTTTGTCCGGACGGTGGGAGGCACTGATCTCACTACCACTTCTGAAGACCTGACAGACACGACGCGACGCGTCGAGAGAGGCAAAGAAGACGGTCACCCTTCACCCCAATCTCTGGTCTTCGCGATAAAAGAGATGAAATTGCGTGCATATAGTTCTAAATAAGTAGCGAAAACGTGAACGAAAAGTGAGTAGCATGTACAACAAAAGCAGCGTAAGAAGCCCATAGCGAATCGTTAGAGAGTCCGTGAATACCGTGATACAATGCCCAAAGATACAAAATGAGTAGATGTCGAGAGTCCATGATACAGCGAACGAGAAATCGAGAGACGAAAAGAAGCAGAAAGCAACAAGAAACGAGACGAAGGAAGCCAGCCGCCCTATCAGGCAAGACCAACCGCATGCGCCGCCGAAGGCCCGAAGCGAAGCCGCCGCACAAGCGCTTACCGCTTACCGCTTGCTCACACCCCATCCGACTCCTTCAACTGCACAGGCACATACCGCGCAGGCCCCGACGGCTTCGACCCCTTCTTAATAAAGATCATCACCGCCAACGCCAGCACCACGATCCCCACAAAGATGTTCGCGCCAAGCAGCCCGAGCGCAGCGACGGCGTACTTCTCCAACGCCGCGTCGCCGCTGGAGGAGGTCGAGTCCGAGGCGGCGAGTGCGAGTGAGCCGTCGCTGCCACCATCCATACCGTCCATGCCACCGTCCATACCGTCCATGCCATCGCTGCCACCATCCATACCGTCGCTACCGTCCATGCCATCGCTGCCAGTATCCATACCATCGCTGCCGTCGCTGCTACTGCCATCGCCGCTGCCGTCGCTGCTACTAAGCGCCGCGGGCTTCTTGCCGCCCATGCCCCCGCCGCCCGACCTGGCTTTGTTCTGGAAGGCTTGGAAGGTCTTGTCGCCGCTGTCCGCTGCGTTGATAGAGAAGACCATCCCCGCCTGACAGTGCCCAGTCTGACCACAGTAGCCCCAGATCGGCTTGTTCTACATATCACAAAACGAACTTTGGGTAAGCCTCACACGTCGGATACAGAGAGCTGAATGGGGAAGACGACTCACGTTGCGAACGGTGATACTGAACGTCTCGCGGCTGTTAGACCCAGGGGCCACAGGGCGGCTAAAGAAAGGCTCGTGTCAATTCACGCTTAGAACGGCCGGCCCAGCGAGGAGTGGGAGGGAGGGAGGGACGACGACGTACAATCCGGACTTGAAGCCTCCATTGCCCTGGCAGGGGTTCTCGAAGCTCGACTGGGTGACGGTGTGGTTCTTGGGCTGGAACTTGAAGACGACCCTGTCGCCGACGGCGGCCTTGATGTTGTTGGGCGAGTACACGAGCTGGCCGTTGGGCCCGACGGTGATGGTGTGCGTCTTGCCCTTGCCGCCTTGGGCGGCTGCGGGTTGGTTCTTCCATGACTTGGCGTGGTCGTCCCATTGGTTCTGTGGGGCGTTGTTAGCGCTGGACTCGAGAAGCGAATTTGGGACGCGCTGATGAGGACTTACCCCCTTCTTGCCATCCCAGCCGTCTTTCTTGCCGTCCCACTTGTTCTGTTGGTGGTGTCAGCGAGCCGTTCGATCGATGTGAGGAAGAAAGTTGAGAAGACTTACGTCCCAGCCCTTCTTTCCGTCATCCCACTTCTTGTGTCCGTCGTCCCACTTCTTGTGCCCGTCGTCCCACTTCTTGTGCCCATCGTCCCACTTGTTCTTTCCATCGTCCCACTTCTTGTGGTCGCCGTTCCACTTGTTCTTATCCTCCCACTTGTTATGGCCGTCGTTCCACTTGTTCTTGTCTTCCCACTTCTTCCCGCCATTGTCCCAGTTCTACCACCAAAGTCAGCATGGACTCTACACATATCCTCGAAGTTGCAGACGACTTACGGGCTTCTTGTTATTGTCCCACTTCTTATCATCCCACTTGTTGTTCTAGAGAGGCGGTATCGTCAGCAAAACGCCCAGTCACGAGTTGAAGATCGAAAATACTCACGTCCCAGCCCTTCTTCCCGTCGTCCCACTTCTTATGGTCGCCGCCGTTCCACTTGTTCTTGTCATCCCACTTGTTCTGGAACGACGTTAGCGGGTGCTCGACGCGATGCGACTCGGGGAGCGAGCGGGGGAGTAAGTACACTCACATCCTTGTGCTCCCAGTCTTTCTTCCCGTCATCCCACTTCTTATGGTCACCGTTCCACTTGTTCTTATCCTCCCACTTGTTACCGCCGTTGTTCCACTTGTTCTTGTCCTCCCACTTGTCTACCCACTTGTGGTTCTTCTCGTCCCACTTCTTGCCGTTATCCCAGTTCTGTATGTGCGAGTCCGGCGTCAGCATGAGCTCTACATATACTCGAATATCGTAGACGACTTACGGGCTTCTTGTTGTTATCCCACTTCTTATCGCCCCACTTGTTCTGCAGGATATAGTATCAGCACGCGTTCAACGCGAAGTCGAGGAGGTCAATGGGAAACTCACGTCCTTGTGCTCCCAGTCCTTCTTGCCGTCGCCCCACTTTCCATCGTCCCACTTCTTGACGCCGTCATGCCCGCCGTACCATTTGTTCTTATCCTCCCACTTTTTCTTGTCGTCCCACTTGTTCTGCGAACAACGTTAGCGAGTGCTCGACGCAATACGAAAGAGAGGGGGAAGAGTACACGTACATCCCAGCCCTTCTTCCCATCATCCCACTTCTTGTGGTCACCGCCATTCCACTTATTCTTGTCCTCCCACTTGTCGACCCACTTGTGGTTCTGCTCGTCCCACTTCTTACCGCTGTCCCAGTTCTGCGGTATTCGACGTCAGTCAGCAAGTACTCGACGCGTTCTCGACATCGTAGACAGACGACTTACGGGCTTCTTGCCACTGCCACCGTCCCACTTCTTGTTATCCCACTTGTTCTAGAAACAAAGGCGAGGTGAGTGAAGGCTCAACTGCGAGGGCCAGGAAAGCGTTAACTCACGTCTTTGTGCTCCCAGTCCTTCTTCCCGTCGTCCCATTTCTTCCCCCCATGATCGTCCCACTTCTTCTTCCCGTCATCCCACTTCTTGTGCCCGTCATCCCACTTCTTCTTGTCGTCCCACTTGTTCTGGAACGACGGACAGACGTCAGCGCGCGGCGCTCACCCCTTTCCGAAAAAAGTATACTCACGTCCTTATGCTCCCAATCCTTCTTGCCGTCATCCCACTTCTTCTTGCCGTCGTCCCATTTCTTGTGGCCATCGTCCCACTTCTTCTTCCCGTCGTCCCATTGCTATAGACGAAGTCAGCAAGAGCGAATGCGTAATATACACCCCAATCGACTTACAGGCTTCTTGCTGCCGTCCCACTTGTTCTGGAGAAAAGGTGTGGTCAGCGAAAGCTTGGAGCGAGGTTGGAGATCGTCAAAAAGCTCACGTCTTTGTGCTCCCAGTCCTTCTTGCCATCGTCCCACTTCTTCTTCCCGTCGTCCCATTTGTTCTAAAGCAAGCAGACGTTAGCCGCTGCCCAGCGCGGTCGTGACGATCGATCGTAAACTCACGTCTTTCTTGTGGTCCCAATCCTTCTTGCCATCGTCCCACTTTTTCTTGCCATCATCCCATTTGTTCTGGAGATGGAAAGCTTAGCGTATGTTCAGCTCGACAGGTAGATCGACGGCTTACGTCTTTCTTGTGATCCCAGTCCTTCTTCTTGTCATCCCACTTCTTCTTGCCGTCGTCCCACTTCTTCTGCGGACGATGTTAGGAAAAGAGGGATCGATGGTTAATGGTACAAGATCGACTTACGTTCACATCCTTCTTTCCGTCGTCCCACTTCTTCTTTCCATCGTCCCACTTCTTCTGAGGCCGATGTCAACAACCGATCCAAGATCATGCTCGAAATCGACAACTTACTTCAGCCCACTTCTTCTGCATACATCATCAGCAAGTGCATACGAGTAAAGAGATTAATTGGTCGGGGTACTTACGTCGTCCTTCTTGTCCTCCCATCGACGTTCGACGGTCTCGAGGGCTCCTGTGGGGACCTCCTCGCTGCGGTATGCGACTGTACCTTGCTTCCATCGCTCCTCCAAGTCCACAGCGGTAGCGTGGACCGAGGCAGACGCGAGAAGGAACGCGCAGAGGAGGGTCTTGGGTGTTATCGAAAACATCGCGGCTTCCGTACCAGGGGGGTCCTTCCTGGAGAGGCTACTGGCGAGATAAGATCCTGGTACTTAAAGAGACCCTGGAGAGAGTGACAGGCCGACCCTATCGATGTCTGAGGAAGGTATTCTGCAAGACGGCTTTCAAGATATTATATGGCCTTGCCATAACGAGAATCCCCATTCGCGCTCCGGAGCTTTGACATACCGCAGAGTGACCGCAAAACCCCTGGTCAGGTCAAGACTAAGTTCCAATAGACTGGGTCTGCGACACGGGGCAGGGTTCTGCCATAGCATGGCACCGATTGTTCAGGATCGGAGGGTGCCACTCGCCCCAAGGCTGTAGTCCAGATTACCTCTTCAGGTCCCAGCGCTGGTTCAGCGAGGCTGTTTGACATGATGGGCGGCGGCTAAAGCGTCGAAATTAGTGATGAGCGTTCGATTGTGTGCTTGTCTATTGAGTTTAGGTTCAGTGCCAAGACCAACTCGCACCTCGGGGGATGGCGACCTACGATAAATAACAGCGGTTTGGGTAGAATGTACCGTTCCGAACGTGTAGAATGAAACAGATTTGCTCTTGGCATCCGCTACACCCTCAAAACCGAAGTATTGGATGGTCTGGTGAGCCAATGAACCCCGGGGTCAGATGGGCTTATCTCAATGGCCGTCGAGGAGTGCAGGCAGCCTCATTGCAAACGGGCGGGTAGGTATGCCTGAAAGGAAGGCAAAAAGACATCGATTATGCACTTCGAGTCGATGTGATTCGTGCTCTACCGTTCCAAGTACCATGTGCCTGCCAAGGCGTCAAAGTGTTGGGCAGGACGCACTGCCCTCTGGCTGTGAGCTGGGAGATGCGACAGTTAGTTAGCAATACGGGCGGAGGGAACAAGTTCAAGTGACCGGAGCAGCCTGGGCGAGCGCTTGAAGCGCTGTGTCAACGTTTGGTTCACATCACGATGCCAAACTTTCTCCCGCCATCCCGAAAACTCCGGACTCAGATTTAAATTCCACTTAACTTCCTTCAATCAATGCTCTTCCTGGGCAGAATTTGTCTTATTCGAGGCCTTCGCTCTGTAGCTCTGTGCGTCCCTCCACGACTTACTCAATCATTTCTAAAATCTGCAGAGTTTGACCCTGTTGTATGTACGAGCACAGGCACCAGGGTTCTCGTCTAAACATCACAAAAGTCTTGGCAACCGCTTGGCATTTTATGTGCCTCAAGCAGCCCCCATTTTGGGAGTGAAGTGCCATCGGAGTCCCTTGCGGTATGAAGCAAGATTTATCCACCGTCTAGATTGTCATGAACGGGAGTTTGGTATCGATTATCGTTCCGAGATGAAGGTCCGAAGTCCCTCCTGCACCATCAACTTCACCAAAACCTTTCTCTAGCTTCCAAAGCGCGTCAAGTGAAGCGAGGAGAATCCGCAAGGGTGAAAAGGGTTGCGTTTTGAGTCCGATATCGCATTGACCTCGCATACTCAGCCTATTGGTGCTTGCTGCCGACATCAACCCCATCGACATTATCTCTCACCTTCCTGTCCTCTGTGAAGAGGCACAAATTCCCCACGTCTTCGTGAGCTCGAAGAAGGAGCTCGGACAGGCAAGCGCGACGAAACGATTAACAAGTTGTGTCATGGTTTGCCCTAGAAGCCCAAGGATGGCGAGAGCAAGGAGAAGGACGATGATTATAAAGAGCTGTATGAGGAGTGCTACAAGGAGGTAGAAAAACTTGACCACAAAGTCATCTTCGAGTAGATCGGTTTCGTGTGAGTCTCTGTTCCATTATTTTCGCCTCCTCCCGCTGAATATCCCTTCCAGTATATTCTCTTCTTCTGTATTAATATCCACGTTTTCTATACACCCACCATCACGATGCAGCAATGGCTTTAGAGTCAACGTTTTGAGTTCCTCGATCAGGCGGAGCTCGACCAGACAGTTGAAACATGGCACAACACGGCTCCAACGAGCCTCAGACGGTATATAAACCTACAGGAGGTTTTGTTGGATGTCCCATAATATCACCCTTTCATCACCACTTGCCATTCCTACCATGTCGAAGCCTGGAGGACACTTTAACAACCCATCCTCTATTTCCGGAGATCATGAAACCCATTTCAATTTGCACCAACACGATCAGGTGTCAGGTGTGTTCCCATTGTTGTTCGGTTGTTCACTTGCTCATTTTCTGTCGATTGTTTCAGACAATGACGACGAGTACGGCTCATCTCTGGGCAGGTCGCATCCTGCCGGTGGTCACGGTGTTTTGAATGTTAACACGGAACCCGCCCACGTTACTCACGAGGCCCCTCATGCACGCCGCTCATCAGGAGATCGAACCCTCTACACCGAGAGGGTGACAAAGGAGTATGACGCCCAAGGAAACGTTACCAGGACCAGCGTCCAGCATCCCAAGCCTCGTACCTTGGATGGTTCGTGCGTTATTCATCCTGACAAGTATGGCGACCAATCCCTCTTTAGCTATGGATGATGATTCTGGAAGTGGTGCTCGCGGTCGCCGCGAGCCCATGGATTCTGACGATTACGGCCGGACGGGATCGACTCGAGTAGGTAATGAGGCACAGAGGAATGTCACCTCGGCTACGAGAGAGAAAACCGCTTCTCAACAGGCCAGCGTTAAGCCTTCTGTTGGCGACAAGACCACAGGTGAAGCGTTCTTCACTTCTTCTTGTTGCGCAAGTCTCATGATGATATCCAGGGGCCGGGCACGGGCAGAGGGGTATGGGAGGAGAAGGCACTGTGAGTAAATATGTGTCGTTGCCTCGCGATAAAATAGTTGACGAACTACTCAGGGTGGTCGTTACGCTTACGATCCCATTCCCTAAGTAGTGTGGCTCGGATTTCAGCGCACCGTGTAGTATAGTTTCTTGATGTATTTGTACCATGACCTCGATGCGATATGATCGTATTATTTCGCGAAACCTGTAATAGGACTTGTCCCGTACTTTCAGTGTTCCTCTGCACCCCGTCCCATCACTTCGCCATCCGAGGCTTCCAGTGTCACTCATACCCCTGGCCTCCTTGCATGCCCGAGATGCTCGTTAGTTTACGTGTATTACACACCCACCACACCGGACTGTCTCCGTATCGCGCTGGAGAAGGTTGAATCGGTCATGCGTGCGACGACGTTCCGCTTAACCTCCTGGCGCTAATCGCGATGCCGGAATAGGCGCCTTGAAACGCCCAACCGGAGCTAAGGGGTCGTACACGTGATTTGCATTTCGCCTTTGCTATGGCGTTGGTCGATGGTGAACTGCGTGTTCTCGAGTCTTCGGATCCTGTACGCGATTGTCTAGAAGGCAGAGAGAGGGTCAAGTCGACACGGTTATGCGACAGGGCCCTGAGATCTACGACGCCAATGGCAATGACTTGGATCTACTAACGCTGCTAGGGATGTATCAGCTCCTTTATAGCCACCAAGCGGCTGGCTCGTGCGTCTATCTTACCCTTACGACGTGAGCATCAGGTTATGTGGCTGAGGGCAACCAGGTACACTGGCAGCCTGCCGGGTCCTAGGCCTGTTGGATGGGACTTTGCGGGGAATCTTGCCTGAGGTCTATTTATTACCTCTCTGAGGGAACCATCAAGTCCATTATAGTATAGGAAGATACCATACATACTCAACTCCAACACTCAAGCGAATGCAAGCAAGAAATCGTCTGGTCGCGGCATTCCGTTGAATTCGGGAGGCCGGGCGCTTGAAATGCTGAGTCAGCGTTTGGCTTGGACGGCGCTGCCAAACGCGGCCGGAATCAGGGCAGGCAGGCAGGGATCCGACCTCGTCATCCGCGCCAACAAATTGCAGGCAATATACCCGTGCAACGACACCTTCACGACACCCGAGCTCCATTCCCCTCGCCCCTCACCCTCCTCCTCATTGTCCACGACGCCCAGCACCCCAAACCCCGGCCACGTACCACATCTATCCATCGTGACATGGCGCCCCGCGGCATCCCCTCAGCGCTCCCCACCTCCCTGCTCACCCTCACCCTCCTCGCCCTCCTCTTCCTCTGCTCACCAGAACCAACAACCGCTATCAAATTCCAACTCCCCGCACACCGCTACCCAACGGCGAAATGCATCTGGAACACGGTGCACGAGAACCAGCTCGTGATCGTGACGGCGAACGTCGGGACGGGCGAGCACCAGCGCATGGACATTGAGATCGTCGACTCCAGTCCGAAGAAGAACGTGTACTTGAGCAAGAAGGGGATTAAGAGCGAGACGAGGTTGGCGGTGACGTCGCATGCGGAGGGCGAGGTTGGCGTGTGTTTGAAGAACTATGTGGAAGGAGGTGCGTTTTCTCCTTTGCTTTGGTTTTCTCGAGTTCCGAGTGCGGCTTATTGACGAGGCTTGGTATGTAGATGTGACTATAGACGTAGCCAACAAGCTTTCAAGAATTATAGATCTGGACGTCGATATTGGCGCTGACGCTGTTGATTACAAGTACGTGTCGCGCTTGCCGTTTCCAGCCTACATTGGCGACTGACACCTACCCACTCTCCAGCGCTATTGCCAACCAAGAATCCCTCTCAGGCCTCGAAACCGAGATGCGCAAAATTGAGGGTATCATCAAGGAGGTCATTGACGAGATGAACTACCTCAAGAGCAGAGAAGAACGCTTCACCCAGACCAACAGTGCGTGTCCCTTTGCGACAACTTCACAACCTGATTCTGACCTTGGTATCCTTATACTAATAGTCTCAACAAACCAACGTGTCCAAAGCTTTGCCTGGTTCACGATCGTCGCGCTAACAGGACTTGGCGTGTGGCAAATCCTGCATCTGCGGGCATACTTCAAGCGGAAATATCTTATTGATTAGCCGTGCATGTCTGTAGGCTGGCAATAGGATCCTTACCTGTGCTTCTTTCAGGTGTATTTAAGGTTTAGTGCCCGAAGGCAACATGTGAGCGACCTTCTGACCATCCAGTGCCAATGTTCATGAACGCTCCTGAGGCGAGTGTGTCACTTGCTCGTCATGTTGAATGGACCAAGAGCGACTCGGGGACCATATGTACCCTTCCATTCTTTCGTGTCTTTAAGATCGGGCACGAAAGCCTCGCAATCGTTAGGGCAGTGAATCAATCTCGCGAATCTCGTTCGGGTTGAAGCTCGAGCTCGTGTCGTCTAAAGAAAGTACAAAGTGTCATTTATCATCAAGTACAAGTACCAGACTATCTAATCACTAAGGTATACAGGATGAAAGGGAGGGTGTGTGTCACTGTGCAAACGGAAGAAAGAGAAAAAACAACACTGAAAGAGCGCATAGACGATAGCAGTAGTCCAGGTATCACTAGTAGGCTACCCAACCAACTGATCTGGGTGACAGAGACAAAACCGTAACGTCGTTCCCGAAGAGTACTTGAAAATGCATTTTCGCCACCAGGAGTAGACTTAAGGGTGTCCACCCCACCTCGCCCCAGGCAGGTACACCACTCACGCCGCCTTCCCATCCATGGCGGTCTCCACGAGCCCGCCGACCCACTTCTCGAAAGCGGGCTGGTCCATCACGCCATTCGCGTCGAAGAACTTATTGTAAGGCGCAGCGCCCTTTGTCCGGCCGCGGCCCAGGAGGGTCTTGCCGCCGTTCGTCGAGCGCACGTAGTGCAGCGACACGGAGTATGAGGGACATGATGAGGCTTTTGGTGTGGGGGGTGTGGAGGAAGAGAGGGTGATGCGCTCGGTAATTATCTATGATGGTGATGCAGGTGTTCGTCAGTATCATCGCATTCAGGGGTTCGTTCGTTCGTTCGTTCGTTCGAAGATGGGGAAGGAAGGACACGCACTCGTTTTGAGAAGGTTTTTCGCTTGCCGACGAATATCGTGTCGCCCTCGACGAAGTAGGCATAGAGTGTTGAGAGGACGGTGAGGATGATGTACCTGGTCATAGCGAGTCAGCTTTCGGTCGTGCGGGTCGCAGCGCAGCTGGAGGGGACTTACAGAATGAGGCCGACCGTCACCACGGGCTTCGACTGCTCAAAATCGATTTTGTATCCGTAGAACGCCGTCCCAGCGGCCACAAACACGCTCAGCCATCCCAGTCCCAGTCTGACATCCGTGTGTGTGTATATCTGCTTGAAGAGCTCCGGTCGTGATAGGAACTACAAGACAGACAGAGAGAGCGAGGTCAGCACTGGGTTCGTCTCCAGAGCAGGGTGGTAAGAGGAAGAAGGACAAAGGTATGGTCGAACAATGGGGTAATGCCGGATTCCCTTTCCCCGTGTCCCCGCCAAGCACCTCGCACACGACAAGGACGAAACCGACGTACCCGTTTCACAGCGTCATCACAAGCGTTCTTCAGCTCCGTCAGATTCGCGTTGTTCACCTTCACCACCTCCCTGTCGTACGCGGGCACCGTCACCGCCAGCGGCCCCAGTGGTCTATCCGACGGGTCCGGGCTCGGCGACCGTGCCTTCTGGCTCCCATTCACGCTACTGGAGTTCGCGTTCGAGCTTCCCGCTGCTGCTTGCTTCGTGCGCGCCATTGGTGGATTATCTGAATGAAATTGCGGTGGATGGCAGGAGCAATTTGATGTCACAAGAGTGCGTTCGGGCCGTCCGTCAATGGTCTTGTGCTTGAATACTGGTGGTGCTGCTGCTTACGATTTGGAGGTTATCGGAGGTGGGGGAACGGGAGTGTGTTTCGTGTTGTTTTTTTTTGGGTGATTAGTAGAGAGAGGGGCCGGAGAGCATAATATGGTCGGATATCTGGGAACGGGAAGATGAGAAGCGCGAATCCAGCCACGACGTGTCCAGTCGTGGTTATCTCAGGGACACGTGCTCACATATCAAGGCCCGTTTCGGCCGCAATTGCGCGTCGAACTTTGCTCTTGTGCTCTTGGCTTTGACGTAGCTCTCCAAGCTCGACAAAGGCTAAAATGTGGCTTCGGAGGGCGTAGGTGACGATGGAATGGCCGCTTTGCCACATCTGACGCGTTGGTATGTCATTGTTCCACACCGTTCACCGATTTGGACGCGTTTCCACCATGTTCCACTCAGCTGTTGGGAGTGGCAACTAACATTCCATTCCATTCGCATTGCACCAAGTTCAACGATTGTCAATACATTGCTACTAATTTGCTAGAAGGAACTTAACGGTCTATATACTTGCGTTACTAGAGATTCGGGACGAAGATGGTATTATTGCAGTGCCACTGAGATCGGGACTGCGGAATGTGACTCGCTCTGGGCGCTTCTTCTTCTGCGCCGTTGCATGGGCCCATGGGCGTCTGTCTACGGGAAACTCGGGGGTGTCTTGCTCTGCAACAGTGGATGGTCTTTTGGGACTTTCCTTCGTGCTTTCTGGCAACTTTCTGGGGATCTTATAGCTGCTTTTGTTGGGCGCTCCCTTGCAGGGTTTCATGGTCTCGCTGGATTGAGTTTATGAGACTTTGGCATGAGAAGTATCGACTGAATATCGGGAGTCGAGACTCATATGAAGAGAAAGGGGAGCAAGGACTGACGTGAAGAGCCTTACGAGGTTCAGGAGGAGGCCACACCCGGGCTGATTAACGTGAGTATAGTGCAGCTTCTTTTCCCTCGTCTGTCGCTGATGTCTATTTGCAGGTCTCTTCACCCTACCTGACCTTTGCCAAACAGCACCTCTGCACAGTCAGCTGGGCACGTCATACATATATTTTCAGTCGAGAATCCCTCACTGTCGTAAGGAGCTGCACATGTTGGTAAGGCCGATTGGGGTAGACGGGTTCGGAGTCTCCTGGTTGGACAGTCTAGCTGAAGTAGCGCTGGTCAGGTGGTTGAAGGTCAGTCTTCGCTGCTCTGACTGGAAGGCTGAGGTCTTGGCGCTTATGGCAACTTGGCCGTGTAGTCAAGGTTCAGGAAGACCCACAGTCCGTGGCCGAGCGGAGAGAACTAAGGGCGACGTATGCCTTCGCCGAGGATACGGCTTCTCGAATTGGGAATGAGAAGACACATTAAATAGTGGCGGTATAGGGTATGCAATGTCTCCAAGTTTTCGATCTACAAGACCTCTAACAACCTCTCAAAAGAATGGGAATCATCAACACGCTCTTGTACGACGGCAATGCTCCTCGTGACAGAGCCTTCGTCATTGCATCGGGCCTCTTAGCTCTCGCTATTGGCACAGGCATCTACCGCATTATATCAAGGTTATATCTCCACCCCTTGGCAAAATTTCCAGGACCCCCGCTCGCGGCTGTTACAAGCTACTACCTGGCCTACTATGACCTCGTCAAACGCGGTGGGATGGTCGAGCAACTCGGGAAGTTACACGAGCAATACGGTTCGTCGTCTCCTATCAAGCACCAGCATGAACAGGCCGTTACTGAAGATTCTGGTATCAGGCCCCGTCGTGCGCTATGCACCAGATAAAGTGAGGCCTCATTCAGATTTAAGGCTTTAATTAGCAGCTCATTGATTCTCCTCAGCTTCACTTCTCGGACCCCAGCGCATTCGATGCGATTTATCGTGACATCCGGTTCATCAAGGACGCCCGTTTCTACGACCCGTTCAATAACCAGACGTCGTCGTTTGGCCAGTCTGATATCCAGGCCGCTAAGAAGCGCGGAAATTTGATAAGACCTTTCTTTTCGAAGAGGAGTATTTTGCAGTTTGAGCACATCATTCAGCAAACGGTACGGACCACAAAACTCTTGTCTTTCGAGCGTGCTAACCAGCTTGTATGTCTCTCTCAAGGTCGACCGCTTCGTCATATCCCTATCCAAGAAATTCGCGGCAAACGAGGTCGTCAACATTTACAACGGCTTTCTCAGCGTCACTATGGAAGTCGTTACGGCCTACTGCTACGGCGAGAGTTACCACGCCATAGAGGATCCGAACTACCGCCTGCCTATCATATCCGCCCTGAAGAATTCGAACATCCTCATCTTCGTGATCCAGCACTTCCGTTTCCTCGGCCCGCTCTTAATGGGAATGCCAGACTGGATCGAGAACTTGCTGCCAGACGAAGCCACGGCCTTCAAGAAGGTGATCGCAAAGCTGGACAACCAAATATCCACCATTATGAACGACCCGGCGAAGGTGGTTGCGGAGCATAGGACGATTTTTCATCATATGCTCAATCCGAAGGAGGGCGGGAAGCAATTGACTCATCTTGAGTTGAGGGATGAGGGGGCGACATTGTTGGGTGCTGGGACGGACACGACGTCGAATACGTGTAATGTGGGGACGTTCCATATTCTTTCGAACCCTGGGATCGAGAAGAGGTTGAGGGAGGAGCTGAGGGAGGCGTGGCCCAACGCCGACGAGCATATGTCGTTGGAGAAACTCGAGAAATTGCCCTATCTTGTACGTCTCGCTGACCATTCTACCCTATACTGGAATTGCTCGTGCTCACGACTGGCGTAGACTGCAATTATTCATGAAAGCCTCCGCCTCTCACATGGCGTCGTCTCGCCGCTACCTCGAATTGTGACAGAGGCAACGGAAATTGCAGGACATATGGTCCCAGAGAACGTAAGCTTTTAACCACGCTTCCCCTTAACCGATTTAATCCTTGCTACGTCGGATGTAGACTGTCGTATCGATGTCCCAGACATTTGTTCACCTTAATCCAGATATATTCCCTGAACCACATGTGTTTAACCCGGAGAGGTGGTTCAAGGAAGGGTCGGAGGACTTGTACAAGTCTATTGTAGCTTTCTCGAAGGGGCCACGGATGTGTATTGGAATAAAGTAAGTCGCTGCTAACTTTCGTACGTATCCCCTGCATGTAGGCTGACTTTAACGTGTAGCCTCGCTTGGGCGGAAGCATACCTCATATTGGCGAATGTATTTAGGAAGATCGACATGCACATGGTCAATACTACGTGAGGGCTCCTACATAACTGGCCGTTGCAGCATACTCACCTGATATATTGCGTTGCTTTTCCAGGAAGGAAGATATCAAATGGACGGCTCTGCTTACTCCAGTTTTCCAGGGGATTGTTCAGGTGAAGATCGATGGCGTGAAGGGCGTTCCAGAGTCCTGATGTTCAGCGGGCTTCTTCCGGCGTCGGTTATTCTTTTACATAGGATTACCCTGTTCCTCCACCGCGTGTAGATGTACCTGGCAATAGCAGCGTTCGACTGCGAGCTGTTTTCGGCGTTCGCAAAGGAACAAGTTAGGGGTTACCGGAGTTTGACGCGTTTGGCGCCGGGCGCGATCAAACGGCAGGCTGTCGCGTTTCTGACTTTGACCACCATGATCCAACTATGATCAAGCACTGAATTCAGCCCCCTTGTTGCTTCCTCTTTTCACGACACAGTGCGATCCAAGTACGAACAAGTCCGACCTTATTCCCCTCGTAAATCGGGCGAGCATCTACGCTTCGAAGGGCTCCGAGGGGGGACAAGGACCAGGGCATGGATTTTGTGATTGACTTGGGAGATGTGCTGATGCAGAACGAGAACTACGACGACGCGCTCGGAGGCCTATGTGACAGGAACTTAACGGTCTATATACTTGCGTTACTAGAGATCCGGGACGAAGATGGTCTTATTGCCCTCCCAGTGCCACTGAGATCGGGACTCAGGCTGCGGAATGTGACTCGCTCTAGGTGTTGGCTTTTCTGGGCGCTTCTTCTTCTGCGCAGCTGCATGGGCCCATGGGCGTCTGTCTACGGAAAACTCGGGGGTGTCTTGCTCTGCAACAGTGGATGGTCTTTTCGGTGTTTCCTTCGTGCTTTCTGGAAACTCTCTGGGGTTCTTATACCTGCTTTTGTTGGGCGCTCCCTTGCAGGGTTTCATGGTCTCGCCGGATTGGGTTTATGAGTCTTTGGCATGAGAACTATCGACTGAATATCGAGAGAGAGTAAGGGGAGTAAGGACTGACGTGAAGAGCCTCACGAGGTCCTGGAGGAGGCCTCACCCGGGCTGATTAACGTGAGTATACTGCTGCTTCTTTTCCCTCGTCTGTCGCTGATGTCTATGTATTTGCAGGTCTCTTCACCCGACCTGACCCTTGCCAAACAGCAACTCTGCTCAGTCAGCTGGGCACGTCGTCAGCAGTATTTGCAGTCGAGAAACCCTCACTGTCGTAAGGAGCTGCACATCTTGGTAAGGCCGATCATGGTGTAGACGGGGTTGGAGCCTCCTGCTTGGACACTAGCTGAAGTAGCGCTGGTCAGGTGGTTGAAGCTCAGTCTTCGCTACTCTGACTGGGAATGCTGACGTCTTGGCGCTTATGGCAACTTGGCCGTATAGTCATGATTCAGGAAGACCCACAGTCTGTGGCCGAGCCGGGAGAACTAAGGGCGACGTATTCCTTCGCCGAGGATACGGCTTCTCGAATGAAGCCGTTCTCACTTGGACAGAACGTCTCATTGGAGATGCTCAAGGCCGGATGGACAACTGTATACTCACAAAGCGGTGCCGAGTACGGGGCTATCGGGGAAGAGGAGTTCAAACGACAAGAAGCAGAAGCCAAGTGCGCCATTTTGCTATAATGACCGGTCAGATGTTAACTTTATGCTTAGGGCTGCACGCGTGGGCATGTGGGTAAACGGGGAGCTTCAGGAGACCCCTACAGAGTATAAGAAAAGACTTGGATCCCCGGCCGCTCAGGCTAATTCAGATCTTGAAATTGGCAAGAAATTGGAACGGATGATCGATGAACCCCCACCCCAGTTCGTAACAGGCGGAAGCGTCGGGGGGTATGAGCTAGGATTTTTGGTCGAAAATAGTCCTCACGTTGAATACTGCCTGCTCTGTTGCCGGTGAGTATCAATCTCGTAAGGACCAGCAGCACAGCCGCGCCTACTCTAAGGTTTGCTTGAACGTTGACCCTTTCGATTTGGACCTACGAAGAACGCTATCGACTCTGCTCTGGTGAAGTGGCCCATCTCGCCAATAACCCAACACCGTGTGATGCAGCTAATTTCTCTCAAATCCGCCGACTATGTACGATAAAGCTGGCGATGTGTAAGTAAGGTGAGTCTCAACTGAAGCTTCTTTTCCTCATTCGGCACTGATTGCCATTCGAACCGTTTTTAGGATAGCTGATTCCGGTGCTCCAAGTTTCCCGACAGCAACTTTGCAGTCGACTGTTCATGATATGGTCATTATGGTCAGCAGATTTAATGGCGAGGGATCTCCTTGTCGTAAAGAAGCTAGACGTCTTGGTAAGGATGGTCTGGGCAGATACGGGGTTAAACCCTGCTTGCGGTGTTTGGCTGGAGTAGTGCTGGTCAGATGAAGGACAGCTATGATTCTTGCTGTGAAATAGAAGACAACTTGGCGCTTATGGCAAAACCGCGTTCGAAGGAATGTCCGGTTTTCCGTTCACTTTTGCTAAGTACAGGACTGGAAGGAATGACGAAGCCCGCTGCCGCAAGGACTCGGCTCCTGGAATCGAGATATGGGGCACCAAATTAAATAGTGAAGGTTAGAGGTCCAGCGTTTTCAGGCCTTCACTTCACTAAACACCCACTTTTCAGCCATAGGGAAGGATGAGTATCCTTAACACATTTCTGAACTATAGCAACACCGCAGGGACTCCATATGATGGAGCCTTGGTCCTTCTGTCCGGTGCTGTGGCTCTGGCTATCAGTGGAGGCATATACTGCATCGTCTCGAAGCTGTATCTCCACCCCTTGGCGAAATTTCCAGGCCCACCGTTGGCTGCAATGACCGACTACTACGTGGCCTACTACGACATCGTAAAAGGTGGTGGGCTGGTCGAACAACTCGTGAAGCTGCACGAGCAGTATGGTTGGTAGTCCTTTAACGCTACTATAAGGCAAATGATTGTTTACTCACTACGTTGCTACCAGGCCCCATCGTGCGCTTTGGTCCAGATAAGGTAACGTTGGCCGTCTAAAGTTTGCCAGTTCTCGACTCACAATTGACAACACAGCTCCATTTCTCTGACCTGAGCGCATACGAAGCCATCTATCGCGACAACCGATTCCTCAAAGACGCCCGATTCTACGAACCGTTCATGAGCGCCACGTCGTCGTTTGGCCAATCTGATATCCACGCCGCCAAAAAGCGCGGCAATATAATCCGGCCTTTCTTTTCGAAGAGGAGCATCCTGCAGTTCGAGCACATCATCCAGGAGACGGTAAGAGACACCAGTACATCATCCTCACACACATGCAATTGACGCGCCCATTCATACTTTAAGATCGACCGCTTTGTCGTCTCCCTTTCCAAGAAATTCGAGGCGCACGAGGTTGTCAATATCTATCATGGCTTCCTCAGCGTCACCATGGAGGTCGTAACGGCTTACTGCTATGGAGAGAGCTACCACGCCATCGAGGACCCCAACTACAGCCTCCCCATTGTCCTCGCCCTGAAGAGCACCAATTTCCTCGTCTTCGTCATGCAGCACTTCCGTTTCCTTGAGCCCCTTCTCCTGGGAATGCCCGCCTGGATCGAGAACATGCTACCAGACGCAACCACGGCATTCAAGCAGTTGATGACGAAGTTGGACGAGCAGATTTCTGGGATTATGAACGATCCTGCTAAGGTGCAGGCCTCGGAGCATAGGACCATCTTCCACCATATGTTGAATCCGAAGGAAGGCGGTAAGCAGTTGGATCACAGGGAGCTGAGGGATGAAGGTACATTGTTGTTGGCCGCTGGGACGGACACGACGGCGAATACGTGCAATCTGGCCACATTCTATATCCTTTCAAATGCTGAAATCCAGAAGAAGTTGAAGGAAGAGCTGAAGGAGGCTTGGCCTAATGCAGACGAGCACATCTCGCTGGAGAAACTCGAGAAATTGCCGTACCTCGTTCGTGTTTTGTTGGAGCCAAGGAAACCCTGCTCACTCACTGACCTTGTGCGCTTTTTTTTATGGACTATAGACTGCGATTATTAACGAGAGCCTCCGACTCTCGCATGGCATCGTCTCGCCGCTACCTCGAATTGTGACAGAGGCAACGGAAATTGCAGGACATATGGTCCCAGAGAACGTAAGCTTTTAACCACGCTTCCCCTTAACCGATTTAATCCTTGCTACGTCGGATGTAGACTGTCGTATCGATGTCCCAGACATTTGTTCACCTTAATCCAGATATATTCCCTGAACCACATGTGTTTAACCCGGAGAGGTGGTTCAAGGAAGGGTCGGAGGACTTGTACAAGTCTATTGTAGCTTTCTCGAAGGGGCCACGGATGTGTATTGGAATAAAGTAAGTCGCTGCTAACTTTCGTACGTATCCCCTGCATGTAGGCTGACTTTAACGTGTAGCCTCGCTTGGGCGGAAGCATACCTCATATTGGCGAATGTATTTAGGAAGATCGACATGCACATGGTCAATACTACGTGAGGGCTCCTACATAACTGGCCGTTGCAGCATACTCACCTGATATATTGCGTTGCTTTTCCAGGAAGGAAGATATCAAATGGGCGGCTCTGCTGACTCCAGTTTTCCAGGGGATTGTTCAGGTGAAGATCGATGGCGTGAAGGGCGTTCCAGAGTCCTGATGTTCAGCGGGCTTCTTCCGGCGTCGGTTATTCTTCTACATAGGATTCCCCTGTTCCTCCATCGCGTGTAGATATACCTGGCAATAGCAGCGCACTCGTCTGCGAGCTGTTTTCGGCGTTCGCAAATCCATTGCGGAACAAGTTAGGGGTTCCGGAGTTTGACGCGTTTAGCGCCGGGCGCGATCAAACAGCGGGCTGTCGCGTTTCTGACTTTGACCACCATGATCCAACCATGATCCAACCATGATCAAGCACCCAATTCAGCCCCCTTGTTGCTTCCTCTTTTCACGACACAGTGCGATCCAAGTGCGAACAAGTCCGACCTTATTCCCCTCGTAAATCACAAAGCGCGCCGTAAGGGATACCTCGGCTGTGCGTTTTCTCACTGTCAAAAGGGCACGATGACCTTGGAAATATGATGCTGCGCCAATTGAGGCCTCTCTGCTCAGTTTCCCGTCACCCTTGTCGCTTTACATATCCCTCTTCAAACGGCCATGGGGCGCGAATTCCGACTGAACTCGAGCATGTCCTCCTTCCAGCAAAGCCTGCAACCAGGCAGCCGGACCAGGTCCAGGGCTTCGAACGGGCGGGCATCTGCATCTACGCTTCGAAGGGCTCCGAGGGGGGACAAGGACCAGGGCATGGATTTTGTGATTGACTTGGGAGATGTGCTGATGCAGAATGAGAAGCTGGAGCCGCACGAGGAGTCTCCTGATGATGTGAGGAGCCGCCCAGTCCACCTGCCTCTTCTCGTACTGATGTGTGCAGTTCCTACAAGATGGGTCAAAGAAATGGCAGTCCGGCGATCCAGACCACTTCACAATACCGCGGAAAGGCGATCCTTGGGAAGAGTGCTTCAAGCAAGTGCAGAGATTCGACGAGGAGATGTGCCGTGGGTGGAGAGAAGAAATCGATACCCTGCTGGTATTTGTGAGTTCTTGTCACTGTCTACTTCACCTACCATTCAAGGATGGCATATAGGCCGGTCTTTTCTCTGCAGCAGTGACTGCTTTCACCGTAGAGTCGTATCGGTGGTTGCGAGCCGATCCGGAAGAAGTGACGGTTCAGCTCCTGGCGTTCATCTCGACCCAGTTCAATTCCACAACCAGCCCCCCAGTAGTCCCTTCAACATTCTCCCCAGCCGCGTCTGCCTTACGCGTGAACATTTTCTGGTTCACGAGCCTC
This sequence comes from Ephemerocybe angulata, assembly GCA_013368325.1. Taxonomy (NCBI): domain Eukaryota; kingdom Fungi; phylum Basidiomycota; class Agaricomycetes; order Agaricales; family Psathyrellaceae; genus Ephemerocybe; species Ephemerocybe angulata. The sequence goes on from JAACJK010000117.1 coordinate 337,506, forward strand.
ACCCTCTCCCTCACGGCAGTCCTCGTCGGCATCATGTGCAAGCAATGGCTTCGCGAGTACCAGCGTTATGAAGGACTGTCCCCCCGCGAAGCCTTTCCAGTGCGGCAAATGCGCTACGAAGGCCTGGTCAACTGGCATGTTCCAAAATTCCTGTCCTTTCTCCCCCTTCTCCTCCAAGCAGCGCTTTTGATCTTCTTCGCCGGCCTACTAGACCTGCTGTGGTCGCTCAACGCGCTTCTCGCATCTATCATAACCTGCCTCGTTGGTGTCGTCATGGTCCTCTTGGCATCCACCACCATACTTCCCTTCCTCCAGCACCTGATGCACTTCTCACGTCTTGGTGCAACAGAGGAGCCACACAGCCAATGCGCGTTCAAGTCGCCCCAATCCCGCGCCTTTCACCTTCTCGGCACGTCCATAGCCTCGCTGTGCAGCCAGCTGAAGCTGTATGTGTTCGGCAGCACGGCTGCCAACTACTTGCGCACGCACCCTTCCTGGGACTCCGACGCCAACTGGGTGAACTATGACCTCGAGTGGCAGAACCATGGACGGTATATGGAGCGCGGGATGTCGTGGTTTGAGAAGACGTACCGGCGAAACGTGGACTGCGTGTACCACGTCTTCCATTGTCTTGAAAGCCTTAACGAGGATGTAGCTGCAGGATGTGTCACGCAAATCATAAGCGACACTTGGCATCCTCTCGTCCCACTCGTAGGCCTGTTGCTGCCGTGTTTGGAGGAAGTCGAGCGGATGCCGCAAGTAAATGCGAGCGGGGATGACGGGAAGGAAATGAAGCTGGCGAGAGATTTGGTGGGGATGAGCTATGCGCTGATACATGCCAAGATGGACGAGCACTTTATGCAGAAGTGCATGGAGCTATGTGCCCGGATTGCGAATTGTGAGCTAAGGGATGGGGAGGAAGGGTATACGTCCCTAGTGCTCGAAGTGTTGAGCATTGTCGTCCCTTCGAAGAATGGGGCGCCTCTACCTGACGGTAAGCATCTTCAAGGTTCTCTGTCGACCTAAATCTCATGGACTTTCTTCGCTAGGGCTTCACTTGCAAGTTCATGGAGTCTTGAACTCCTTTTTGCGGAACGATGCGCTGGACATGGAGTCTTCTGACATTCTGAAGTTCTGGGAGGTCTTCAACATGCTGCGGCAACACGAGTACCGCGGCGCAGACACATCTCCAAAGATTCTGGCCTACGACCTTCTTCAAGAAGCCGAAGCCTGGATGTCAAGACTAATGGATCGAATGACAGTGTCAATTCACGAGAAAGAGCGAGTGGTCAAAGAGTTCTCGAATGGCCTTTGCCTGGTATACTGGACTACAAGAACAAACTCGGAGATCGATAACATCAAGTCCTCTCCCTTCTATCTACCTTTCTACAACTTTGTCCAGTATATTGATGGGCTCTTGTCTAGCTTTGGTGGTGCGTCGTTGGTAATGTCGCCTTGGAACTCAGAGGTTTGGGAGCTTGTAAAGGTGGAGTTCGCCTCGGACAATGTCGAAAATCCTCAGTAGGAACAAACATCAAAGGGGTTGATCTGGAATTTCTATCGCTCTATATTATCTTTGTACTTATATTGTAGATCTAGATGTACAATTAGCGCCAAGACGCTACTCATATGACAATGGACACTTCTAGTTAGTTTTTTTTAAAACTTCCCCGTCCTTACCACCGAAGGCCTTGGCCCCCCGACCTTTGAAGCCCCAGTGCATCTGCCTAGCAGCTTGGATATCGATGTCAAGGTCATCCGCCATCGCCCACACCTGTCCAGGGTTCTTCTGGAACATGCGTCCGACAAAGATAACATCCGAGTCGCCGTTGTCCAACACTTTCTGCGCATCGACACCGTTCGCGAGGCGGCCAACGCAACCAACGAGAATCTTGCTGCCGTGGGCCTTCTTCGCTGCTGAAGCAAATCGGACCTGGTATCCGACGCCGGGGTTGGTGATCTTCTGGCGCGGGTCGTTGCCACCAGAGGAGACGTCGAGAAGATCAACGCCGCGTTCTGCAATGAGGCCCGCGAGCTTGACGGTATCTTCGCTCCTCCACGACGGCTCCTCAGGTGCGACCTCTTCCAGCCAGTCAGTTGCGGTGATCCTGTCGGCGGTATGGGGTCAATAACCACGCAAGGAAAGAAACTGCACCGACTCACCTAAGGAACACGGGCATCGTTTCGGGAATGACGGCGCGGACGGCGTCGATGATTTCAAGCGTCAACCTCACCCTGTTCTCAAAGCTTCCACCATAGTTGTCGGTACGCTTGTTGCTCGCAGGGCTGACGAAGCTCGACAGGAGGTATCCGTGGGCGTTGTGGATCTCGATAACATCGAACCCGGCCTTCACAGCGCGCTCAGCAGCGCTCGCCCAGTCCTTCACCATCTGCTTGATGCCCTCCTCGGACAACTCCTTGGGCTGGGGGTAGGTCTCGTTGAAAGGGATCGGAGAGGGGCCGACAACATTGTTGGGCCAGCCGCCGACCTCTTCATAGGCGATCACTGACTTCGCCCAGGGTTGCATACACGACGACTTGCGGCCGGCGTGAGCGAGCTGGATGGCGATTTTTTGATTCTGGGAGTGCGCGAAGTCGGTGATTTCTTTGAGGCCGGCGATGTGCTCGTCGGACCAGATACCGACATCCCAGGGGGTGATGCGTCCGTTGGGCTGGACGGCGGTGGCTTCGATCACTGAGAGGCCAGGTCCGCGAGTGAAAATACCGCCGACTAGGAAGGAGAGACGCGTCGGGCATTAGGTTTCCTGCATGTGGGCTCAAAGGATAAAGTTGCTACTCACGGTGGGCCATGTGCCAGGGTGAAACGAATCCATCCTTCGCAGAGTATTGGCAGAGAGGAGACAGCTGCAGATCCAAAAGCTGTTGATTAGCGCCGTACAAAGGTTATGTCGATCGTTTTTGACGCACGAAAATCCTATTTTGGAAGGTAACACCACGGATCGTCAAGGGCTGGAAAAGAGTGGGCACATCCTTGCCGGTGGGCTGGGGGACAATAGCAGTTCCTGCAGGGGGATCCTGGATGGGCGTGAAGTAGGGGGCGTTAGGCGCAGCGTAGTTGTCTTCGGGAGCGGACATTTTGGAGGGAAGATCGGTTGCCCTTCCAGCTGTTCTTTGCTCGTTTATAACCAGGGCGAAAAGGTGCTCACTAATCAAGGTCGTTTTTTCAAGCTTTGTAATTGCCATATCGGAAGCGTCATAGAGAGTCCGCGTTTATGTGCTTGAGCAGCAGGACGGGACAGGACGGGACGCATGGCTTGGGTTATCGGCACTCTATTGGCCCGCGTGGGGTGGCACTTCTTTCTTCCGGGTGACTAACGCCAGGGCGCTTCGCAAATTGATGGAGCGCCTAATAATATTGCGCAGTGCCTTTGCAGGGCAGGTGCTTATGAATCGGCGCCTTAGCAACCGTCTAGATCGTTGGCCCTACTTCTCCCCGAGGATAGCTTGATAGCTGCAGATCTTCATCTGAGCGATGGCAAAGATCTCTAGAGAGCCCTCAGTGGCTTTGCCATCGGCACCACACCGACCGAGTTGCAGACCAAGCATCTATATTGCCGTTCCATGCAGGCTCCTGAACCAGCCGCTCGTATCGAGCTTTGTGGATCTGACCTACCCGGAGGAGCATGAGGACAATGTTTGGTTAAAAACTTTTGATGTAAATAAACACAGCCACATCAACCAAACAAACGGTACTTACTTATGGAGAAGACTCGGATGGAATGATACGAGTGGCTAGTCGATGAGCCTGCGTTCCACGTAGACATCTCAACCCATAGCAAGACAAAGTATATGCGTCAGGACGCTTTGCGATCACAGAGAACGTTATCATTCATAGTATTACAAAGTAAGAGTAATGAATGACTGTCGCGGCAAGTATTCGAAGATATCAATTGTAAGCCCCCGTCCAGAAGGGAAGGTCAATGGGTGTACCTCAGCCAGGCCTGTCCATGTCTGGGTCATACAGTTCATTGGGTCAATGTTCATGTTATTTCAGTAGTACCTGTCCAAGTTCTCGGGTATATTTCCGAAGCGTTACATAGGACCCCAGGTGGGCGGGACGCACGTCCTCAACGTCATTAACAGTAAGCTGGGTTATTTGTGATGAACAGAACCGCCAAAGAACCCTGCAGCAAGACGCCGATTATCAGTCATTGCCCCGTGTCTGATCATGAAATTCGACGTGATAGACTCACAGTACTTCGAAGCATACTTGACCTGGATATTGGGCGACTGTCCAGGAACACACTGCAATGATAGCGCACTTTCAGTTCGGCGTCGACATTTCCTGAGCATTGATAGCACTCACCGAAGCAGGAGGTTGCCCTTGGCGAGTGTCCGTCCTATACACCAGTCCCGCGAGGCCACCGGATACCGACTTGGTTGCGAGCCAGTCGACATCTTGCTTTCCAGTAGGTGCCGTGGCACCGCCAACCTTCTCGACAATTACGAAGGCATTTCTGTTGCGCTTGGTGCTTCCGGTAGACGTGAAGTCCCACTTGGGGCTGAGACCTCCCTTGCCGCTGGGATTCGGCACGAAGTAGTGGTAACCTTGATGGAGGGTCAGTGGCGAGAGGTGCAAAAAGCATAATGGTTACGTACCCAGAACGGTGTTCGCCTTGGTCTGCGTATAAGACGATACAAGCTTTTGCGCCGTCAGGCCGTTGGGTGCGTCCTCCCAGAGTCCCATCAATCTATCCTGGATTGTCGTGAAGAGCTTCGATCCGCCTAAGCAGGATATATCGTAGAGTTCCGCCACTGCACCTATCGAACTACAAGAAACCAGATTATGGTAAGCCCGACGTTTAAAAGGTCGAGCGACTCCTCACCTGTAGTTTCCGGCAGCAGAACAGGTATAGTTCTGAACACCGATGGCAGCAGCAACGTAGGAGAGGGGCAACGTCGGCACTGGGAGGGTGCTGGGGAGGCCTTCAATACTGAGACCGTCAAGCTTGCATGTGTTCTTGTTGGGCTTGCGCACCGCTGCCGCTGCGGTGCAGGTGATCAATGCAGACAAGAGGGAGGGGGCCAGGAGAAACGCAAGCATGATGATTAGATGAAGTCGTCAGGACGAAGGGAAGTAGAAGGGGGAGGGGAGCAAGGCCGATTCCAAACTACCTGATAACGATAACGGTCGCCAATGCATTTATACCCTTTGTGCAGAAGCAGGCGCCCATGATCAAGCTGAGAGAGAGATGTGATTTGGTTAGAACATCGACCACACATTATAGTCACCGGTAGTTTCACGTTTGAAACAAGTGTCCAAAAGGTCAACTTCAAAGTCAATTGAAGCACGATCCGCATTACGAGCGCTGGTATGCCTGTTGCCGCCGCATACACAATCGCAAATGGCAAACCGTTGAAGGAGAGATGGATTGGACGACCAAATTTATCTCAATCAAGGAGGAATGGCAACACTGTCGGATCAGCAGGAGTGGAGTTTCATGATGACAGAAGGGCAATACAATGCCTACTTCTGGTGTTCGGATCTGTTCTTCACCTTTTATCGCCCCGAAGATTTGCATTGTTCGCAAATCGAGGGAGCAGGTTGAGCGTGGTGCATGGCCAGACTTGAGGAGAAGCATGAAGGGGAGATATGTGGGGCTCGTGTCCATATTGAAAAGACGAGCGATGTTGTGTCTATGATAGATAGCACACATCCCTCTGTGTTGGACCCATGTTCGTTGGATATTCAGCCGCATAACGGGCGAAAAGGTCCTCCCCGTCCCCGGCCCGAGCATATGTAGACATTTTCCTTCCTGTTGTATTTCATCAGACTTCTCTATTGATGAGGGGGCGGCGACCTTTGCTCACTGTGTGCTTCCGAAGTCGATGGCGTTCCTCTCTGCGATGCATGAGCAGCACGCGCCAGAATCCGTACACAATGGGGTATTTTGTCGTCGTAGGATGGCCGTCAGATAAAGCAGAGTAGATAGAGGCGTAATAAGACGACACTTGTTTCAATCTAGCGTTTCCAAAGGGTCGGACTGAACGGACATCGATGCCAAGACCCAAGAGTCAAAGCGCCTGCACCGCCATCACCTACATCGTGCCATCACGATTACTAACACCATCAATTTCCACCTTGCCTGGGATGCGCGCTCAGTGTTCGTTGGCCTCCTCCGATGATGACAGGACCTCATTTTTGTCATCCTTGTGCTTGGGATTTGAGATCCTGATAGCTTGAACGAGTTCCGAAAGAAACAATAAATCTTGAGGTGCGAAGACCCCGTCATACTAGGATCATGTGTAGTAACCCTTCAGTGACAGAACTGCAGATGTCGGTTTTTCTGCGGCCTTGCGATTGTTTCGCAAGACCTCATTTAGGGCGCCTGGCGCCTATATAACTGTCGTATGGGATACTTTCTCGTGGTGGACACAAGGTGGGCATGCCACTGGCTGCCAGCGCCCCCACCAGCTTCCGACATTTCCATGACCGATTCTATCTCTTCGAGGATGCTTCGACGATGAGATTGTTCTGGTCTCTTTGGGGATTCGAAGTTCGAACCGTGGGCTGTCGCTATGATATTTGCAGACCCTGGCCCACTGTGGCCCTAGCCAGGCTTTGGTAGTAGCTCAAAGCTGCTAATAAGCTCAGGATCTGGAGCCCTTCCGTGCAAGAACCTCGGGTGGAACCAGGTAGGGCTCTCTTCTGGTAGCACCACAGCTCACATTCATATTTACTAGGGCATCGTTTCTTCAGTCAAAGCGCTCGTGCATTCCATATCATCCCACAGTAAAGAAGCGTCACACCCCAGCCAAACCCCAGCGGCCTAGGTCACCCGTGGCGCCGCGTGAGTCTGCTCGCATCCTTCCCCTGGGCCTATACACACGCCGTAGGCTCAGCTCCTGTTCATTTCCATGACACTCTCCGACCTTTTCCCTGAACTTCTTCCATGGCCTGCGGTAGGAAGAGAAACCCAAGCCTTGGTTTGAGTAAAATCTTTTTCTACCACGCCCGTCTAGAGGCAGGTCCAGTAATCTAAACCCAACTTGGTGAGTCGGCCGTATTAGTTCCCTATGAAGTCCGTCTCAGCCTCTCAGGTATTCTTGTCTTTTGAAGCAGATATTATGTATGCTCAGTTTCAGCGCCCAGCAAGGCTTTTCCGAAAATAGGCTCTTTAGTGACCGTGGTCTGTAAGTGACGAAATTTGAGCTGTCGTTATTTTGGTCGGCGAACTCTGTGCGCAGGCTGGACTGAGTGGACTCGGTGGTACTCTCCGAGTGGGTAAAGAGGAGTAGATACTGCCGGCTAGTGCCGTCATTGTCGTTATTCTCTCGCAACTTCCGGGGATTTGTGAGGCTAAAGCCTGGGACCCCATTGGCATTTTCATTAGGATTGTGGTGTCTGTCGGATTGCTTTGTAACCGTGAGATGGTCATTAACAGCTATTAACAGGTACGGGTCACCCGATGTGCTGGGAATGCGCTTCGACGACTGAATTGTTGTCTTATGTACAGATGACTATAAGAGCAGGAGCTATGTTCAGCTCCGCCAAGCTTTTCGCCCCCACTTTACCGCCCCCATCTCACACCTTCGCCTCTCCCTTTACCTCCCTACTTTCGATTTCCTGGGTCCACGGGATCGATGGCGGATTTCTCCCCAGAGGAGGTGGCCAAATTCATCGCCGAACAGGAGAAGTATGACCGAGCCTCGCAGATATACTATCCGATCGCGATTTGGTTGGAGGTTCGTGCCTTGGTCCTCATGAGGAGCGTCTCTCACCGTTTGCCTTTCAGTCTATCATCTACGGTGAGCCGACAGAGGTCGAAATCTGGCCTGCTCGAACTCAATGGCCCGCCGACATCTAGGATTCTATGCGTGCCTTTTCATCGCGACGTGCAGAATCATGCTCAAAAGGCGAAGAATTGAGAACTTCGCCTCTGGGGTGTTCCTTGTGTGTAACACCTCGATCTTCATCCTAGCCACGATACATAATGGTAAGTTACAAATGATCTCCAGGCTTGTGCTCATTTCTCACTGTTGTGAGCTAGCTACATCCCTATATCGACTGGTGCGGGCATACGCGCTCGTAATCGTTCCCCCTCATCCATACATGTACTTCAACGAGTTCAAACGGTGGGATAACTTCTCACATCTCGTGATACTTGCGCTCTGTACGTGGATAGGTGATGGCCTTGTTGTAAGTTCAAAACTCCAAAGTCTTAAACTCCTATGTGAATGCCCTGGAGAAGCTAACATGCTTCGAAACTTCCAGATATATCGTTGCTTCCTGATCTGGCGTAGGAATCTATGGGTGATAGTTCTCCCAGTGGTCTTCCTTCTGGTTAGCATGGGTGCGTTGTGCACTTCTCATTTCCAAAACTACGCTCACAAGGATATAGCGACCACTTTCGTCAACTGGCGCTGGTTCAAGCATCCCCAAGACTTCAAGATGAACGAAATCATTCCTATCTTTAACCTCACCTTCCCTTTGAATATGGCCCAGAACGTTCTCACGACAGGATTAATCGCATACAAAATCTATATGCAACACCGAGCGTCTCGGGCATCAGGACTTCAGCTCTCTTCCGCCGTTAATCTGGTGACGATTGTGAGGATCATCGTCGAGAGCGCTATGGTGTACACCATCGTCACTGCTATTATCATCATCCTGTTTTTCGTGCACCACCCGGCTGTGGTCGTTCCCCAATACGCTCTTCCCCCATCTATCGGTGAGTCCTTTCACGACCGTTTGGAGGTCCTCACGATTCTCAGCCCATGAATGCTCTATAGGTATTGTCTTTGCGCTGATTGCCATACGGACTCACGTAGCACGCACTGGCTTCGAAATGCGTGGTGCTGGCCATCCCTCAGACTCATTCTATCCAACTTGGGTATCGGAAGATCATGAAGCCAGTGCTCACCGACAACTCAATATACCCTTCAAAGTGACGACCGTCACGGTCCGAGACGATATCGACATTATGACACCCACTTCGAAGTTGGAAAACGATTTTCCACCCGGACCGTCCACCGACAGCGACAGGAACGCCTCTGAACGAACCTTTGCTGCTGAAATGAAAGTTTAAAGACGATTATTGTATGTACATGTCATTCGGGAATTACCCTGGGTTCAACTTTATCATGTAGCAACTACTTCTGTAGAGTAGCAACACACTCACGAGCAAAATGCCAGTAGGTACCACCAGCCTTGGGGACTCTACTTAATTCTATCCGGAGGGAATGCGGAGAACGACACCCTTGTCTGTCCGAAATAGCTGCCTTGTGAAAATAGCTTGCATTCATGCGGCGTTGCCTTCTTGCCCCCATTGCCTCGACTAAGAGGCCTGAAGTCCAAGATTGCTTCTTGCTTAGGCTAGGCATCCTGAATGGCGACTTTCGTAATGTGCGGGAGGACGCGTCGACTAGTAACGCTGGCACAGGTGCGCAAAGTCATGTTTTGACGTTCTCAGATTCAATGCCAGCTCAATTCCAGACTCCAAACCAGTCGCTTGTGGACGTACCTCGAGGAGAGGAACTTTTTCCGAAGTTGCACCGAAAGTGCCAAAAGTTACGCCCACAAGCGACTGGCAACAAATGTTTTGTTGGTCGTGTTTGGCATCGTCATCCGTCAAGCCGAGATACGGCTCGGGGTCTGCTTTCTCGAATCCGATGCGTACACCCCGAATAAGTATCTTTAAAAGACGTTGGGTACATCTATATAGGTTACCACATCGTTTCATTCAGTTTAAAGGGTGCATTGAAGTCCCAGAACCAGTCAACCCAAAGTTGACCGCCAATTGACCGCCGACTTGTTGGTTGTGTATTGGTGATTGAAGAATTCCTGTATTGCTACATAAATCTCTGTATATGCAGCCTCAGTTCATTTTAATATTAACTATGACGCGTTTAGAGGTTTCCGCTAGAGTTTGGAGTAAATCGAGTGCAGGTAGCAAGCTGTGGGTGATCGGAGTTTGAAGCAAGATTTAAGCGCCTTGAAGGTCAGCCATCCTCAACCTTGGCGGTGGGATGGAGCATCTTTAAAGGTTGAAGGCTTGCTCTATCACTAAATAAATTCTAATAGTATTCTTCTAAAGCACATATAAGCAGGCTGAGGGCCCAGGAGCATAGCTAGGAATTAGACTGCCGGTTGCTTGCCGACGCGGATGACGATGCCAAACACGACCAACAAAACATTTGTTGCCAGTCGCTTGTGGGCGTAACTTTTGGCACTTTCGGTGCAACTTCGGAAAAAGTTCCTCTCCTCGAGGTACGTCCACAAGCGACTGGTTTGGAGTCTGGCTCAATTCTAGCCTCCACCCAAAAATCCGGGACGAAAAAGAGAGACGTCACATGAAGGTGGCATATGATATATTGATTACGATTACACTATTTGTTCTGACGATTTGTTCCTTCAGTTGAGTCCTGCACCCTGGTTCAGGTTCTGAGGATGAGCACCGTGCGCCACCGCCCGCTCCCGCCGAATGCGAGCCTCGTTCTCGAGACGCTCAGCCTCAGAGAGCTCCGCGGTCTGGCGATTGAGGGCATCAGCCTCTTGTTGCTTCTGCAATCCCTTTGCTTTGAGCGAGTGGCTACCGATTGCGCTTCCGATGGCAGCTTCGACCTTGCCCGTCATACGCCCACTTCCACTTCCAGAATTGCCGTGTCCGCTCTGCCTGGATAATACCTCGGCAGGAGGTATTTCCGTTCCCCCAGGGTGGTTGTGCGAGGGGTTGACTTGGTCATACTGTGAGAGAAGCGTAGATGTGAGTAGGTGGTGCAAGATCGAATTGGAGGGCAAGGTCACGAACCGTACTGACCGTTTGTCGGTTCTCCCTGTAAGCGGGCTCGTGGCCGGCGAGGGGAGCACGGGGCTCGTTGTGGCTCGAAAGGCCCCCTGGACCAGATGCTGGGGGTACGGTATGATGATCGTTCATTGCGTCCGTGAGCCCCGCCGGACGTGGCTGGGCGCCGTATGCTTGTGGGGGTTGTTGGGCACCGTAGCCGACACTGGCACCGGGGTGACTACCATCGACTTGAGCACGGTCGATCGTCTAGTAATGCGTCGAAGGATATCAGTTAGCCTCTAGTCACTAAGTGGGGGCGAAGTGCAACGCGACGGTTTACCTCGCGGTTGTGTTGTTCACGCTCCTGCTGGTGGCTTGATTTGAAGAGAGGCATATTGGTATGAACTTGGTATGGCGGTTGGAATAGGTAGTACGGTTTGTTTGGATTATAGTTTCATGTCGGCTTTGGGGCGAGTTATATACTCCTCCCCACCCACAAATCGATGCGTCGCTTGTGACGCACGGGAGTAATGCGTCATTGTGGGGAGATGCAGGGAAATGGACCAGAAATAGCCTGTGTTATGAGGCCCCGCACGGCGAAAGGGAGAGCCCTCCCATAAATTGTGGAGTAAAGTGTCATTCTAGTCTCCCGGAGTCAGACTGTACTTTGGGTCCCTGAAGGGAACACTCCATGACCACCATGCGGCGTCATGCGAACCGTACATCAACCATAGGTAACCCGGACATACCTGTTACAGACAAGACATACTTACCACCTAGGATGGCCCATGAACTCTCAAAGAGACCAGAGTATCGAACGATCTTGGAGAAGGCGTTGGAGGAGAGAGTTCAAGACGCGCAGAATCCGTTGTCGTGGTTGCGAGATCGCCAGGGGCAATTGTTGATCGCCGGACGGAGACCGGTGTGATGGCCGGCAATTCGGGGCGCCTGGGCGCTTGTTCCGTCACAGTCTTGCCATCCGCTCTCGCAGGCGCTCCTGGCCGGCTAGGGCTGGTATCTTCAAGGCACACATGACAAAAAATAAAGCACCCCTCTGGAGCTCTCTGGACTGGACAACAATGCCCAGAAGGCCCTCCATTGATGTTCCCAAGAATACGAAAGTCCGAGTCCTCTGAGCGCAAAACGTCTTGTCGTGCCATCGCTGAACTCAGTCAAGGCTAAACTACAATAATAAGTAGACTCTTCTTTCTTAGCCTTCCCTGTAAGCGCATGAGCTGCATTAAGTGACTTCGAGGAGATCTTATCTCAGTCTAGAGTCCTGTCGGTGCCACTGAGACTTCAGGAAAGGCACCAGGACACATCCCTAGTTGGAAATTTGTTGAGTGGGGTCTGGATCTCAGCGGTACGCGGATCTAAGCAAGGCTCTACCCAGCTCTACGGCAGAACACTGCTCACGCTGCTTGTATCCCCAAAAGGGGGCCTTTGAGCAGGGCATCGAAGATAGCGGACATCGAGCCCCGAGAGCACCGCGGCAGGGCAGGAAAGTATGTCGGTCAGCATGTAATGGGCATTGAAAAAAGAGTAGGCTACCGTGAGCATAAGAAATTAAATTCAACGAGGAATAGACTGCGAATGTGCCCCGAAATCTTTGGCAAAACGTAGTAGGAAAGAGTGATATGCATCATGAAGTGATGATAATGACGAAGATGGCCTTTGACAGCCTCATGGGGAGCTGGGAGGTTGCCCACTACTCTTCTCGTCCGCTGATATAACGGACAACTTGCTAATATACGAGCTGCGTTATGGGAGAATGGGCGTCGAAATCTCCTCGAAACCTGATCACGGTGGCTGACCCGGACGGCATTTCCGGCTTGAGACAATCTTCCCACGCATCGCCCCTGTCCTTCCACTCTCTGCCAGCATCAAGCCAGCATGGTCGCCCACGCTCAGGAGGTTAGAGATGCATGCTACTCTATGTGCATAGCTAGATCAGCCTAGATTATATATCGATCAATTGTAAGTCCCCAAGGACTCCGAATCTGACCTTCAAGGCTTGAGACTCATCTCTACCCAGGAAGATATGAGGACGGAATAGCTCGGGAATAGCTTGAGTCCTCAGTCAAGGGATCCACACCTTGTCTCGCTCGAACTGAAGCCCATATTCGTGGTATCCTGAACGACTGCTGAGCCTGAAGCCATACCTTTCTGGGCGGCGTCAGCACTTGAAGCAGGGCGTAGACAACGTGTCGCGTTCAAGGTCCCTCAGTGACGCTGGCATTGTTCTGAACCTCTGTGAGAGACATCTATAAACGAAGTCGTCTACGCCTGCTCTTCATCGTTGGTGGACGTTGTCAGATGTCTTGTGAGCACAAGACTTAAGGACAGCGCCTCTTGTGGAGGCCCTTATCAATGCCGGTCTTCCGACGCCCATTCATGACAGCTCGTCTTACTCGAGCTCTGAGCTTCACCTCGCACTCCCGCTCCACCTCACCGCACGCACTCGCGACGACAGGCAGAACATCTTGGGGTCCAACGGAAAATGGTATTCTATGGACCGTTGAGAGCTTTTCTCCTCACCCTTTCGCTGCTGTCAGCGAAGCTCTTGGCCCAGGTTATCCAAGAGACAGAGTGCACGGATACCAGAGGGTTTACGTTGTGTCAAATGCTACCCTCGTCACGTATGTTCCTCATCATTATACCCCAGTCATTCCACGGTTTCAACGAATCTGAATCGCGTTACACAGGAAACAGCTCGGAATACCAGCACTCGGCTGGATTTCGTTCGAACTCGCTATCTGTCTCTTGGTCGACTGAGTACAACTGGTCGGCTGGATCTGACGCCACCCCTAAGAGCTGTCAGTCTACTCGCCTTCTATTCACTACAGGGTGTCCTTTTGATGACAGGTCTCTTTGCCAGACGCCAGTGTTGAGTCTAAGAACGTCGCAGGAGTGCAGCTGAAGTTGCGGCCCATCTTGACCACGGCATGGTTGTGGAAGTATGTCTCGCGCTCGAGTTCCGACAAATCCGTCATCAAGTGCGTAGAGATTCTCCCCCTCCACCCGTCACTCGTCTCTGTAAGTCCCTTACTGATAATCTCTTCCTCGCAGACTCGAGATCTTGGTCGGAAACTCCATGGCCAGAGGCACAGGAAACGCCGGGAAGGTCATCAATGTGTATGGGCGATCGTCGATCTCCTCCTTATCCATCTACCCCGCTTATACTTATTACTTTACAGTCAGGTCTGGCTATCTGGAAAGGCCGGAGGGTACGCACACGCACGTTTATCCACCCGCTAGGCGACTTAACAGATTTATCTCATCTCATCCAGGGTTCAGCCATCCGGAACCAAGATCAATGACGCAAATTGCGTCTGTGGCTACGACTGGTCCGTCTACCGGCACATAAACGGGCTCGTCCAAACCATCACCTTCATGGAAATAAGCGGAGAGGAGATCCCTTCCTTCGACGCAGACCTCGGGGAGCTCACGGGTGCGTGCCCAAAGATAGCTCTACTCCATACCCACCCACCTTCTCCCACCTTGAGCTTCGAGCTCAACGAACACGCTGACGCAACGTGCCCACCCCCACCCAGACTACCTGATCGAGGTTCTCAATGTGCCCGAGACCTTTGTGAGTCACCCTTCTATAGCTCGCGCCCTCGAGGCTTAAACCTGAATTGACTATTTGACTCTGCCTCGTGTGCGCTGCGCAGTACATCCAGAGCATCAGAGCCGGGACCGAAGCCTATTCAGGTGCTGCGAGCTTGCTGACGAGCATCTATACACTTTGGGCCGAGTACCCTGATATTTCATGACGCGATCGATGTATTAGAGATTCAAATATTCAAGCAAGGCGGAAGCTTTGGATTATATTTTAGACGGATCGTTTGGTCGGAATAGGAATGCGAATGCTTGCGGAAGGCAAGGTGAAGGGCGAGTGAGGGCACTGATCGAGGGACGGAGGGGTGGGTGGGGCAACGAGCAACGGGAACCAATGCTACATAAAGATAGATGCATGCATACGGAGAACTAATGCGATGAGTGGTTTGTCTGACATAGATAAGAATGAGTACGGAATTGCGGGACCTTGGTGATTCGATTCACGAAACAAAAAATGCTTGAGAGACAAAGAAAGAAAAATGAGGAAGCGGGAGAAGGGGATTGAAGTAGATTCGAAGGCCCAGGGTAGATGAGAGAATCAGCCCATGTAGGGCACGAGCGACTCGGGTGCGAGGCCCAGTGCTGGCGAGAAGCTCTCCACGCCCTTCTGCATGGCACAAGTATAGCTCACGTCCACCCTCAGCCCCTTCACATCCACACCTTCCTCCTCCAGAACCCGTACGAGATTAGACTCGCTACCCGTGTCCCTGGGACGCTTGAAGCACACATGCACCTTGCGCAGCGGGGCGATCCCGAGTCGGTACATGGCCTCGCTCCGCCTCGCGCGCACAAAGTCGAGCAGCGCGTCCTCCGTGAACTCTGGTGAGAGGAACTTGCACGACAGCGATACCAGGCTGGGCAGGAGCGTCGATGCGAGCGGCATGCCCCCGAAGCCGTTACCGCTGGCGTCGCCGAAGACGACGCGCGGCGTGAGCTGGGCGAGGAGAGCGTTCGTGAACTTGGCGGAGACGGGCATCCGGTGCGCGTCGTATTGGTGCACGACAAACGAGCGGACGCGCGGGTTTGAGGAGAGCGAGAGGTGTGTGAGCCCCGGGACGAGCATGAGCGTCTGTGTGATGTCCTCGTTTGTGAAGCAGGGGTAGTCGAATGTGAGCCTGCGCACAGTGGGTCCACAGGACTTGAGGAGCGTAACGAGAGACGTGAGCTCGCCGTCGTATGGGGGCATTGAGGAGGTGAAGACGATTTCTTCCAAGACGGGGACGTCGAGGAGGCTGAAGAGGTCTTGCAGAGGTGCGCCTTCGTGGATGGAGAGGAATTCGAGGTGGCGCAGGGAAATGGATGAGGGCATTAACACATCTTCTTCGGTGAAGTAGGAGTTTGGGAGTGCGGTGGGGGAGAAGAAGGCGTTCTGGACCACGACCATGCGACATCTGACGAGGAGCGGGCAACTGCTCAAGAGCTTGAGGGCGTCGGATGGCGTGAACTCGAGCGTGCCGCCTTCGAAATTCCGGGAAGCGGAGCCATCGAAATAGAGTTCCGTAAGCTGCGACCAGTTGACGGGGAGTGAGAGCGGGGCTTCGGGGATGAGTTTAAAGTGGAACGAAGTAAGCCTTGGGGCGGCCAACAACCCGTTCGGAGGTGCCGTCCGGTACCTTGCCGAATTCGAAGTCGGGGGTGCAGAGAAGGGGTTGCAGGTGACCTTGATTTGCTCGAGGTATGGCACGGCCTGCATGGGGAGCGCCATTAGGTCGCAGATATAGGGGTGCGACGCGAGGACTTCGATCCGCTTCCACTGGTGCGAGAATGCGATAACGATATCCATGACGGAAGTGATCATGCTGTTGGCAACCTCTGCGTCCGGAGACCCTCTGCGGCCGTCCCACAAGGTGATTGAAAGCGACAGCTTGCAGCCCTGTGCTCTTGTGAGCCACGTCTTGATGATCGCTTTCCGCTCCAACATCTTGTACTCCCATCTTTGTATTGACTTGGTGTAGGCGAGGCACTCCTCTTCGGAGAGTTCGGGGGCGATAGGGGTGGGGTAAGGTGGATATGAGAGCGGTTGTGTAGGGCGGTGGGGGATGGGGATGTGGAGACTGGCCCAGAGTCGAGGCATCTTGTGCGCAGCCGCGCGCCAGTCACGACACACATGAGTGAGGAGAATGGGGGCTTGTGTACTTGTCATGATTGCGTTGTGCTTTGTTGGTAAGCACCGGACGAAGATGCATTGCAGGATTTCGGGTGGAACTCGTCGGATGGGTGAAAGGATAGCTTGGTGCTGGTCGATGTAGTTCTGGTAGGTATTGCGCTCTCGCTGGAGACGTTCGAGGGTTTCTGTAATACGGCTGATTTCCTTATCGACCTCCTCTACCCGACTTTGCGGTCGGCTCAAAAGGTGTCGGATATGGATGACATCGTTGTCAGACGGAACATAGTTCGTCCCGAGTCGGTTGGCGAAGGGCGAGTGGAGAACGTTCATGGGATGGGCGAGGGGTGCAGAAAGGTTCGGACAGCGACGACGTGGTGCAGACGGAAGATGGGGGGGTCGCCATCAGGGTTTGGGGTGTTTATGAATCTTTCGTGAGAGGCGCCATTGAACGGGTTCCAATTATCCTGTACGGGAGTGATCTGGGCAACCCAAAAGGGAAAGTCGTCGGTGCCGTGTTGGCGCTCGGGTTCCTTATCAGGAAGTCTCGTATCCCGCAAATAGACGCCGAATCATGTGAAGGTCGGTGCACCCTTTTTCTCCGACTCTTGCCTTAAGCTCTGAGAATCACAACAGCTTCGGTGGGGCGGACCATGCTTCAAGGAGCCTCCTGTCTTGGCAGGTGTATTTCGGAATTGTCGGAAAAGGGGCTTTGGAAAAGAACATGCAAGCATCGAAGGAAGAGATCAGCAGCGCTTTCATGATGGATACAGAGATATGTAGGAGCCTTACTGTGGCACAGAATAAAGAGGCAAGAGCCCAAAATAACGTGTAGGAGGTACAAAATATTCCAAAATGCGTCATTAACATGCACCCGTTGGGGTACCCGCAACCTGGTCCAGCTTCCCGTCGTCTCGACTGCTGTCAGTCGGCTGTGACTTCTCGGACCTAAACGGGAGGGGTGGCAACACCTCCAAACAGTATCTTCGCCAACTGCGTCGAGACGGGCCCTGGAAGCGCACAGGGGTCTACTTCTGCCTCTGTGTCAATTTAGCTTGAAACTGGAAGAGGTAACTCCCTATCAATAGATTAGAGCGAAAGAGGGAGCTGGCAGACGCCAAAAAGGCCCCCCCTGTAACGTTAACTGGAAAGGCTCTAGATTAAACCCCACATCTACCTAGCATTGGCAACATACGCCCAGCGAGGTGCGAGCTCAACAGGATCGATCGTCCAACCCCCTTGCTAATCGCTGATAAGCCCTACACGCCCTAGAAGCGTGACTTTGCGACATATTTGCCACCCCGAATATTGCTCTTCTATGATCGTCAGAGGTAGAGAACTGTTTGGAGGGGTATCGGCGCAGAAAGTTCCAGCGGTCGTGGTAGAGAGGCAAGAGGTCCTCGTGGGTCCCTGATGGCTCTTCCGCCATCATGTTTGGCGGCGCCCCTGAGGACAAACACCGGCGGAACGAAATTCTGCTCGCGCCGGAACGCGACAGCATTCGCCTTCCCCGCGTCACAAAATGGCCTCCACCACCGTCGCCAGAAAGTCCATAGAGGGCTTTCTCTCCAGGGAGCTCCGTTCCAAGGGCGCCCACGTGAACCGCTTCGGACCTCTGCCGCCGCTGCCCGCGACAGCGTCGACGACGGCAGCGACGGCGGCGGAGGGTGCTGGCAGCTCCTCCACCGTCCAGCAGCTCCCCAACCCCTTCCTCGCCAGGTACAACGTCAACTCTAAGCGCTGGGCACCCGCAAAGTACTCCCTCCGACAGCAGGCAGACCTTGTCAAGAAGGCCAAGGCCGCCGGGCTCGCCCACCTCCTTCCGTCCGGTCCCAAGACCCCCGTCCTCGACCCCAAGAACGAGAAAGTGCAGAAGCACAACCCCCACTTTGCCGCCGTCGCAGCAGCTGCGTTCGAGGCGCAGGAGGCCGCGCAGAAGAAGCCGCGTCAGAAGGTCTTGCCTATCAAGACCGTGGAGAGCTGGACCGCTGCTACACCAACAAACGCCGTATTGAACAAGTCGATATACTGGGAAGGCAAGATTGACCTGAAGCAGAAGGCTGGTGCCGACATTGGTATCAAGCTGTATGCAGGCAAGAAGCGTATGTTCAAGGGCCACAGGTGGGAGCGCCTCAAGGTCGCAAGGGAGAAGAAGCGGGTTATCCTCATGCGGGACATGGCGAAGAGGATCAGGAATTACAAGAACGTGCGTTTAATCTGACTCTCTTCTCAATGAAATCTAACTCAGGCTTCGAATCTTGCAGTACTACAAGAAGAAACGTCCCGACCCGCTCAAGCCCGCAAAGGTCTCTACACGGCCTGGCAAACTCCCCTTCTAGTCTATCCTATCCTTCTCAATATAATTCTATTTCTGAAACTCGATCCTCTGGACAAGTCTTGCAGACTTCTGTGACTCTTCCTAGTACCCTGGGTCGACGCCAACTTCTGGGTTCCAACGCACCGCTGACAGCAATCACAAACCAGAAATACAAGTGCAAGGTCCTAAAAATACAAGCTAGATCGTCACAAACAGTCATAACAATGTGTTTAAACGCGACACAAGAGCTACCCTACGGCTTCAAGTCATAAGTCCGGACACTCTCCGGACTCCGCTGCACGCTCTCCAAATCCAAGTCCACGTCCATCGTCTCCCCGTCACCTCGTTCTCTGCTAATCTCGCGCACGCGCACGCGTTCCCGTTCTCGCTTCGACACAGACGACAGGACGGAGTCCATGACACGGTGCTGCTCTGTGACGGTCGTTACCGTAATGGGCCCCATGTGGTGGAAATTCCGCCTGTGGGGGCTGATGGGTGAGTGCGGCGGGGAGTCGGCGTCGGTCACCCAGGTAGGGAAGAACGCGTCGGAGGCGTAGCCGCTTCCGCTTGCGCCAGGACGCGGGGCCGTATCCGAGCGCGCGACGTGCGTCCGGATAGCGATGAGGCAGAACACGATACCTACGAAGCGCGGTGACAAAAAAAAAGAGGTAAGCTTCACGCGCCGAGTGGCAGGCAGGCGGGTGGGTGGGTCGAACGTACCGATAGAGCCTGGCAGCGCGTGCTGCACGATGACCACGGACGGGTGGTTTATCGCCATCAGGACGATGATGATAGCGGTCTCAACGGTGTACACCATCGCGCTCTCGACGATGATCCGTATTACGCCCATCAAGTCCAGCCCTGACGAGAGCTGGAGCCCCGAGCGCACCGTATCGCGGTGCTGCTTGTAGATTTTGAATGCGATGAGTGAGGTCGTTAGCATGTTTTGGGCGAGGTTCAGGGGGAAGGTGATCCAGAGTATTGGGGCGATGTCCTTCGGCGCGAAGGCCGTGGGGTGCAAGAACCAGTGCCAGTTTACGAAGGTCGTTGCTGCGAAGGAAGGCAAGTTAGAGTTGCTCCTTTGTTTATTTTTTGTGGGGCTGCGACGGTAGGCTGTGCGACGCGAAGTCGTTGAGACTGTGACTCACCTATGCTACCGATGAGAAGCAGGGTTGGGGCGACGATAACCCACTTGTTTCTTCTCCAGATCAGGAAACAGCGGTATATCTACGTGCGCGAAACGCCAAAGCAAGGGAACTCTGGTCAGTAACGCGTATCGGCTCGGGCACTCTAACTCCAGCTTCGCGGCACCGCCTAGGCAGCCAGGCAGGCAGAACCATTCAGCCGAGAGAGAGGATGGACACTCACAACAAGGACGTCTCCGAGCCAGGTGCAGAAGGCGGTGAGAAGCAGGTGCGCGTAGTTGTCCCAGTACTTGTAGTTTTGGAAGTAGAGGAAGGGCGCTGGAGGTGCGAGAAGGAGGGCGTATGCGCGGATTAACCGTGATATTGAGGTGACTATATATCGAGAGCGGTGTTGCTCGAATCAAGGTGCTAGGGTTTAGGTGAGTGGGATGGACTAACTGTTGTGGAATGTAGCGAGGATGAAGATCATTATCGAGACGACCAGGAATATTCGGGAGGCCACCGTCTCGACCGGTCGTTTCCTTAACATGATACGCATGGTCGAGATGAACATGCTGCAGTAAAGGCCTGAAGGTGCGTTAGCTTTAATTCTCGACGGTTTCGAAAGGTGATTCACCATATATTATCGCCTGGAAGATCACCAGTTATCAGTCGAGGACTCGAAGCGCCGACGAACCGCAACGCACCTCGACCCAGAACGCTACGGGATAATAGATCTGGTACTGCCTACTAAGCTCCGCATACTGGCGTTCGAGCTCGGCTAATGTCGCGGGGTCCAAGTTGTCCATGGCGTCTGGCCAGGCTGCGCCTGCATGCAAGGCAGGACTGCGGCACACTCGGGTGGTGGCAGCGCGGGGGGACGAGGGAAGGCAGGAGGAGGGAAGGAAGGGGGCGAAAGCGGGTGGAAGGAAGGAAAATGGGATGGGAACCAGACCAAGGACATGATATGCCTGTGGTAGCCTCGGAACTAATGAAAATGTTCGGAAAGAACGATCGCGGCTTCGGACTGATTATTGAATGACATGGTGGAGTACTTACGCCGGTGTTTATCGATGTAATGCCCAAGGAGATCTTCTTGGAGGTTACAATATACTTACCGTAAGTTAGGGCACCCGTTGCTGTTATTTCTCCAGACTGGATGAGACTGGATGGCGCGTCCTGGTGGGTATGTCTGGACGAAAGGGGAATTCTGGGATGTCCCGTGTGCTCTCTTGTGCCGTGCCGCTGTTCAGTCGGTTTTTACACAAGCTTATATCCTCCACTAAGTAGTACAACGTGCTCGCGAAATGTAATCGTATAACTCATCAATGTTTCACGCTCCTACCTCCGTGTTCTGTTCAGACTATCCCGGCTTCAAAAGATTTTTATCTGACTGACCAATGACCTTGTACACTCTTACTGCTTCCCAGCCAATCCTCTTCCATTCACCCGTTCTTCCTCATCTATCACGTCCCGCCTCATCGCCCAATCGCCCCCCATCAAGCTGTAAACCTATGCATCCAGCATAGACCAATGGTAAGCATAGGAGGAATAGCTCTCCTCGCTTACCTGTTCCTTCCCGCAGAAAGGCCGGCTGGGCTCCTTTGCCCCAAACCAGATACCCCGCAAAGCAACCATAGAATCGCAGAAGACCAGGCAGAACTAGCAGAAGCACACATTTAACCGTGGACGACATCCAATTGGTGGGGGATATCGTCAGTTGACTTCCCAAGTTCTCCCCGCGTTCCACAGATGACCGTCTCTCGCTTCCGACGCTTTTACGAGAAAAGCTTAAGGTAGCCTAAGCTAGATAGTGTCAATGGCAGAAGCAGAAGCTTCAGAGGGAATGCTGCGAAAGTTCAGCGTTCGGTCCTGGGATAGTTTTGGGCTGGGGGTTCGCGAAGATGGGAAACAGTGTGGGGTAGATTGGACGTTGCGCCGAAGTATTTCCGTAGTCAAGGTTGTCGTGGGGTCGTAGTATGAGAAAGAACACCGGTGTTGTGAAAATCGGTGATCAAAGAGGGTGGGTGGGCGCGAGCCCCATGTGCTGGTTGTTACTGGGCAGCTCCAGCCAGCTCCAGCTTCGATGAGGGTAGTGACGGAGCCAGGGCGGAACCAAAAGAGCGTACAAAGCAATCATTCCCAGATAAGGCGCCAAAGAAGTACTAGAAAGTTTCGGAGTTAGGTCCAGAGCATATCTTAAAAGCAAACAGACGCTCTGCACTGGGCACGACAACGCTAGAAGCCGAGAAAGTCGTTGGCGCTCCAAAGGGGACGAGACGGCAGCGCCTAGAGGATTCATGAAAGGCCAGTTCCCGGATTTGTAGATGTGGTGTTGCCCCTGGAATTGGGATTGCATGAGAGATGATAGACGGCTTTCGTACCCAGAATGGTGGGTTTTCGCTGTCTCGACTCTCAACCTTTACACTGGTTAAGCTACCGGAAACTTCAAGGCGGAGGTAGTCAGCAAGGCCTAAGTTACCAGGGTAGCCTGAGACATTCCGCTGGTGTGTGGTGGTAGTCTCCTTTCAGGGCAACGTATGGGAAAGGTCAAGAGCAGTCAAGAGCCTGTTGAACTAGGACGCCACCGCTCCTCAAGAGGGTGGGACTACGGATGACTAAGAAATTGACCCCGCCCCCGATCTGAATAAGCGCCCGTGCCTCAGTCCATTCTCCTTAGACGGATTCGTCCCTAGGCGTCCTGATGGTAGATTTCTTGCGGTCTGTGTCTTTGTCTATGGACAGTGTGAGCCTTAGAGCCTGGCATTTACCAGTTCAGAATTCGAGATAAGATAAGATTGGTGTTTGAACTCCGACACCATTTAGATCTCAACCCAAACCCAAATGAACCAAGCCACAAGTGCTTTCTTTCGAACGTCCACTGCGTCTCGATCCTTCACTCAAATCACCATCCCGGATGGGTGGTCTCTGCTTCAGTATCGATGATGAAACTCTTTTTCGGCCAGGCAGAATTCAACAAAGGAAAGTCGTCCCGCCCGCAGGACGTTTGATCCAGGCACACGGTGCAGTTTTGGGGGAGAGCCATTTGCGGAACGAAAGCACCGCCTGTGTGCTGGAAATGAAAAGAACAGGCGAGCTATCTACCCCGTTAGCTTTCCGGGGCGATTGGACGCTAGCGAGCTCACAGCTGATACAGTTTGGGCAAAGTTGGTTTCAACCGTGGCGCAAGCGCACCGTTCAACACGACCAGCAAACAAGCGCACTGGCGCAGTACCACGTCTCTCCTTGCCGATGATACGAGTGTCAGGCATTGTTCCTGGTATCGAATCAGTAGCTTGTTGTGGCAAAGTTGCCGGTATGTTTATTCACCAGAAACCGATCTATCTCTCTGCCGGTGAATAAAGAGGTGGTAAATCCACGACCTCGACCTCTGACATTCGAACTCCACTATCCTCGTGCCGGTTCACCACCACGACCCTATCATCAGCCGGCACATCCAAGTCCGTAGTAGCAGACCTGCTGGGTCCTTCAGGGGAGTCGAGCACGTCGAGGCTGGAGTTCGAGATGGTGGTAGCTCCAGTATTGTGGCTTACATCCACCGTTTGCGTTGCGGCTCCTTCGCGCGCTGCATCTTGGTCAGCCTCCGAGATGAGCCGCCGCCGTGCTCATGATGGTGAGGCCTCCTGCGCCCTGTTTCCAACTACCGTAACCTCAATTTCAAGGTGTCCTACGGACTGGACATAGAAGATCTACGTAGAACTCGAATCTACTTGTGCCTTCCCTGCAACTACTCCGCCACCTCATCTCTCCGAGTACAATGGCGGCAGATCTACCACCTCAACCTCCGGTATTCGAACCCCACTGTCTTCATGCCGGTTGACCATCACAATCCTCTCACCGTCGTGCGCACCAACGTCCTCAGCGGCGGAGCTCCCTCGCGAGGAATGAAGCCCTTGGAGACTCTGACTTGAGTTCCCCACAGCTCTCGAGACGATTGGATCCCGTATTGAGTATGCCATCGGCAAACGCACAGCCAATGACTCGGAGGCTGTTTTGTCCTTCTTCCTCTTTCTCGGCTTGCCTTCCGGGGAGGTAGGGTCCCCAAGAGGGGAAGGAAGTGCGAGCTGTTCTTGAAGTGGTGTTTGCGTGGTGGGGGTCGTAGTTCCCTCTGTCGTAGGTGTGCCAGGACGTCTTGACTTTTCTGCGAAGGGATGAGGACGGTGCGGGAGAGGTGACGCCGAGATGTCAATCACGCCGCTAAATTCGAAAGGCTCGACGTGGTAGTACGGCTCAAGCTCTGGCCTCGCGAGAGAGTCAGGGTCTGCCAGTCGAATCTTTGGGACACTTCTCCGGCGCCGGCGAAGGTAGAAACCGACTCCCACACCTACCAGGACGAGAAACAAGGCCACGCCGACGGTTATGCCAGCGATGGCGCCCTTGTTCCGAGTAGAGTGCCCATTGCTGGCTGTCGTGGCTATTGGGGTTTGTTGGGTTTGAGCGGAAGTGGAGATCTCCCCGTTCTCGACTGTGAGGTAGTCAAGGGTCAAGGGGAACTGGGGATCTTCGAGAACGACTTTGATGGTATGTGTACCACGGGTGAGAGACTCGGTTGTGAAAAAGCCCTTGTTGTACTTTGGGGTGGCTTGGAAGGACCATGGAATGACTATTCTGCGTGGGTTGTCGTTATCGAGGTAGACAAGTGCGGTACCATTTTGCGGTGGTTGAAAGGATACGCCATCCCATGAGGCTGGTGGTAGACTCCCATACCAAGTTGCTTTCGTCCCTGAATGTAATCGTCAGGTGGTGCGTATGAATTTACAATACCCTCGTACTAGTACGCACCAGTAAACTCCACACTGATTGTCGCATTGGCGTCCCCCGATGATTTTATACCTCCAACTGTGGTGTTCCATGTCCCTGACTTGTATGTCACCGCTGGATCAGTCTTGTCGATAATAACCGTAGGTTGGAAGCTGGGCACGCTGTGCTGGGAAGGGAGGTACTGGAATTGGTCAAAAAGGTATCTTCTGCCTCCGTCTGCGATCATGGTTATGGTATGCTCAGCATCTTCGATTGAGCCTGAGTCACAGAGAACCCAGGTGTTATCCGCATCAGGGAACGAAACGAAGGATTCGATGGGCTTGCTGTCCACAGAACAGGACCAGTACGGCTTGACACTGGGGTCTATAGCTTTCACAGTATAGCCATAGGAACCTAGAGCCCATACGCGAGTGCCTGGTGTCTCAGCAATGTGGTTAGAATCGCTGCGGCAGCCTAAGAAAACATTGTAGAAAAGCACACCGGTAAACTTCATGTCGACAGCCTCAGATATTGCCATCTGTCTTTGAGTGGGCGGATATGGAACGTCATTGGTATACTCGGTAGGTAAGGTCGTTTCGAAACCGTAATAGGTATCCTTGCTGGATTCGTTGGTGAGTCGGTACACCAGACTCGAGTCAGTGTGCCTCAGAACCACGCGTCGAATGTCCGTCCCTGATGTGATGCCAGCCATATATGTTGTCACAATATTAGGGTGCTCAGCTCAGAGGCAAGGATGGGCGTGAGTCAGAGCCGAAAAGGTGGACGGTGATGAGGAGGGAGAGGAGAAGACTGTAAGTCCAAATGGGCCACATGTGAAGGTCGAGCAATGTTGCATCCGGCCAGCATCGGCCTCTCACGTCGTTTCGTTCAGACACCCATTCGGTGCCCATGCCATCGTCGCTCACTTGGAATTGCCGGACATACCCAAAATGCACCAGAATACGCGGGTGATCATCAGGTGTCGGCCTGCGCAAATCGCGCATCTGCAAAGATCAAGTAAGTAGGCCGCATCTCCGCTATTCCCTCCACGGGCAACCGCAGCCAAACCACAGCCCTCTTGTTTCTCAACGATTGATCATCACTGCACGAGGGGATAGTAGTAACTGCTTTAGTTGAGGCGGTACTGACAACGTAACTTTAGATGGATATCGAACATTGAACAGTCACTCGCAAATAAGAGAATTGGAAGAGCGCGAACGGTTATACTTACCAGTCATGGTTGGCAACCGCCGTCGTCGATCATCACGCGCCATCACACGTTCCACGTGGTCCTGGCAGTCCGCGCGCCTAAGTACTAGTTACGTAGGCGCTGTGCGCTTAGGGTTCGTTCGGTATCCAAATCCAGTTTTTTCAGCCGCTCGTATCATCTTATATGGCCTCCAAAGAAAGTTTCTAGAATGTAAAGTATGAAGAGCATTGAGATTCTGTCATGATGTACGGCCCAGTAAGTGAGACGTACCACGGCAGGTGTTGGGCCGAAATCATTCGAGAAGCTGACGGGGTCCGCGGTCAAGAAAAGCACATTATCCGCAACGTAATAGACAATGTGTGCGTCCACCTTGGCTTTTGAAAGGACCACAATGAGCCACCGGTCTTACTGGTGATATAGAGCGAGGGTTACTGACCTCCGCCTGCGTTTATCCAAGTCGCGGTGAGCGAGTTGTCACTGGAAATGCTCCAGATGCTGCTCTCAATAATCTTGCTCTGCTGCGTCGCGCGGCTAAACGAGTTGTCACCGCTAACTGCCGGGGAGCCATTCGCAGCTAGACAATTGTACATCGAGGTTAACCTGTCCCGGAGGCTGATGATAATTGCCACTTACTTTCGACAGTTGCACCAAGGTACGCGTAGTCGCCGGAGCCAGGCTTTAGGTCACCTTCCGAGGTGATGGAGAATCCCATGATACCACCCAGGAAGGGAAGGTCGGAGACAGGTCCGTTTGTCGTACCGATGCTGAACGTCCCGCTATCGCTGCCAAGTGTGACAGTCAGCGCTTTCGAGATGTCGTCCGTCCTGCCGTACTCCCCAAACGCGTTCAGGGCTTTGCTGACCCAGTACGGAGTGGTAGAAGAGCTGGAGGGGTCGCGGATGCGGATGACGCTTGAGCCTGGGACGTCGGTGGGCTCGGGATTGGAGGGTGATGTCGGTGTCGAAGAGGGTTCCCTGCGGCTGACAGAGCCTATGCATTTTGGAAATTGGCAGAAACCGTCAGCGACTGCCGATGGGAATGAAACACGACGCACCGCCACTGAATCTGGACGGTCTCGCCGGACCCATTCCTCTCTTCATCCGTTCAGCATTGGTGAGCTGCCCATCGGTATAAGCCGATAAAGGTATGAGGTTGTCGATAGGAGGATTCAGGGATTGGAGTTGGGCGTTACGTGGCAGCTGGTACGCGCCGCTGGATGCCGCAAGAGAGACTGCAGCAAGGGCAGCAAATGTGAGTTTGAAAGCCATCGTAGAGACCTGTGTTTAAAGGAGTGTGGGTGTCTAAGGAATGACGGGGGAGTAAAGTTGTGTCTGAGGAGGAGAAAGGCGCGTCGGAAGGACGGCCTAGAAAATTGGGGGGAAAGAGGGCTGCAGCCGGGGGGCGCCTCGCCGGGTTTATAAATTATGAAGCATGTGGTTTTTCCTGCTAAATTGATTGCCCTGTGGCGCGATTGACATTCGGAATGTAGCCGCCAAAAACCGGTTGTCACTCCCCAAACTCCGGATGGGTATGCGCGTCGTCCTCAGAAAACCCCTAAGTATTCTGAATTTCTGCCTCCTCAAAGGCCCCCACTGTCTCATCACCTTCTTTAGTGTTCTATATGTACTATTATAGATTATCAACGACTCTTTTTCCTGAAGAGTTGATAGTCGAGGAGGGCCCCGAGGCGCGATTTAGGAGAGAATTGAACGGGCAGGACAAGTTTGGGCAGGATTTCGGGCCCGCCTACTGTCTACAAGCCCGCCATCACGCACAACAAAGCCAAAGCCGCCGCCCTGCCCTGTGACTTGGACTTCCGACTCGGGCTTCTTTTCCCGCGCACTCATCGCTGTCAACTTCCAACACCTTCTTGAGTACTGGGGCCCCCCAAATCCTCATCAAAATCCACATCCAAAAACTGGATTTGGATACCAAACGAATCCTTAACGCCAGCTCTGACGCTGAAGTCGTCTTCGTCTACAGTCCAGAGCCAGTGAGGGAGAGTTAAAGACTCAGGACGGGAAGTCGAAAGGCTGGTATATTAGTAGATTGTATGCCAACCGAGGGCACGGTAGTATGTGAATAGGTAAGCGGATGTGGGTGTATCGACAACCTGAATCCACGGGTGTGCATAGGCAGGGTATTTTGGGTCCGATATCCTTTCAAGCGTTCCTTAGGTAGAGTGCTAACGGCTACTCCAAGATGTAACAGTCGACACAAATCCGTTGACGTTCGCGCTCTGGTCGATAATGCCCACGCTGTTGACACTGATCTGCTTGCCAGCAGCGACCGTGGCAAGGCTGAAAATGTTGACACTCGAGGCGGTATCGATGTTAGCGATCTGGGCCTGGCATTTGCGGTCGTTGATGCAGTCCTGCGAGTACGACTTGAAGAAGCTGTAGAGCCCGGCGCCTAAACGGGTGATTGAAGGGTGGTCAGAATCCAGGTCCCATATGTGTGGAGAGTGCACCGACCAAAGATAAAGATGCCTCGAGACCTTTCGACGGAGAGGCCCCATGCCGATGGGGCGTCATCCTTGTACGGTTTAGGGTCATATTTCGGGTTATAAGCGAAAGGAGTGGGCGCCGCTGGCGTAGGTTGGTAGTATGGCTAATGGTGGGCGTCAGATTACCACACTGTCCCCAAGGAATTGAAAGGACTTACGCTCTCGGTCTGAATGAGACCCATGTAGTGGTTTGCAGCGTTCACAAGACGATACTGATACACCGCATGGTGCTCGCTACCCGTCCCAATCAGCCACACAGGACCCTGGCTCTCGCTCAAAATTCCACGTCCACTGTACACCGAGATTTGGCTGTTGCCATCGCCATCCAAGTCATGGTCGGCGAGCCAGACCCATGTTCCCTCGAGGTATGCAGAGGCCTTCTCGGTGATATGGAGGGAAAGGAAGCCAGCGTAGCAGTTCTCGAACCCAGCCGAGCCGTCCCTGGGGCAATTGGCGTTTTCAAGGTTCGTCCCGGCGACGCCTCCTGTGCGGATGTGCGAGTCCCACATTCCGGCGCCGGCCTTGACGTTGTCGGGTTCGTGGATATTCCATTCGACAATGATTGCTCCAGCGACTGTGATGAAAATAGAAATTAGGGATCTGATGCTAAGAGAGAAGGATTCGCTCAGAAGGACTTACCATTGGGCCCGACGGTGGAGAAGATTATATCAGTGATCTCGACGATACCAGTCTCGCACGCCTTTCCGACTTGGAAGACGACCTTGGGATGCTTCTGATCTGAGAACTTGGGGCCTTTGCCTGCGAGGACTGTCCACGCCTCTCCGACCATGCGGGTGTTGGGAGGAATGTATACTGTGTCGGTGACGATGTAGTGACCAGCATCGAAGAAGATAATCTTGCATCCAGCGTACTAACAGGGAGGCTGTAGTCAGTACACCCTCGAAGCACCAACCACTCGAAGTGCAGTGACCGACCTTCTGTAAGATTTCATTCAGAATCTTGGTGTCATCGGTAACACCGTCTCCCTTCGCGCCAAGATCCTTCACGCTAACGAAGTCGCTGGCCTTGTAGTTCTCGTACTGAGGATGCGTCCTGCCAACGATTTTTCCGGAGCGATCAAGCAAGCTCGATGCCTTCGACGGGTTGGCCAAGTTACCCTGCTGGAAGGTTCCTTGCGCTTTGGATCCTTTGTAAACGTTACCCTGGCCCCAGGACGCGATGGTCTTCGTGCCACCGGGAAGGACAACAGTTCCGTCAGCAACGGCAACGGCGGCGCCCACGTTGGTGAGCTTGGCGTTGTTGAGGACGAGGGAGCCGGCGGCGGCGAGGGTACCATTGCTTGCCGTTGATGTTTGGATGAAAATTGGGGTATTGGTCACGACGGCGTCAATGATAGCTTGGGCAGCGGTAATCTATTGTTCACAAATAAAACCCCAAGAGAGCATAAGACAGTTAGCTGAGCGCGAGTCTCTTTAGTGGGCGACGATAGCAGACTAACCGGAGTCTGAAGGTCGAACCCAATCTGACAGTTATTCAAGTTGATTCCTTGGTAAGTCCAACCTTGGATTGTGGACCTTTAGCGTTCCATTGGAAGGCACTCCACACGGAAAGAACTCACCCCAATTCCAGACACTGAAGATTCCTGTCTTCGCGTTGTTGATGGTAAGGTTCCGTACAGTAAACCTAAACATGTCGTCAGAAACCCGACATCCAGAGCGAGCAACTTTGCTTGTACGTACTGTTGGTTCCCGCCCCAGATACCGTACTTGCCGCCGTTGAACACAAGATCGCCCATAAAGCCGCCACTGGAGAACGCCAACTGTTAGGGCGCTGCTTATTCAGACATTGGGACACTCACCTTCCGTTCTCCATCCAGATACCCTGGTGAGCGGTGTTTTCATCCTCGGACATGTGCACGACGATGTTCATGAGCGAAGTAGACTGCGAAACCTGCCAATGGATACCAGTTCCCGATGCCTTGTCAGCAGGGACTCGGCGGACGTCGATCACAAAGTTCCTGATTGAACGGAAGCTGGAAGAGAACCCGACATTAGTAGATGCTCACAATGTAACGAGCGCAATATCGCACAAGTTGTTCTGGTTGATCCAATACTGTGCTCCCCCACCATTCGGAATGTATGGGTTCGCATCTAGATAGCTATCAGTGCGTGCTTCCCAAGATTAAGCCGTTGTAACAGACCAATGACAGCAAGATCGCTAAAGGTTTCCGCGGCGAGAATCGTAGGAGGGTTCTTCGCGTCTCCGATAAGCTGGGTATAATAGTAAGGGATGATCGACGTCGAGACTAGATATGTTCTGTGTACGCATCGATAGGTCAATATGTGCAACGTCACAGGGAGCTGATAAGTGGAACGCACCCTTTGGGAAAGTAAACAATCGCAGGAGTGATGCTGCGTGGTGGTCAGACGCATGCACAAATGGCAGATTTCCTGTTCGAAAAAAGACGTACGTCGAGGAAGGACACGATCCGCCTCCACAACGGTTCCCAGCTTGGATGGCGGCGCTAAAGGGGGTCCATTGTCAGGTCGCCGATCACTTCTTGCAGTTGCAAGGTTCAGTTGCGGGCACCACGCACTTAATCGCAGCAGCGTCGTCGTGAACACCATCACCCACAGCACCGAAGTCCTAACAAAAGGTGTGAGTTTGCGGTAACACGCCCGGGACGCTTTGTCGTAAGCACACACCTTCACATTTCGGAAGACCTGGTAGTTGGCAGGGTCGGGATTGTGTGGAGAGCTGCCTTGGTGTTTGATGACCTCCAGCCAGAATGGATCGCTTGGCGCAGCTGTACCCTTGGCTGGAAGCGGGGCGTGGCAGGCCTTGGGCTTCATATTATGACTGTCTATCTCGATGTTGGCAGAAATATCAACCTCCACCCCGGATGAAGAGACCGTCGCGTTTACGCCTGTAGTTATGTTGGCCAAAGGGGTGTCGACAGCAACCGATGCCGAAATCTCTCCTGCGTTCGCAAGTACTCCGAAGAGCAATGCGCACGACAAAAGCGCCGATGTAAGTCTAGACGCTGGCATGCCGTATGGCGGGTTTGAAAAGAGTGTAAAAGTCGGAGGTTTCAAAGGAATGTAGGAAGGACGCGATGCCAGGCCAAGGGGGAAGAAGGGCTTAGGGGAAACGATTACTTGCGTCACCTCGATCGTGCATTACCTTTATATACTCCCGGGCATGTGTTAGTCGAACCGAGTTGCGCGCGGGGTTCTGCGTACATCATCAGATCTTCCCATTGGCGAGTTTCCTCGGGCACGGGGGTGAGGGATAGCTTAGCGGTTGGGATACCCCAGACGTAATTTGGCCAATTTGAACATAATACAGTAGCCTGTGGGGTAGTCAAAGTGGGAGATGCATTCAAGCCCGCTCCAATGAACCCCGAGGGAGCAGACGTTGAAATGACAGCGGATTATTATCAGCTCAATTGAACAGAATTGAACTTCGAAGATGGTGGTTGGAAATGGGAAATGGGCGGGCCCATCAGCTTGACAATGACAGTGCCACGCGGCGACGTCACGCGTAGCCGCCTGCAGCTGTCCCACGCTGCCCCGACTGTCCCAGTCCCACAGGGTACTTTGCCAGTGTAACTGACCAGAATCATGCTCTTTTGCAACAGTGCCACACTGGCGAGGGCTTGTACCTGAAAAGTCATATCAAGCACACTGGACAGACGCATGGACGTTATCATTTGCCCTTAGTACATGCGGTGCCAAGTTGCCAATTCAGACGCACCGTGTCTGCCCAAGGGATCCTCTGACCGCGAGCGCCTGACTGTCACCCCATCAGCTACAGTGCCGCCACAACCTACAAAATCAGGCCAAGCGCCTGCTTGTGCTTGTTCGTGACGCGCCCGCGCAAACGGCAGTTAGGGCCATTCATGACTGGCAACTTCGTATTGGCCAAATCTGCGTCAGACCTTTGCAGACCCTCCGAGAGAGACTTGGATGCATCCTTAGGCCTTTATTCTCGAGCGGTCGACATGCAGCTAGCCTTCTGGAAGACCGGGGAAACGGTGGGTCAAGACTGGGTTAACAAGCGCCCACAGTTCGGACAGAGGGCAAGCCCCCACTCTGGGCGTGAACACACCCAATGTGAAACCCAAGCATACGACGACAGCTTCTCCGCCTGTAGGCCTGACTGCTCAGGCAAAGCACTTCAAGCTGTGCAAGCATCGAATCCTATATAAGTTGCGGCGTACGTGATACGTTCTTTATGCGGCCTTTCTCCCTCTGATACCTCACCTCTAGACAAGCTTGAGAACGGCAAGCTCTCATCCCAAGCCCTTGCACGACTAGCGATCTCAGCATGTCTAGACTGCCTGCATGACCATCACAAAGCTTGTAACTTCGAAGTCGGCAAAGGTACACCGTTCCAATCTCTTCGCCTCGTCTTGTATCTCCCAGATCAGAACGCGATTATTCAGATATATGTCAATGTCAGTTCCTTGAACACCTATCGAAGCCGGAGTGGGCGCCTCTTCCGTGATATATCCCGGCATGTGTTCGCGTTCTCATGTCGGAAGCCTCGGCCTCACATGCTACGAGATTTTCGAGTTTAATAAAGGTAGAATCTCTTTGGGCGCCCTTATGCCCTTATTCCCTCACGCCCTTGACCCGAGCTTCAGGATCTTTGGCCCTCACATTTCTACTAGCCCCCAAGCACCCAGGGCTGGAACGGAATGGCGGGCGCTGTTAGCGGGGAGGTACTAGAAGACGCGGCGAAGGCATATGCTGGAGCAAGGGATACTGCCGTGAGTACGAGTCTCATATAGTACCTCACCTGCGCCGTAGCTGACATACGGTGCACAGTATGTTGTGAGTCCCCTTGAGACTGTAAAGCTCAATGGCATTTTTAATTTCCTGGCTGAAGGCCGTAGCCGGTTATGTTCTGGTGGTTCGTACTATTCCATAATGTCGCTTTCAAGGCCTACCGAGACTCAATATTCCATTACCTGGCAGGTTTCAGACTACTTGCATACGTTGCCAGATGAGGTAGGTCGCAATCTTTCCCCAGGACTCTGAAGCGAAATGAACACTGTCAAAATAGATATCTCTGATGTGGCCAGTACCTTTCGGCATACCGAAGGTTCTCTTCTTCTTCCTTCGGTACTGGATCATCGCGCACAACATCTTCAATATGATATGTGAGCCCTTGTTCCATCTAACCCTGGTCCTTCAGTGAATCTTACTAATCATTACCTGGCTTCTATTAAGACAATGTACCTCTTGGTCGGTCACCAGAAGCATGTAAAGTTGCATGGTTCATGAGTGGTAGTGAGTATTCTGCGACTTTATACTGGCAATGTTACGATTATAACCTCCTATTAATGCGCAGTTTCATCTCCGTCGCTCGTCGTGGCCGCTGAGGGTACGTCTCATTTCCGACCTTAGTCTTCTCCATCCAAAGGAACAAATTGACTTACTTTCTCCGTCAGCAATACTCTGCTACCGGGTGTATGCTTTCTCTGGGAAGAGCAGAGGGGTTCTCATATATCTTCTTGCTCAGTTTACTGTAAGTATTTTTGGGGGATTAAGCCTTTCAGACGTCGATTAATCCTCGCATTCAGGTCATACATGTGGTAGCAACCGCCCTCCTTGTCATGTTTCTTCAGTCCGTCCAATGTAAGTATCCCATAACGCTTAGTTATGTGAGGGGACCATAACTCACGCCGCATCTTCGCGCTTTGTTTGCCCTAGTCCGTACGTTCCCCGACATTCCCGTATCATTTCCATGTATGCCTCATGCGAGGAGTGCCCTCATGGGAGCGGTCTTTTCCTGCCTCCTCACCAGCGTTGTCAGTACGTCATTCCCAAATCGTCGCTCCACCTTCGAGCTTGACTGATTCGCCACATTTCGACATCGACAGCCACAATGTGCATCATGATGTATCTCGCCTATGTTAAGCACCGTCGGATCCTTGGTACCGGGATAATCAAAGTCTTCTACCGAGACGGTATCTGGTACTTCGTTTGTCTGTCAGGTACGCGCAGAGCAAGTTCTACTCGAGCTACGCGCCCAATAACAAGACACCCAAAGCCCTAGCAATCACGAACATCTTCATAACATTCTTCGCCTCAGAAGAGTACAGGTTTTTATTCACCCAGTAAGCTCCTTCCTGCTCCTTCGCAATACAAGTTAGGATGCTCACCTTTCGTCGGCAGGGCTGAAATTGACGTACACGCCATATTGGCGACGCGGATGCTGCTGCACCTTCGCGCATGGGCGGCAAAATCGACGTCGGAGGGCGGCCGTTCGTCAATAGAGGTGATCAAGATGGACCACCCTAGAGCGGTCAACGTCTCATTTGACGACGAATTCCCGCCGGCGAAGAGAAATCCGACGTCCCCAACATTCCCGCGGGAGTTCAAGTAGATAAGTTAATGACCAGAATCATAGACTATCAGTAGGAGACCACGGTGGGACTTGCGCGTGTAGATGTTCAACGCTCACTGATGTACATTTGTTGTCCATAATCTAATCAATATCATAGCACTACAAGCACTACAAACTGCGAAAGGCAGGCTCAAGGCCCATCCTCTTTGTTCAGTTCACAGGAGGGAACGTGATATTCCACACCCTAACGACCGCATCTGCTCCAGAGCTAACCAAGACGCCGTCCTTACCACCCGCCAGCCACTGCACAGCGTTGACCCCACCAGGGCCTGACGCCTCCTTAATAGCAACACGGCGGAGGGGCTTTGCGACGCTCCAGACATAGACATTCGTGTCCAGCGAGCCGGAGGCACAGTTTTGTGAGTTAGCAGTCCAGGAGAGGGAGTTCACGCGCGAGGTGTGGGCACCCCAGTGCGAGGTGATTGACTGGAGGGAAGCGACCCAGTCAGTACCTTTGGATAGGAGGAGAAGGGCTATGGCGCACCTCTTGCTTTGAGACGTTGTATAGGACGATCTTTCCTTTGGTCTGAGGATAGTAGGATTAGGGCACGAGATAAGGCTATGAAAGGTATTCCTTGAATGCACTCACATCGCCCGCTGCGAGCATCGTTCCATCTGGGGAGAAGGCAAGAACGGAGATAGGAGCGGTGTTCTTCTCCAGCACTCCAATCTCGCTCAACTCTTTCCCAGACCAGGTGAACAGATACGTCTTGTTGTTCTAAAAGGCAAATGAGAGTCACGCGGCAGGAAACGGATGTGCGAGAACTCACCTCAGCGCCAACCGCCACCGTCGACCCACTTGCTGCAACGGCTGTGGGCGCGGACTTCGGCTTTAGCTCGGTAACCTTTTGGTTGGACCGGAACACTTCAACGAGTTCGGTCTCGGCGACAAACAACGAACTGTCGTCGGTCGCAGCGATCGACTTGGGCTGGGCTGCTGTCTTCACGGCGGCAGGCCTAACCGGGGTGCAATGTCAGTACAAGAAGGAGACAATGACTGTAGAATATTGAACACACTGATAGGTCTCTGAAGCCGTGTCAAGCTCCCTGACATGGTCGTCGTACCCAACAGAATAGGCAAGGTCCGAAGAGGGAGATGCTGCAATGCCGGTGACGACGGCCGGATGGCCCTCTCCGCCAACTTGAGACGAGTCTTCCTTTGTGATCGAGTACGAATACACACGCCCATCGGCACTTCCTGCAAAGAAGGTGTCGTCTTCGGTAGAGATGATAGAGGTCACGGCCTTCTGGGGCGCCTGTGGAACATACGGTTGAGCAAGAAAGGTAGATGAGGTGTGCCGCGGAACGCGCATACCGAGAAAACGCGTGTAGGCTTATCCCCAACGCGCGGGTCAAAGACATTAAGGTCTCCAGAAAGCGAGAGAGACACGATGTTGACATTATCATTCCAGGTGTTGCCAGTTTGCTGGTGGTCAACGCCTGAGCCAACAGTCCAGCTTGTCACCGCCTTCTGGGTCTCAGCGTCCCCTGAGAGATATCGTTAGCGTCAACTAGGTCCAGTACGTGTGCAGCCGACATACAGAGTTTCACAGTGCAATCAGCAGAGGAAGTGACGACAGACTTGCTGTCTGCACTCCAGGATGCAGCCATCTGCAATTTAAGGCGTAAGCAAGTTCCTAACCAGTGTAACCGCCAGTCATACAATCGATCCTTTGTGTGGCGAATCGGTGACCTCAGCCAATGTCTCGCCGGTCTTCCCATCGTACAAGAAGATCTTTGAGTCCGAGCCCACGCTGACGAACTGATCTCCAGATGGGGAGAACTGGACGTCCTGGACGAACTTGGTATGAGTCTTAATCGTCTTGTCGTATTTGAATGGAACGCCTGGATTCAACTGGATGAGTGAGGAGCCCACGGCGGACATATAACCACCAACCGGAATGGAATATAATAGTTGCATCATCTCCTGCAGTGGCAGCTCTGAATGGTCGTTGGTGGCGGATGGCGACCGCGTTAATAGCCTGGAATATACACAGTAATGCGATGAGCCCCTTGAGAAACACCCCAGCAGGTATCATTGCACCTTGGAATGCCCGATAATCTCTCCAGTTGACGAACCCGAATCCATCATGAAGGCATGTCCGAACCTGACCAAGGAATCTCTTGAGAAATCGCTCCCTTTATCCCTGCGTGAGGACTCACTTATCACGGCCATCCCCAACAGCGACAATCCGCTTACTTTCGCCATCCCAAGAAAGGTCGTTTCTAAACGTTCATGAGTCGCGACGTCTGATTGAACATATTATGGACACAGAACTCACATACGCCCACTCAAGACACGGTATTCACCCTTCAGGATCTGTTCCTCTCCAACGACGTCCCAAACTCGGACTGAGATGGAAATATGTATGTTTGCGATTCGCCATGGACCGGTGGATAATCAGGGCTACACACCATTCCCAACAGCGTCAGCAGACGCGCAGTAATACCCAGAAGGTGATATCCGGGCAACTGTAGTGTTCTGAATATGTCCATTGTACACCGTCGTAAGTGCTGGGCTCTGAGAATGTCGGTCGATTATTTTGTCAATCGGTGCGATTTCGCGTTCGGGGTCCGTAGTGAATGTCAGGTCGATAGGGGCAGTCAATAATTGAGGATCTGGGCCAGCATCAACGCGTTCACACCTTCAAATCGCGGACCTACGCAGTTAAGAGTTAGCCCTTAGCCAAAATATTTTGGACCTGGGCCTTGGAGAAGGGCTTTTAAACGCACGATGACGGTCTTCCCAGACGCATACACAACTTTATCCTTGTTCGAGCTTAGCTTCGTCGATGAACCTCTCGCTGTCGTAGGATTCGCGGGGAATAGGAAGCTCTTCTTATACGACATATTCAGGTAGACGAGAAAGAATAGTACAAATTATAAACAAGATCGAAGAAGGTGGTGTGGGGTGATAGAGGTGGAGGTCTGTGGTCAAGCGCTTGCTGCGTATCTAATCGCATCACAACTGTCGTCATTCACACGCTGTGATTGGCGGTGAGGCTATGGCTGGCGAGGTGCCAGTGAAGAATAACGACGACGGCAACGAAAAACCTGCTCAACATTCACGATGGCGAACTCAAAATACGGCTATGTGAAGAACTTTGAGCTCCCAGATCCAGTCCTCCCCGATACCTTCATGCTGTTCCGTCTGGACGGCCATTCATTTCACCGGTCGGTGGGATAGCTTCCCTCTCTTCCTCTCCTCGGGCTTAGCTTTTTGAACTCGCTTGCTGCTCTACCTCGATCCGATGCCAATACTAGATTCACCGATGTCCATGGTTTTGAAAAACCCAACGATGTTCGAGCACTCGAGTTGATGGATCACGCAGCGCGGAGTGTTATGGAGGAATACCCCGATATCGTTCTGGCGTTTGGGGAATCGGATGAGTACAGGTGCGTCTACCCCTTATTCTAAACCAAGAGGACATCCGCCAAACAAGTCATGTACACATAGCTTCTTGCTCAAGCGCTCGACAAGTCTGTACAACCGCCGGGAATCCAAGATCGTTACGACACTTACCTCCCTTTTCACCTCCTGCTATGTCCTCTACTGGCCAAAATACTTCCCCGACAAGCCGCTGCAATACCCTCCATCGTTTGACGGACGAATCGTACCCTACCCTGCAGAAAGGCACATCCGAGATTACTTTGCTTGGAGACAGGCAGACACCCACATCAACAACCTCTACAACACGACCTTCTGGGCTTTGGTGCAGCAGGGCGGGCAGACAACGACGGAAGCCCATGCTACTCTCCGTGTGTGTCTTAACTCCCCGATGTGAAAAAGGATGTTCGACTGACTGACGATCCTATAGGGAACGTTTTCGAAGGATAAACATGAGATCTTGTATTCGAGATTCAAGATCAACTATAACCAGCTGGACGCACGGTATCGCAAAGGAAGCATCTTGGTGCGCGAAGAGGAGCCGGAGGTCCCTGAAGCTCAATCGGAAGCTCGGTCTGAGGGACAGGTTCGTGGGCGTCATGCTTGCTCCAATACCATATTGACGCGCCGTGGCTTTCGTCTAAGCAGGCTCCTGAAGGACCAATGACAGAGACTATGACTGCATCGTCGACCGACGCAACGCCTTCCTCCGTCGTCCTTACCGAGCCTGCCCAACCGAAAGAGAAGAAGAACAAAAAGGCATCGAAAAAGGCCAAGCCGGCCACACTCATTGTCCTCTTGCACTGCGATATCATCAAGGACGACTTTTGGAACGAACGCCCTACCTTATTGGCCCACTGATGGCTGGAAGAGTCTGGGCTGGGGTTCGCACCAACCGGTGGTGCGCACGTCTCAAAACCACTGATCGTTCGGGCACCAAATTAGCTGCAAAGACCGATAAAGTTGCACTGTAAACTACAGGGTCGACGCCCAGGATATCGTTGAAGTAGCATTTCTTCATCGTGCTGTTGTCAGTCTCGTCGGTGATGGGAATGGTGGTGGTGGTCGAAGACAAGGGGAGGAAGCGCTTGGCTGGATGTGACCAACAAGGAGAAACGTTCAAGTTCCCACCCGGACAAAAGGCTGTTCATAATCAGCGCTGCTCATTCTGCCTGACTGAGGATCGAATTGCAGGGGATTCAAAAGAGAAGGTTATACAATTGAATGGCTAAAAGTACAGGAATGAGGACGAGGACAGTCTAAGTTAAAAAAAGCACCCAGGGACTATGCGTCGATGGGGAGGTCTAGTATAGAAGTTCTCTAAATTATTATATACGAGTAGATACTCAAACTCTCGGGCCAGGCGTAGCAGGAAGGGATCCGGCAGGGGAGTTAACCTGGGACCGATTGTGGGCCATGTGCGCCTTGATGAGATGCCCAGCAGCCAGCGCGCTCAACAACGAGAGCTCGCCCGCGAGGACCGCCGATGCGATGACACGGGCAAGGGTTTGTGCGTTCTTTCCAGGTTGTTGAGGGTGCGCACCCTTAACACCGAGCATCTCGAGAACAGCCCCCTGCGCTGCAAGTACCGTTCCTCCCCCGACCGTCCCGACTTCGATACAAGGCATTGTCACCGACACAAGAAGGTCTTCCCCATTCTCCCCCGTCGGCTCCATGAGCGTCATGCACATCGAGCTCTCGACATTCTGCGCCGGGTCCTGCCCGGTGGCAAGGAAGATTGCGGTGAGGATGTTGGAAGCGTGCGCATTGAAGCCTCCAATAGAGCCTGCCATGGCGCTCCCAATCAGATTCTTTTTGATGTTCAGGTTGCAAAGGTCCTTGACAGTTGTCTTTAGGACAGTTCTGACAACGTGCCCAGGGACGACCGCCTCAGCAACCACGCTCTTGCCCCTCCCTTCAATCCAGTTAATCGCGGCTGGCTTCTTGTCCGTGCAGTAGTTGCCAGATAGCGCGAGCACGACCATTTCCGGGAAGCGCTTCTGCATCGCGTCCAGGGCCTTCTCGGTTCCTTTCGAAATCATGTTCATGCCCATCGCGTCCCCGGTCGTGGTGGCGAAGCGGACGTAGAGCGTGCGCCCGGCCATCGCGGTCTTCAAGCTCTTGAGCTTAGCGAACCTCGACGTCGACTCGAAGGCTTCGCGGAGGACGGCGTGTCCATCCTCCGAGTCGATCCAGGCTTTGGCTTTACCGGCGAGCGCAACGGATGGGAACTCAATTGCTGGTCCGCGGGTCATCGCGTCTCCGACGAGGACGGTTGTGACTCCACCCCCAGCGTTGAGAGCCTTGCAGCCCCGGGAGGTTGACGCAACGAGCGTTCCTTCCGCTGTGGCCATGGGGATGGGGTAGGATGTACCGTCGACATTGAGGGGCCCTGCAACACCGAGGGGAATGGGGATGTAGCCGACAACGTTCTCGCAGCAGGCGCCCAAGACTCGGGAATAGTCATATGTTTCAAACGGGATGGATGAAAATTCCAGAGTTTGCGTGGAGGACGCTCGGGCTAAGACACACAGGTGAGCTCCGTGAAGTAGCAAAAAAGCAGAAGAAGGCTTACATATCAATGCACGTCGAATGCGAACAGCGCGTTCAAGTTCGTTCATACCGAACACCTTCTCTAGGGCATATGCGGCAATCTTCCCATGGTTGGCCAGCATGATAACCTCTTCGTCGCTGAGAAGTGCAAGAGAGTCGCATCTCGACCTCGAAGGCTCCTCGTATATCTCCAAACACTCCTTGAACGGGCGAAGGAAATAGCTCTCTTCAGCCGGGGAAGACGATCCATAATCGGACGAAGGTGGAGAGGGCAAAGACTGTTCTGGGTGAGCCAACCGAACTTGCTTGAGCTTCATATCCAAGTCACCGATGGAGAAGGAAGGGAGCTGTTGAGTCTTGGAGAAAGGCATTGCTATTTCCGGAGATTGAGTTGGAGAGCTAGTAGAATATGCAGATGCTGCTGAGGGGCGGAATGTCGAAATAGACACAACAGGCCTAATCGCTTTATACACCGGTGTAACCCTCAAACCCAAGCCTCCGAACTGGCACGAGTGGCTAACTCAGTCGGGATTCAGAGCACCAGAGGAGAGCCGATGAACGCGCTCCGCTGTGGGCCATGCACGAATAACCATAGGCATGAGATGTCGACCCTCCGCCAGAGGAATCAGACCCACCACTGGGCTCCGTCTGATACTCACAGGATCACCACTTCTAGTGGGTTCACTGTCCAAGTTCACAGTCTTTACGGGGGCGCCTTGGGGGCGCCAACGGACTTTCATGCTAACCCCGTCTTGGAGATGGTGGGTGTTCGGGACAAGAGGGGTGGGACTCGGAATCCGAATTGGGCGTTGGATCGTTGATGATGGGGTAAGCGCCTCGAGCCTCCCTCGAGTCCCTCCTCTCTAAGTCTCTGGATTCTCCGCAACTCCACAATACGAGGACGCAGTGGGTCTGACTTTTATTTGCTGTGGGTGTGTCAGGAAAGTTCAACGAAGGCACATTCGTGGGATTAAAAGTATGTGCTGTACGTCTACACGGAGGCGCCCGCGCAGAGCGAGGAATTGGTTCAGACAGCTTACTTACCTTTACGACGAGGGCTGGACGAGGGCCGGGAATACGGAAAACAAGTAATCGCATGTATTAGCGTGCCAAAAGAGGTCATTAAGAGTCGTAAAAAAGCGGGGGAGGTAGATGAAAGTGGTAATACTAGCAGTTGATAGACAGACAAGAAAATGGTGCAGGTGATCCACGAGAAATAGTGGTATAGGCAAAGGATCCTCCTAGAATGTGTTGGAAACGGGTAGCTTGGGCCGCTGGAAATATAAGAGCAAGTGGATGAGATGGAGGTAGGAAATTATGGCAAAGCAGTGCTCCAGAGAGATCCGTTGAAGAGACGTAGAGAAAGGGAAAGGAAGTAGTGAGCAGAATCAGCAGCAACAAGCCG
Source organism: Ephemerocybe angulata (assembly GCA_013368325.1). NCBI lineage: Eukaryota > Fungi > Basidiomycota > Agaricomycetes > Agaricales > Psathyrellaceae > Ephemerocybe > Ephemerocybe angulata. The sequence goes on from JAACJK010000117.1 coordinate 379,621, forward strand.
CGAGGAAGTTATCCTATAGGTGGACACTTTATGGAGCAGTCTTATCTAACAGTGACATTGAGCGCCTTTTCCTTGAGGACGGCCGGGTAGCTGTTCATGAGGTGGGCAAGTGCACGAAGGTCCTCCTGATCGAGTAGATAGATAGTGACCTTGGGAGCAGCCTTGATGCCAAACGACTTGACGACCTTGTACCTAAAGCATTATCAGTAAACAACCGAAACCAGAGCTTCAGAACGGCAAGATAGACTTACAACTTGTCGCCCAACTTCTGCTTCTGGACAAGGACTGTCTGATCCAACAATCCGTCAATAAACTCGTCTGTAGCCTGAACAACCAGAGGGTCGGATTTCGGCAATGGCAAGCCAGTCGAGGATGATGAGTTGGCCATCCGAATGATCTCAGCGGCAGGAAGCTTTGCAAGGGACGCGATAGTATGCCCGCCACCAGGGGTCGCAGGTGCGGGGGACGCAGCAGCAGGGGTGCCACGAGACGACTGAACCGGAGTTTGAGGGGAGGGCACATCGCCTCTCGGCACCGTCTTCATCGACTGGGGCGTCGCCGGGACCACCGTGGGCTTGGGTGGTACGACAGGCGGAGAAATAGGCGTCTGCTCCTCCTCGTCATCGCTCTCCAGAATCGCCTTGGCGTCGACCAACTTGACGCGCAGAACCTCAAGATTGAAAAGACACATCGCGCGCTCGCGTTTAGGCAGGCCCATCATCAGGTCGGTCAACTCTTCTTGGCGGGCGTTTTCGAACTTGCTCACAGCAGCGAACATCCGTTCGCGCTCAGACATGGGTGCAATTGAACCGGCGGGGGAAGAGGTGCGGGGCGGCGTGGAAAGCGTGGCGCTGACGGAGATCGGCGTGGATGGGTGCTCGGGGGCGCTAGCGGTGTTGTTGGCAGCGTTGAGGTCCGAGGTGCTGGAGATTTGGGAGACTGATACGGGGCGAGAAGACTCCTTAGACGCGGGAGCGATCTTGCGGCGCAACTCGATCTGTTCCTTCAGCTTGTCGGGGTTGTCTAGCGTCGAGATCACGTCGCTGAGGGCTAGGTTGGATAGGGAGTCGACGATGTCTCCCAATTCATCAGAGCCAACGATATCCATGGTTTGAATCCTTCGGCTTAGCTCCCCACTTAGGACTTCTTTCCTCACGACGGGGGTTAATGCCGCGAGCTCATCGTATTTCATGGGCAGATTGAGAGTGCCGGCAAGAGCGGCCTGTGACGCTTGTCAGCTCAGTCATAGGCATGTAAAAGGTTTGAAACATACGTTATAGTAGCTGCCTGAACCACGCCTGTTTCTGTCAGGACGGTCGTACTTCGGCCCTGGGGAGTTATATCCAGTAGTTCCAACAAGAGTGGCTGATCGCGCCCGAGGACTGCCCCACGTCGTATACCCATCCCCTGCCTCGCTGATGGTCGGGCTAGTAGCGCCGCTGGCACTTCGGGGATGACCATTACCCCCAAACCTCTGGGCTAATTTCTCTTGCCTCATCTGTTTAGGCTCGTGTAGACGGACTACAATCTGCTTGGAGCCGAGTTGCGCGCCGTTCATGGCATGTAGGGCAGCATTGGCTAGAAAATCAATGTGAGATGAGATCCTCGGCCAAGAGAATATGTCGTTTCGAACCTTGTTCAGGGGTTTGGTAGGAAACGAATCCGAATCCTCTACTGTCTCCGCTTTCATTCCTCATAACACGAGCGCTGTATATCGGTCAGAAATCGGTAAATGTGCCAAATTTGTACATTTACTAACCTGACGATCTGACCAAACTGCATACGGGCGTCAATCACCGGAAGTACATATAACAGGAACGACATACCTTGCGGAAATGAGTAAAGAGCTTGTTGGAGTCGATATCGGGATCAAGATTCTAAATCGCGAGAGGAATAAGCTTTGATATAGACTATCGCGAAATGGCAAGGTTGCATACCTTGCAGAACAAATTGCAGGGGTCGATTAGGCCACTATGGCTATTCGAGGGAGCATATTGGATCTGCTGGCCTGGACCTGGGTGGAATGGGGTTGGGCTTCCAGGGAGGGGTGACTTGTTGTGGTATGGGCTACCAGGCAGTGGAGATCGAGAGTGATATGGACTTCCCCTAGGGGGCGAGTGGGGAGAATGGGGCGAATACTGCGACATGCACGGCACCATGAGTACGGATACCAGAAAGCCGCTACAGTCACTCACTTGATTTGGGTACGGCGTAAAGAATGACGATCCCGACGGCACGAATGCGGCGGCGCCAGGGTTAAACTCGGCAAAGGAGGCGCTCGTTCGTCGAGGCTGATGATAGACCTGCACTGCGATATTCTGACCATCCACCTCGGCGCAATGCAAAGCTTCTTCTGCGGCCCGAGCGTCGGATTCGTTCCAGAACTCTATCATCCCCGTATCCGGGCCAAAGTGCGTCTGTACACGGGCTGAAGCGAGAGCACCGTAAGGTCGGAACAGGTCGTAAAGCTGCGAATCGCCGTATCCAGGTGGAAGCTGCTTGACAAGGCGAGGCAAAGCGGATGGTGGAGGCAGAGGTGTCGGTGGGTTGGTCGAAGGGTATGGCGACAGCACAAGCAGGATGTTCTGGGCGATTTCAGGTATTGGCCGGCCTTGGAGAGTAGCGAGCGCCTTTTCAGCTGCAGAAGGAGGATGTATTAGCCACCTTCCGAACAATAACACAAGGACACGTCTACGCCGCCGCGAAACCTACCCTTTTCCAGAAACTTGAACTCGATCGTGCCGGAAAGGATAGCCCCTGGCGCATCTCGCTGGATTTTGGGTCTGAAGGGGCCGCAATACATGAACGCGACCGCAAGCATCTCATCTGTCACGAAACTGGGTAGGTTCGTAATGTAGAGCAACGGTTCGTGGATGTATGGGTGCGGGTGCGGGCCCTCCTGGTAGTCTCCCTCCTGATGTGCGTAGTCGCTGTCCATCGTGGTCAATCCGGGCCTGAGCTATAAGGAAGAAAGAGGGTATCCAGACGAGGATTATGACCCTGGGCCACGGTATAGGGGCGTCCTGGTCCAACAAGGATGTCGTGGACGACACAAAGGTGCACGACAGTCGCAGGAAAACTGTCACCTCCGCCTCGCGCTTTCAGCTGACTAAGCTGCTAATTATCTCGGCTGACACTGACGCCAGCTGCCTTGACTTCTACCAACATGTGTATCGATGAATTCCAAGATTTATCGATTCTGACCATCTAGTGGTGTCTATCCTTCACATCGCAAGTCGTGAGTTCGTAGTCTGTTCATCCAAATCCATCTCGTACGACCCCGCGTCGTGCTTTGCAGGCGTCGAACGCGACACGATCAAGCCAACCCCTGATCAGTCCCATGAAGTGGCGCCAGCTTCCTTCATTCCAATTCCTTCTTCTATCATCTCCTTGAAAGAATTCATAACTTAGGGCCCGTAGGCTAGGGTATATAGCAGCCGTTGAGCAAGTCGGCTGGCTGGCTAGAGTTTCGTATGAATGAGTTTGAGCAACAGGAACCAGGGACAGGGACACTCACTGGGGTATCATCAATAATTACCGCTCCGGAACGTCGAATCCGCGTTTCAAACAAGGCGTTCACTAGAAGATTGAGGTGCCAAAATTAGCTAGACTCGACGACGCGTGAGTCAGGCGCGCAGACGTACGGGATGCCTCCTGCGAGCCATTCTTCGCCATTTCTGGTGGACTTGTGGAGGTTTCGCGACGCTCGATGAACGTCCAAGGAATATCCTGACTATTTCGTGGAATGTTCCAGGTTTCTTATCGCTGCTGGGAGACAATTAGATCTAGAAGCCGTGCATCAAGCGAACCAGACTAGCCTACCTCGGCTTTGAGGTTGCAGGAACCCAATTGAAGGTATGCGTCTCCTCGTGGATGACGACAGGTGCAGCAGCACCGGCATCAAAATCGACGGGCGTTGGGGCAGCATGAAGCTGGCGGTGAGGAGGAACTTGAGGTGTTTCGGAATCAATCGAGGTATGTTGCTGTAGGCTTGCCGATCCACGTCCAGTGGGGGCCGCCACAACAGAGCAAAAGAGGAAGGTGCAAATGAACGAAACAACGAGGAGACGCGCGTAGAACATCGTGAACATCGTGAATGATAACAGACAAAGCGAGAGATAGAGAGCGAAAACGAGGCGACGCGGAGGGGAAGAACGAGGTTGGGAGACGCGGGAAGGGTTAGAGGGTGGGTGCCGCGCTGGATCCCCCACCTTCCCTACATCCGGTTTATATGCATGAAGACCCGCTTCGAAGGTTCTCGCAGCCTAAGCAGCGGCGTTCCTTCAGCAGGCACTAGCCTCCTGCAAAAAGGCGTTGTATGTACACCTAATCCGCGGGATGAAAAGCTCTGATCCTTCCTCGCAGGAGGCGAGGTTACGGGGAGATGATGAGTAGGCTTCTCGAATGCCACGGTATTTGGCACCTCGCGGAAGCCGTCCACCCCAGCGCCTTGCCAGCTAATTAGACTCAAACTTGAATTTCCCGGGGTACAAGGGCTCCTGGTTGCTTTCTGCATTAATACGAAACCGTGGTCAACGCTTGACAGTCAACTGGCTGAAGTCCCACTCACAGCAAAGTCGGCTTTGCCCATGATCATCAAAAGGATGTGACCTGTGGCACCACCTGAAAGGTGAGAGGCATCTCGAACCGGACGACCAATCCGAAAGCTACTGCGCCGCGGTGATGAGATTACCCCAACCACGCTGATAGTATGCAGTGAGAGATGGCTCCCCTGAGCAATCTTATCGCGAGCTCTACCAGTCAAGCCTCGTCACAGCAATCAGCATGGCGGAGTGGATCCACTGTGGATCCTCCCTCTCTGCGGAAGCCGTATCCAAGTGACGCACGACTTAAGAGTCGTCCTAGATATCCAAAGAGAAAGGTTCTAGCCGATGAGGAAAAGGGATCCTCTGACGAAATACCGCTAGAAGTTGAGAGACGCCGCAAATAAAAAGAGCCATCGAATCAAAGCAGCCCTCTCGTACGCGTGTCACACAAAATTGTATCTTGGCCCGGCATTCAAGGAGGACAGCATGCACACTACGCCCTAGTCATGAAGGTACGTAAGTAAGGGAAACGTAGAGGACGCAGGAAGACTCGTCACCAGATGAGCCACTTGATCACGCATGGACTGATTTCTCGAGCATCGAACAAGCTTTCGCTTCGCATGAAGTGACTGAATGAACGATCAGTGATCCTGAAGCACAGGAGCTGACGAAAAAGACTGAGGATCTAGAATTCGATTGACAAGGAGGAAGGACGGCGAGGGACAAGTTACGATAGGTTATGGAGCAAGGAATGGGTATACTAGCACCGCTTGCCATGTCTGGGTTGCTCAATCACCCCCTCCCTCAGCATCGAACATCCCATAATTCTTCAGAGGATCCTTCCTGAGGGCCTCAGCCTCCGTCGTCAGGGCAGGACCCTGCAACCCAGCCTTCTTCACTTTGATGACAGAGTCACCAACCGGAACCGCGGTAGCCTTGGAATCCTCATCCTAAAGAAAGGCAGATAAATGGAATCAGTCAAGGAAGACATGCAAACGAGTCGTCACTCATACATACCTCATCTCGGAATGGAGTGAATTTTGGGGGTGCCGCAGAGGAACCAGCAGGAGGTGTTTCCTGCGGAGCATCGACGAATGGAGCGAAGCCTCCCTTTGCTATTGGGGCTTTGGAGGCAGCATTGCTGCTGGACGCCCGGCTGGGAGCAGCTTTCGCGGGCGGAGAGGCTTCTTCCGGAGCATCAACAAACGGTGCGAACCCTCCTTTCGCTGGGACCGTCGACGCAGAAGAACTGGAGGGGCGACTCGAGGCTGCCTTTGATGACGTAGAAGCAGGCTTCGGCTTGGAAGGCTCGACGAACGGCGTAAAGCTTGCCTTGGCCGGGACCTTCGGCGCCGAGCCGCTAGTGCTTCGAACAGGATTTGGTCGGTATGGCGCAGGAATATCATCTGGGGTATCGGCGAGAGGGGTGAAGCTGCCTTTCACCGGAATCTTTGACGTAGAGCCGCTAGGAACCCTCTTGGTGGCAGTCCTAACAGCGGGTGCGGGTGTCTTTGCAAGTCCAGCAGTTGGAGCTCTCGATGAAGAGCTACTCGGTATTCTGCTGCTGGCTCTTGTTGTACGAGCTGGGGTAGGCTCCGGGGTATCGACGAAAGGTGCGAAACCTCCCCTGGCTACCGGTCCTTTCAATGACGCTCCACTACCTATCCTACTCGTGCTCTTAACAGCAGGCGTGCGTTCTGGCGTGTCAGCCGGCTCGGTTCTGGTGTCAGCCGGCGACTTTGAGGAGGACCTGCTGCTTGGCGGAGTATCATTCGCAGGAGTGGGGGTCGCAGGAGGAGGGGGTTCATCAGCTTCTGTATCCCGGTACGGCACGATTTTCGAGCTTGAGCTACTCGCCATCCTAGACGACGAAGCAATGCGTTTCGCTTTCCCAATTTGCTTGATAGTCGTGCCTTCGAGCTTCTTCGTTTCTGGGACGTTTTCCTTCACCCTTGTTTTACGTGACTCCAGCTCATTCCACTCCGACTTGCTGCCTGTCTCGCCTTCTTCGCCTGTGGGGTCAACAAATATCTGAAGCCGGCTACTTGAAGAGGAAGGAATTGATGACAAGGAGGAAAATCCAGATCCCAGGGTCCTGGAGGAGGAGGAGGGCTGGGTCGACGTTGTCGCTAACGCTTGCCTTTGAACTGGTTGCTGGGATGAGGCCGTTCTCGTTGTGGGTGGTTCGACCACAGGAATCGACATGTTGGTCATCATTCTCTTCTGGAAGTCGTCGTATCGGGCTTTAAGATGGTCTAGTGGTTGAGCCTTCCTTGCAATTCCCAAGCTATAGACTTCGTCGGCTTCTTTCTTTCTAAGTACACCAAAAGCGTAAGTCCATACACGACACATCGAACGGTTTTTGGAGCAATCGTGAGAGCTACCCACCTTCCGTCTCTCTCCAGCACCGCGGCGTGCTCCTCGTACAAAAGCGCGAACTCCGCGCCTATCTCATTCGCCTCCAAAAACCGGTAGATGATAGTCGGCTTGTCGACATAACTCGCGTACAGCAACCACAGTTTCAGGTACTTGAGGTCTCCACGGTACACGCCCTCCTTATAGTCCTTCAACACACGGGTAGCTTCTTCCAAGAGCTCCAGCAACCCCGACTCCGCGCTGTGGCCTTGAGGATAGTTCTCCAGCGTCCAATACACGAGTCGGCAGAAAGCTTCGAGGGGATCACCATCTTCTTCGTCATCAAGGGCCAGTTCTACGTTGATTCGAAGTCGGTTCCGCGTCGCGAGAAGCTTTCCTTCGCGTTGAGAGTGTGGTGTCGCCAGGAGCGCTGAAAGTGCTGTCACCCTACGGCCAGTTGCGAGTGGTTGCACATTCTCTTTGGCGGCTTCCAGGAGGTCGAAATCGACGACGACAGGCTCTTGCTCTTGGTGGATTTCGTCTTCAAAGTCCATGCTTTTGGTTTGTGCGTGGACTGAGCGTAGACGTGGTTCAGGTTGAAGTTCGTTCCCTCAAAGCGAACACAAAGCGAACCGAACGCGTCGAGTCGCGATCACGTGCGCCCGATATGAGCGGGAGGCGGGCCGCCGGGAGACAACCGAGCATTGCAAGGCCGATTCCTCGATTTTTGCTCGCTGTGAGTGCTAGTTTTCGCCCCTTCATTTATGATCTTGCAGCGCAGTCTGAGCCCAACACATACCTAGCCAACGACTTGACTTTACGAGCTTCCTTTCATTCATCTCCGGCCAATATTGGGTCGATACAACAATCTCGATGATTCCTTTCAAGGGGCCGCGGGTGTACGATTTCGGGTACGCGGACTTGGAGTATGTAGGGAAAATTACAGGTATTTTGTCAATGGTGGCTTCGCTTTAACCCTGAAATCCACCAAGAATGCTTCCTTCGTATCCCGATCCTTCTCGATCCGTGCCCTTGTCCTGCTTTTGGATTTTATGTCTCGAGGATTCGTCAACTTTTCTCAGTCATCACAGTAGTGTCACAAACTTAGCCAAAGATCCGTTTTTATTTGATTCAATGGCGCTGAACACATAATTAAGAGTGGTTTACACGGAGTTACATGCAAGAGAGTCAAGAGACACCTTGATATGTAAGTCCTAGTTACATCTCGGACGAGATATTGCGAAAGAAACGCAGGGAATCTACGCTGGTATAGAGATTTTTACGCGTACCCACAGCTTGAGAGAACGCTCCCTGCGTATTTATGTCCGCGACCTTCCCCTCGTCGTGTTGCCTTAGGCGGCGCTTATCAACAATGTGGGCGCTTAACATCTGGGGGGTCGCCCCTCCCCGGTTACTCACAAAGGTATAAATTCTGTACGCCGGGTACCTCGTTGTCGCCCACTAGGCCCGTCACCTTGACTCGTCGTCACTTTCACCAACTCCGCTGCCGCCCATGGCGGGATGATTAATCGTTAATACCATTTCTTTCAAATTTCCGTTCGAAGTGCTGTTCGGATCCCGCTGCTCATGAGGACATATTTCTGCCCCAATACCACAGAACCACAAAACTGGAATCCAAGCGCCCAAGTCTCGGCAAAGGCGCTTATCATCTCGAAGAAACAAAGGGATCACTGTAGCACATGAGCCCGTGAGAGAACTTCTTCTCACTGTTTTACTCACAGGAAGATCGTCGTCGGTATCCTCCACTTCTTCGACTATTGGGAATATTTAGGCGCCGTCGAGATAGTGGTGCTCGAGTGCAGGACTTGAAGCGATGGAAGCCCGACATTCTATCGACAGACGACCTCAAGCACCTCTCGTGATTGGACATATTGGATAGAAATTAGATTAGATGGAAGCCTCATCTGTGGCAGTGCGCCAGCAAATGAGGCCGCGCTGCTCGGTGCGAATAGACAGGCTTCTTACTTCCTCCCCTCATCATCGTGCAGTTCGGCCGTATCCAACGGTGACATTGAACGATGTCCGGAGATTTGGAGGAGCATGTGATAGCGTATGCGCCTTTTTCTCTACAAGAAAACGTATCTCTAACTGACTAACGACATTCAGCGTTATAGGCAGATATGACGCCGGCAAGACTACTGTGCGTGATTCCTTATAATGTACGAGCAAACTGGCCCTCTTGATGACGACGACAATCATAGTTCATCAAGGCTGTTCGCGATGCAGCAGTCGAAGCTACACATAGACATCCTGTAGCTGAAGAGCGCCCTACTCTGGGCCTTGTGGAGCACAGAGTACCTCTTCCGGATGGGAAGGTGCTGAGATTCCTCGACACTCCTGGCTTCGATGGTCATCAGGCTGGGGGTGGTCATGCGAAAGAGCCCGAGGAAGTCCTCCAAATGTTGGAGGATCACCTTGCTACAAAGGGGTGAGTACCGTCTCTATTATGGGGAATCCATATTAATTGTGGGGAATGACCAGGGCTGTGTCCGTCACCCATGTTCTTGTCTTCCTCAATGCAAACGACATGAACAAGACCAAATTTGGCAAGGGCCCCGCGCGGCAGGCTTTCAAGAAACTCTTTCCCAACTCGAAAGTTGTTTGCATTACCACACGTTGGGACCAGGTTGAGGGTAATAACGGTCGTCCGATCACTGCTGAAGAGGCGAGAAGAAAGGAGGAAAGTCTCTATGCTAGTGGGCGGACGAGGGGAAGCCTCCTGGAGTACTTGCACGCTCGCCAGAACCACTGCGGAAATGTCCTTCATTTCCGATCTGGCCTGCCTACCGAAGCCTATACATCTCCCCAGGATATCATCCAACAGCTCTTCGGCGGACAGGTAAGTCGTGCATGGGTTAATCCAGCTACGTCAAGCTCATTCATATCCATTTATCGTAGGCTTCGGATCCCATTTTGGAGGAACGGTTGGCGGCTGTGACCAAGGAGAGGGACGACATCGCTGCCAAGTACGAACTCCTGCTTCGGGAGAAAGGAGCTCCGACGATTTTAGCCGATGCTGCCCCTGGTCCAAAGGAGCCTGTCCGTTCCTCTCGCAATCGACGACAGCGACTCTTAGATACGATCAACATTTTCGCGGCTCAGGTTCTCGCGATGGTAGCTGAGCTCGATGTGGAAGCTTTGGACGTCTCGGACGAGTGTAAAGCCAATCGCCGGGAGTTCGAAGCTGCTTCTGCTGCGATCAAAGTGGCCGAGAGCAGATTTGCAGAGGAGAAGGAGAACGTGAAAGCGGTGGTGGAGGAATATACCAAACTTCGACGAGAACAAGACGCGCTTAAGGAGCAGAAGCGGTTGTTTATCACAGAGCTGAATGGACTACAATCGGCGAGCAACCAGAGTCCCGTGAGAGCGGTGCCTGAGCAGAAGCAGCGGCTGACAGTGAGACTCAAGCGGACGCAAGCCTCCCTCGAGGACACGGAGAATTGGATGACGACGACAGAGGGCGATTATCGGAAGGGCTGTGAGCAAGTGGAGCGGGTAGCGGCGGAAGTGGAGAAATTAAGGCGCATTGCAGAAGGGAAGGAGAGGGAGCTGAAGGAATGGCTGTCCCCAGAGTCTGAGTGGTTTATGAAGGAGCGGGAGAATCTCCGAGCTCTGCAAGAGTCCGTGTCCACTAACCTTGACGCCATGCGGGATGGGCTGAGGGATAGCTGGGAAAGGAAGCTTGGCGATAATACCGTGTTCCTGGACGGCCTCGGCGGCCACACTGTCCATCCCGAGATGGTCGCACGTCCAGGAGACTGGGCTCCAGTCATAGAATCGTTCTACGAATCACAGGTATCGCTAGTATTGCCTAGGGAAATGGCCAAGTTCCACTCAGCCGTGCTCCAGCGACTCAAAATCCAGGAAGAAGTGGCCCAACGAGAATGGAAGAAGGGAATTGAGACCATCTTCGGACAGCGCGTACCAGGTTTCAAGAAGTGCTCGCTTCCACAACTCATTCCCTCGTCTGAAGATCTTCCCCCATTGTCCAAAGGACCCGGGGTCGGTGTCCCGCAAGATCTCCCACTATTCCCCTCTCTGCTAAAGGGACATATTGCTGGTGTTAGGTCCGTCGCCTTCTCTCGGGACGGAACAAAGCTTGTCTCTGGGTCGAACGATAATACGGTGCGGGTGTGGGATGCATCAACAGGCAAGGTGCAGCGCGCCCTGGCGGGGCACAGTGATCACTGCACGTCCGTTGCAATCTCGGAGGACGGATCCTGGATTGTATCCGGGTCCGACGACAAAACAGTGAGGATCTGGGATGCAACGACGGGCAAAGTGCAGCGGGTGCTGGCAGGGCATGATAAAGCTATCAAGTCAGTTGCGCTCTCCTGGGATGGTTCACGGATTTGCTCTGCGGGGGACGACAACACAGTGAGGGTATGGGACACGTCGACAGGCAAGGTAAAAAGCATTCTACAGGGGCACAACAGGGCAGAAATTTCAGTTGCGTTCTCAAGGGATGGAACACGGATTGTGTCTGGGGGGTGGGATAAGGTGGTGAGGGTGTGGAACGCTTCGACGACGACCTGCAGGCTACATAGGGTACTGAAAGGGCACACCGACAGGGTTTCGTCGGTTGCATTTTCAGCAGATGGGTCACGTATTGTCTCTGGGTCGTCGGACCAGACGGCGAGGGTCTGGGATGTGTCGACAGGCAGAGTGCTGTGGGTCCTGGCGGGTCATAATTCTTTGGTTACGTCAGTTGCTTTCTCGTCGGATGGGAAAAGGATTGTCTCTGGGGGATATGACAACAAACTGCGGGTGTGGGATGCGTTAACAGGAGGGCTACAGAGTGTCCTGGAGGGGCACAGCAATATTGTTCGGTCAGTTGCATTCTCATCTGATGGAAGTCGTATTGCCTCTGGTGCTTCTGATAACGACATTAGGATGTGGGCGAGCGCGCCTGTACCTGTATCTCATTGAGATTACCCGACCAGTGAAGTAGACACCAACTCCTCCTTTCATTGCCTCTATACCCCTTTGAAGCTTTTACTCGTTTGTCATGATGTTTCGGACTATTATAATGTATGTACAACTGTTTGTAAAGTTTAAGATATCTATATCTGCCTATTTCGAGATTGTCCAGCCTGAACGCTATCATATTTCTTTGTTTTTTCGCTAACCCTGCCATTAATACATGGCATGGCTGAATATGACTTCATCGTTGGACACATGAATAGGAGCCCAGATGAACCTGCACAGACCTTCTGGATATCGCTTCGTTCCGGTGAGCCAACTTGGTGAGCCAACTGGGCCGAGAGCGCGCCCATAAATGAAAGCCGAACCCGAAGAGTAAGCTGATGGGCCACGGGTTGGCCACGGGCGCCTAATGCCTTCCCGCGAAAAGCGCAGGCGTCTTCGTCGACGTCATTCTCGCTCGGCGTATAACATCTGTAAGGCCGACTAGCAGCACAACCTGCTACCTGAATTATCCGCCCTTGTACCAAAACCTTCTTATATACAGGAAGCTGGTGTAGAGAGTATACAAGAGCAGTGAAGAATGAGAGATCAAGACAGTGGATTATAATCCCTGGCTTCGTCGGATGTGCACCTTCTATGCAAGGCATCTACGGACTAGCAACACACAGAGTATGTACCCTCAGAATAGCAGGGTATATACCATCTCAAAATCTGACAGATGTCGAGTCAAAGTTGTGGACGATGACTCGCGAGTGTGAAGACCGGAGTCCGATCGCACCGCATTTCCCCAAATCCACGCCAAAATCTCAAATAGGGCGCCCTAAGGCCCACTACCTTACGGTAGCAGGCATTTGCTCAGAGCTACAGAAAACTTCTGTTTGCTCGGATGCTCAAGCTCCTCAGTGGGTCGAAGACTATCACTTGGTCGCCCACAAGATCCTTACGTAGCCGCGCCCTCACTTATTAATAAGCGACAGCCTTAGTACGCCGAGTGCCTTCATGCTGAGCAGCTCCTGCTTTTCACATCAGTTCTTTGAGAGGAATGGACTGTATTTCGCATATACGATGGCCAAGACGCTCGACTGTTACCAAACCTTATTCTATGGGTTAAACCCCGGAGCACCCTTCTGAGCGAATAGTGCTACGGAAATGACACTGTCGCATCCCTCGAGAATAGCCTAAGCATGTTATCCTCCAAAGTCAAAGCGTTCCAACATGGCGGAGTAACATCGAGGACTTGTCGCGACTTCTCAGACGCAAAGGAGACGGCGATGTACGTTAGCAAACCGCACGGTCGCGTGAATGTTGACGCTTCTCCCCGGGTGGGCGGGTATTAGCGCGGCGTCAACGCTACTTGGACGGCTATTAAAGTGGTCTACCCTCTCTATAGATTGCTAAACTTCCACGATGCACTTCTCAAATATCCTCCTCCCTATTATTTCAATCTGCCTTGCTTCTGTCAAGGCTGCACCCTCCGCTGTGCCCTTCACCGGAATTAGTGCGACGGGCCCCATTCTTCCTGCAGACGAGCATGTCCTCTGAGACTTTGACGCAACAGAAAAATTCCCAGACGACATTGGCCGCTTGCAGAGTCTCGCGATCAAAAACTATGCGTACCTCTTGTTCGTCAAAAAGGATGTGAAAGCAGCCTCCGACGCATTTGTCCTGTTTCTATCACCAATTTCTCGTCAGCAAAAGTAAAAGAGTCTCATGAAGGAAGGTCAGAAGCCAGTCACCTATCAGAGTTTCTTTTCCCCTGGAGTCTTCTGCTACAACTATAGATGTTTCGTACCTTGTGCGTGAGAAAGTCATGACATTGAGGCCAACTGCCCTTATGACGAAGGAGGAAATCTACAGTGTTCGATAGCTGATAATCAAGAACCGCACTGTGACTGCAGTATGCACACATGCATCCACGTATCGCTTAGGTGGTACGTGTCAACTTTGTGCGTTGACCCCGTTAGAGCCTGGCGCTTATCAATACACATGGGCGCCTAAGCCTTAATTCATGTCCCCAGCCGCTGATATCTTACCTTGACACTCCATTGACAGTCTCATCTGTTAATTTTCTGTCTGTTTTCTCCGGCTATGTTCAATTTCTTTCCTCTGGTCATCATAGCCGTATTGCCCGATACTGGTCTGAGAAGAGTCGGAGAGAAGTCTTTGCCTCTTGTTGCACATAGAGATGGATAGTCACCTGTCTCAATACGCTGGACGGTATACGGAGTATTGTCGACGACTCTTCGCTTCTCAGCCAGTATGTATGCTGTAACACACTCCAGCACTCTGGGAAGGGAGTGACGAAGACGGGCGCTTCCCTCCGACACGGGATCCCCAAAACAGTATCTCAACAACTATAAAAGGCATCCCATACCTCCCTACACCATCCAAGCCAACACCAACACCAACCAACATGCGTTTCACATCTACCATCCTCGCTTTCTTCCTAACCTCAGCTACCTACGCCATCGCCGCTCCCAGCCTCGCACTGGTAGCCCCTCGCGCCGCGCTCAACGTCACAGACCCCCTGCCCCCTACCGACGAACACGTCGCATGCGACCTCGAGGCAGCGGAGAAATACCCAGACGACATAGCCCGTCTGCAGAGCATCGCGATCAAGAACTACGCGTACCTCCTGCTCGTCAAGAAGGATGTGCACGCAGCCTTCGACGCATTCGTCCCGGGCCCGTAAGTCGTCCAACAACATTACCGCTATTTGTTATGGCACACTGACGCCGGCCGTCTACCTTCCCCCTCGCAGTGTGTACATCCAACACAACCCCAACGTCGTCTCCGGGCGAGAGCCTATCATCGAGGCCCTTGCCGGAGGGCTTTGGACCGTACCTGACCTGGTCTTCGATCACGTCATGGCCTGGGCTGGTGAAGGATATGGGCTCGTCCACTATCGTGCCTGGGCCAGAGAAGGGGCCGTCCATCTGTCAGTCATGGACCGTGTGCGGTTCCAAGGAACCTGCATCGTCGAGCACTGGGACCTGATGCAGTCCATCACTGGAAAGGAGCCTAACCCGGAGGCATGGTTCTAAATCGCTGTAGCCAGTTGCGAGCACTAGTCTTTCCATACGCACGTAATGGTAAATGAAGGTGTAATCCACACTCTCGTTTGACGAGAAGAAACGATAAATAGTGATAAAGGCTCCACAACGAATACAGAAATCTCTACGGTATCCTCAGGAAACCAAACGCCCAGGTCCCCCTCCGGCCCCATCAAGGAAGAAAAAGGCAGTCTAATACCCGCCTCCACCAGCACCATTAACCTGCAAAGACGCAAGAGAAACAATGTTATCGTTGTTGTCGCAACGTAACCCTTTCATCCAGCCCCAGCCATATTTAAGTGCTACTAACCTTTTCCCTCAACGTGGACAAGAACTGCTGGTAGCTTGGCAGCACGTCGGCACGGTCTTGAATAAGCGCGCTGAGAGCCCAGAGACGCAGAGGTGGCTCGCCGTCCTCCTTGACGATGTAGAGGTGAGGATAGTACGGTCCCCGGCGCATCTCGCGAATCTTCTGGATGATCGCGTTGATGCGCTCAGAGAAGGGGTTGTCGAGGACACGCAAAGTGGTCTGAAGGGAAAGTTAGAAAGGGTTGGCAGAGGATACGGGGAAGAAGTATTTACCTTTCCACCCCGAAGGGTCTCGTACCCGGGGAGGTCGAACACGTCCCGAACCAATGCCTCAACAGCGTCACGACCCACCCACAAGAACATAGTCTGGCCGTCCTCGATAAGGTACAAACCGTGGCGTTCAAGGCGCTCGGAAGTGAGGGGAAGAGGGGGAGGCAACACGACACCATGTTCCCCGATCGTTCCCGCCTGGAATGTTTATCAGCGACGAGCGTCAGTACTATCAAGAGATTGCATACCTCGGGTGGCATGTTATGCAATGCGTAGAAGGTGGGATATAGGTAGGGGATGAGGAGTTGCGACGGCATCGATGTCAGCAGTGCCTGTGCGTAAGCACGGAGATCGGGGGGAATCTGGGTGCTCTGGCGGATACCAACCTAGAAACAGTGGGATCAGTATCTGCGTATACTAGTAGAGAATCGGGCCACTTACATTCTTCAGCAAGCCGAGAACGAGGACAGGAAGCATTTTCATGTTGTCAGAGATGGCGAGCTGCCCACTAGCACCAGCACCTCCAGATGTCATGCTAGTCTTGTACGCAATGAGGATGTCGATCAAGGTCTTGTGTATGAAGTCACGACTGTCTTCCAACTTGTGCGTGAGCGACCGCTCAACGGCCTTGTTCGCGAAGAACGTCGCAATGGCCACTTGGTCAGCAGATGCAAACACTTCGGACAAGCTGGAGGTCGTCGGCAATGCCTGGGTAACGACACGTATCCGCCTTTCACCATAGCAAGTGGTATGCAAAACGGCGGTCTGGAAGACGACAAATGGTGTGCTGATCGTCTCTTCAATTTGGATCTCGATAGCGTACGACTGGTCTTGAGGCACTGCGGGCATAGCCAAGAGATCCGTCGAGCGAACGAAGAAGTTCCCGTGGAAGGAGGACATCCTAAGACCTGACAAACCGTTAAAACTCTCTGCTTGAAACGCTATCGAAGAATTGAGGTCATACCTCGAGACGCCCTAACCCTCATCACGGCTTCCAACATGATCGGCATTGCGAGGACTTCACCGAATTCATGTGCAAACTTGATGGCGTCCTCCGAGCGAACAGCGTTGAAGGCGGGGTAGTAATAAGTTTGGCCAGAGGTATAATGAGGGAGACAAGCTGGGATGTATTATGAGTTGATGATGATGCTGTAAAGGATGTGATGACTCACCCAAAGTCGCAACATCTTGGTATGATGCGCTGAAGAGGAACATATCGACGGAGACCTGGGCACGCGAGCACTCGATTGCGAAAGTCTTGTAGAACGGAACGGCGGCTTGGAGGAGGCCAGATTCCTTCGAGGTTCCTAGAATCTTGGGGTCTTCCCTGTTCTTGAGCGCTCCGGCACCAGCGCTGGGCAAGCTCGACGACAAGACCATAATTTTGCCACCGATAGGCGACTAAGACAGCTTAAGCCATGATGCTGATTGACACTGTGATGACACTTACCATCAGTTTGAAGCCAGCCTGCAAAGCCGGTCCAAGCGCACTGCCGATGATGTGGTTGTCCTGGAACATGTTGCCGATCTTGTCCAAAAGGTTTTCGACTGACTCCCTGGACTCTGCCAGGTTGACGAGCAGATCGTTCGGTTTAGGCAGGAAGACGTCATCAATGTCAGAGACAACTAGCATAGTTGGCTCCGTGGTGCCTTGCGGTAGAGAGAAGAAGTAAAGCGAGACATCGAAACAGATGATTGCAACCTTCGTTCTCCCGTCTTCATCTGGGATCCTGTCGAGGTTTTCCTTGATAGTTCGTGTCGCGGTGGCCACCATACCTGCGACGGGAATCAGCCAGTCTCCGCATGTGTTTCGCAAGACTTACCAGTTGAAACGGCCGCATTGCTAACGTCGATGAGGAAAATGTAAACAGCAGGCTGGGGCGGTCGAACCATGTACTCCGTGGGCGCGACAAACTCAACAACCGAATGGTTTAGCTCTGCGCGTGCCCATCTATCTCCAGGTTGGTTCCTGACTTGATCCCAGTCAAATAGTTGGGGGACTTCGTTCGTCATATTGCACATGCAGCAACGCCAGCTGAGCACAGAGTTAGCTGGTATATTTCGCCAAAGTGGAAGGCACGCACCGATTACCGCCATCAATGAACTGAACGTAAGGATTGATATACGTTCTGCAACGCCTGCAACGAGCAATCACGGTATCCGTGATCACAGGAACAGGCTCATCTCCCTCCTTCAGCGAGCGGTACGGAGTAAGGATTAGGGCCAGTGGTATCTTCGCCTTGCCCAGTAAGGATGATGTGGTGGGAATGGCGTTCAGGGTGCTCCTTTGGTATGATGGATCGGCGTTGGCGGTAGGAGATGGTGAAACGGAGGCGTTGGGGGGGAGTCGGATTTCAGGCGGGGGAATATGCAAGTCCCTTGGATCGGGCGGCGAGGTCAAAAGATTCGTGGTATAGAGTTGGAATTGCTTCTGGCCGGCGAGACCCATCTGGCCGAATTGATTTGCGAGGTTATCGACTGGCTGACCGTACGCAGGTTGTTGCTGGAAACCGGGAGCGTTGATATATTCGGGTTCAGTGGGTGCGTAGTACTGAGGGGCCTGTCCTGGGGCCGGGGCGGCTTGCGTTTGCTGCGATGCAAACTGGTTCTCCCCAACCAATCCCGGGGTAAAGAGTTGGGCTCCACCGGGTTGCGCTGCAGTCCCTGCAAGGTATCCAGGATCGAGACTGCTTTCTCCACCACCGTAATACGCCTGTGTCTGTCCCGCAGCATACTGGCGCCTCTTCCCGTGGTGCACCGGCTGTTCTGCAGCCCCTGGCGCGTTCTCGGAGTACTGAGGTTGGATTCCCTGGTCTACCGGCGGCTCCCACTGTGTGCGCCCAGTCGCCGTTTCTGTCGATCCAGATGTTACTACAGAATCAGACTTCGGGAAGACAAGAGCTAACCAATGAAGAGATATCGCTGGTTATTGGCATCCCTGACATCTTATCAGCGATATGAACAACACTGAGCACGAGTTAAAGCATACCATTCTGCCTCCCATCCCTGGGGAAGCTGCTGCGCTGGAGTGGCCATGGATTATTGGATTCAAGGACGATGAGCGTGACAAGATGATGGGCCCAAATCGCCACGTCCGCGAGAAATCATTAGCAAATGCGGACAGGCGAAACACTCACAAATAACCGACGCGGCGGGGCGCTCATTTGGGGCGCGGGAAACCTGACATCACCTGGGGCATCATGATAGGTCGGTATGCCCATTCTCCGTTGATTTCCTATTTATGAAACCCCCTCCCCTCACGCAGTATCATCACGGTTGCTCTCCAGCTCGGTTTCAGATTCCAGAGGTTGCTTACCTTAGCCTGTCAGTGACAAGTTCCCCAGCCAGAAGCACCTCCTCGCGAAATTGTCCAAAATCCAACTAGTTCTAGGGACGGATCTAATTCTCCTCATGAAACAGGCTTTCTATCAATGATTCCCCCAGATCCGCTGACAACTAAGCATATGATTGTCGTCAACACATATAGCAAGGACCCGAGGGGGATTCATTATCGCAGGTCTGACGAGGAGCCACATGCTTACCCTCCCTAGGACTAAACTGGATGGCAACATGGTCCTACATGTTTAATGAATATCAGGATAGGCCCACCTGACTCCCCCCTGGTTCCGGGTTTATGTTGAAGGAAGACTAATAGTACTGGCGCCCGGATTACAGATCGTTCTGGGGAGGGGACCTTCCTCCATTTCTGTACCACACACACTCGGCCCCCAACCGGTGTCCCATCTCCACACTTCAAGCCCTTTCTCTCCACACGCTCCGGTAGCACCATTCGCTTCCGGAAGGCAAGCTGCTATAATAGGGACCCAGAATTGCCTGTCGTTCCGGCTCGATCATTGGAATCAGTGATTAGGATACTTCAAAGAGGGGCGGATCGGGAATAGCAGAGAGCGTAAGCCCGATATCCCTTGACACACCGGGATAATGGTGTTGGATCATGGAGCGGGCGCTTAAGTCCCCAACCCGGGCGTGTGTGTCCCACGGCCTGGCGACACGCGGCCAATACGAGACTCGAGGCCCGACCTTGCCATTGCGGTCGGCTCGGCTCTACGTTCGAGGGCCATGATGACATGACGTCCATTGCCACAAAAATATACCCGCTACCATGAAGAAGCAGCCAGTGGGTAAGCACCTACAGAAATAGAGTGTATTGTCTTGCATCCATAATCCAACCTTCTTGAAAATATTTTTCTGCTCTCTACTCATCCCGGCTCGACGACATTTTGCGCTGTCGTGTCCAAAGTCTTCAGGGGAAAGCGTTCCGAGGACGCCGCCGGGCGTCTATTACGTTATCTCCTTAAAGCAACACTCAGGCGCCTGCCAATCTGGGAGCGCAAAAGCTGCCACCAATCTTCGTCGAACGAGTATAGCGGACACAGCTTCAATCCGAGCTTTTGCTTGGGATACTTGCCGTACTACAAGTCTTCTCAGTTTTGACCTCGCCGTTGCTGACGTCCGACGCGTGTAGCCTGGAAGCCATGAACACGCATGCAGAACACTTTGACTCTAGCATCAAAGCGGGCACCGTACATCACAGATAATGTTTCATTATCCTGATATTTCAATTGAACTTCATACAAAGGGTCGGAAATGGGCATCTGCATAGGATGGAAGTGCAGCGTGCCGCCGCGTCGATTGCCACTCCGGGAAACGTCGCAAGAGCCTGTATGTTCGCAGGAGATCTTTGGGGTGATCTCGCGCCCAGTTGTCAGGTCCCAGTCATTCTGACCGGATATTTGTCTGAGCGTAATTGACAGCCACTGCAGTGCTCAGTTACTGTTTTCATTGAACCCCGAATGGATCAGGATTCCCGCCGGTAGATGCCTCAGCCTACAAGCCCGGATATTCGAAGTAGCGCATCGAAGCGTGCTCCGAACCTTCTCCACCTTTGCTAAGGCGAACGACCGACCAGGCGACGTAAGACGATTATAGGAGATACCTTTACATGACCTACATGCGCTATACGATCCCAGGGCTAAAGCGCTAGTGAATGAAACCCGATACGAACATGACTCTTTTAGCTGGAGGTGTTAGGCGCCAGAACTCAGAAAAAGGTTGTGAAGCATGATGATGCTCCATAAGCTCGACCGTATACTCTAATACATGCTAATAATACGAATCTAAATAAATAGTGCAAATAAATAGTACTGTGAGGTTGTTGTGTCATAAATAATACAGGGAATGTGCATTGCATCTTGCCGTCGTCACCGTGTTGCATGGTCGTAAGGTATTGTCCTGAATATAAGTACCCTGAATGTAGAATAGCACCCCGAATTGCTTAATGTAATAAATATAGCAAGGAAAACTTTCCGAAGGCCACGCGCCCGCGGGTGCTTTCAATCGATGTTTCTTCCCGAGTAGAGCAAAATCGCCACTACCACAGTCACCTCGAGCATGCCGTGATGAATCGCGTCGGCAGCAACGTTAAGCGTAATAGCGTTGTGGCCCCTTGTAAGTGACCCTAGCATCTCGGCGGGACTGTACGCCGTGTTATACAACTATGCACCAGTGCTCGGTTAGCACTGCTGTAAAGGAAGGAAAATCTAGAAGGAAATACACATACGCGAATGGTGCCGTTATGCGTCATCCAGGCGTACGGCTTTCCTTTGACGAGCATAGTGCGATAGCTGTTAATTCGAATCAGAAAACATATTTCTGAGGCGGCGCGAGTAGAGGGCGAGACATACGACATATCCCGGGCCAGAGGGAGAAGCTGTGAGGCCATGGTTTTCGGTATCATGTTCTCGACTTCAACGACGGGGCGCTGATGCCACTCTATTCTTGCGATCGGTGCGCCTTGGTCATTCCTGACCACTGTTACACATGGCTGGTGGAACGACGCGGGACTCGTCGCGATCGAGAAGCAGTGGCGCGCGTTCGGGCCCATCACGATACTGTTCAGAACGTCGGGATTCATACCGCTGATCTGGAAAGACAGCAAGGGAGACTGTTTCCGCGGCGCAGCAAAAGGGAGCGCGCCGTATATTGAGGGTGGTGCAGCTGGGAACTGGGCGCTGTTGTCGTTGACAGACCAAGGGTTCTGGGGGTTTGACCATCCAGCCTGAGCATACGGGTTGTTGACAGACATATCGAGTAGGTCACGGAAGTTAGTTCGGATGAGAGTAGGGCCTGGAGAAGGAGAACGGGACTCTGTTGGTGTAGTTGAAGCCATGGTTGCTGAAGTCCTTTTATATTGGAGAGCTGTAGCTGGTTCTGTCCACTAGGATCCTGATTTCGATGAAACGGAACAACTAATAGTCGGAGAGCGCGACGAAAAGAGCGAATTTGGTCTTAGACCCATTAGAACAAGCGACAGAATCCATAGAGTATGGACACACCAGCAGAGTCGTGATGACGAGGATTGCAAGCGCCTACTGCTCTGGATTAAGCGAGGGCGTGTTCGGCATCCGTCAATAGAAGCCTCAAACTACTGACACAATCAATACGCCGAAGGAGAGGATGGATGCCAGATAGTAAGGTACATTCCTTAAACAGAAAGCCGAGAAGCTAATCTCCTATCTGCAGGCGGCACGGAGGTCGGACTTGTGAAGATGGTGGTTGGGGATCTCGTTGTGGAACAAGACGCCGTGGGAGTCACTCTGATTTGATCATCTCCCCCCGGTTATGTAACTAAACCGCGTTGGGCGCCTCTTCCAGGATACTTTTTCGATTTGTCGCAGCCTAACAAATGTATAGAAGATGGCTGAGCGCAAAAACGATGCTAAGTTCGCCAAGTTCAAGACAAATTTCGTCTGCTAGAGCGAGAGCGCCCTTTGTGGTTGCCCGCTGGTTTCTGCACTCCACCATTGGGCGTCTACTGAATGTGCTTGTACTCGGATATTTGCCGTTTGATAGTGTCAAGTCGGCAGGCAACACAGCGAATCCGCTCCATTCTCTTCAGGCGGGTACAGTCCACAGTGATACTTTCTCGAACGAAGCCGGAATAGAACGTCTCAGCAAAGGATCCTGCATCTGGATATGTTAAGGTCGGCAAGGTGATCCGCCCATGTCATAGCACATAGACCCCTGGATCTCTCCACGTACCTGTATACACTCCCTCCTGGCTCCAACTAGAAATGACTTGCCTGCAGTCACCAGATGTAATTTCGAGACGCGTCATTGGGGAGGATTAGAGTTTCGCCCAGACCTCTACCATCTGTCAAAAACAGGACACAGCATAGCTTGAAGTTCGCGCTCATCGAGCGTCGTACAATCCTAGGACCACTCCCGATCTAGTGGAGTTGTAAGCGATTAGTAACCGAGAAGAATTGGCCACGAGAGACACCGTTTTCGGCCTTCCCGAAGGCTATTTCGTTTCAGATAGAAATTCATCGACGACTATCAAGTACGTGCAAGAGCGCATCAAGGGCCGCATAGTGCAAACGTTGGGGAACGAAGATACCACCCCTTGCGCGTCGACCCCATGGATGACCGTAGATGGTGTACTGAGAAAGCGCGGATTTGGCGAACTCGGGCAGGAAAGCCGTTTGGGGGTATCAGGCTGACTCTGAAGGGTGTGGTGTAGTCGCGTCCGAAGTTTTCTTCCTGGCATCGGACAAGTATAGCAGCGCTTTTCTTGTCTAAACCTTGTGTCCCTGACTCCAACCAGCACACGTGTCAGAACACGAGGAGGTCGAGCTTGAAGCCAGTGAAGGTTTTTACACCTCTAGGCCGTATGGTTGAGGACCGTGATGCGCCATCACGCATAGCCCACTGTGCCGACGACACATACTGAGCGCCAATCCTGAAAATCAAAGTGAACGGAACAGAGTGATCCCGATGAATCGAGGAGACCACAAGGCACATGGCAGACTTTATGTCTGAAACGACCGGAAACCGAAAACTCACAGAGCGGCTACAACTGTGGCCTGCATTCCGCCAAAGAGTTGTATCACGTTTGAATCGAAGGAATGACGCCTAGAATTCTGCCCTATGTATCATACACTGATCAGATGGGTAGAGTTGAAGACAGGTCGACCTCGCGATGGGCTCCCTAATCTTAGATACTTGCTCGTACCGCTCCGGAAACCGAGCACTCGTACTGTCTGCTTTCCCCAACACAAGTGACGCACATCGGTGTTTCAGTGTCGCGTAGAAGTGGAGGGTGAGAGATCATCTTTGCGCGCAACGCGTCAAGTCTAAAAAATGGATTTAGGGAATTGTTTCAGTGGGAGGTTCGGGCAGGGTTCGCATGCTCAAGGTATTACTTACAGTGGTAGAACGCTCATGCGAGGGACTTAGCTACGGGCATCGAGGGGTGATGGTTTGGGGGAATCCCGCGCGCAGGTTTGGCTTTTGCGCCTCCCTTGCGCTCTATCCGCTTCAGAAGGACTCCGGTACAACTCTCGAGAGCTTGAACCTCCTCGGGGAGAGGTTCAGCGCACGCTGCCCAGCGGATGCGGAGATTCTCGTCGATGAGATATACATATCCGACCTTGCTGTTCGTCATCCCAATTGCCTCGCGAATATACTCCACGTTTTGCGATGAGAGAATGTAAGTCTTCTGTAATTCTTCCGGGACCGTTGCCCGAAGCTGGCCCAAATAGAGATTGACGAGGAATGCCTTCAGAACATTTTCTTGCAGGTTGACTTGAACGTATTGGAACTTGGGGTCCGAGGAAAATTGTGCGTATGTTGGTTCAATGAGGGCTTGCGAATGGATCTAGGACGTATCAGCGCTCCAGCCTTCCCGAAATTCCGGTGTTCGTACCTCGGAGATCTTGGTGCTCAACATAGACAAAACGGTGACCTTTCCAAAACACAACTCTGTAGTATTTTTCGTCTCCTTGTCGAACAGAGACTTCCCTGATATGTTGGGCAAATATAGAGCTTTCTGTCTATGTTTCAGCAACCTCGGGCAAACTGGCGAGCGGGAATAACTCACATCGTCTCGGATGAGCACATTCGGCGCTATCCACGTTTTCCCTCCGTGGCGACGCGTCATGTTCATGTCATGGAAGTAGCCCTTCGTGGCCTCCTTGATACTTGGTGAAATTACTTCAGGCAGACGTGAAAATACGAAGAAGGCTTACAGATGTCGCCGCTGAGCCGTCCGCACGTCACTGTCCAGCAACTCTCTCATTTTCTGGCCTGCAGTCTTGATGACTGTTGTGGGCCTCTCTCGGACTCCGAGGGGTCGAGAAAGAGGGCCTAGCTCGACATCGTTGGGAGGGGGGTCTGAGCTCCTTGCGGGCATCGTTGTGGGTGCTTTCGCATTCGGTTTGGCCTGATCCCCACAGACTGGAGCCGACCAGTGAAGGTTCCGACGAACGGGGATCGAATTTCTGCAGATTTCGACGATATTTCGAGTTCGTAGCATGGTAAAGAGAGTCCAGGAGTGGAACAAGGAGGGAGAGAAGTGTCCGTCACTGGCGGCAAACTTGACAGCCGAAGCGGACCGGCTCGGTCATTGCACCGGCGCTTGTTGCCTTTGCTTGTCTTTGTTAGCATTGGAGGACGTTGCCCTTGTCTCTGGATCGCCAGCACAGCTTCGAGTTGGCGCCCACCAAAGCCTCGACTGCTCCCTTGCCCCGACATCCGCAACTCGAGTTGCCTCAACATGAAATGGACAGCCCCGCCGGAACGCCGTGAAATTGTCCTGGTTCTCTTCTCTATCTCTGCTTACCTCTTGGCCTATAATGTCGAAACCTCTTTGAATTATGTTGGAATCGACCCGATTGCTGCACAGGGAGCACTCTTCCGCCAGATTGGAATAAAGACCAAGATTCTCGGGAGGGATGGGCGCAAGCCTGCAGGCTGGAGGGATAAACTGGAGAGTGTAATCTTTGGGACATGGGCGTGGGACGAAGGGCACATCGCTGGCGATGGTCTTGAACGCAGCCAACCGTTTAAAGGCCGGGGCCAGCACGGTGCTCAGTGGACAGAGAGGAAGGTTGCCAGAGAACTTGACGTCCCGCGCTTCGGCGAGGACACTGTCAACGATTCTCACCAGTGGTGGAAGGATGATATACCCATGTCGAAAGTCGTAAAGCATGTTCCAGGTAGGCACTCACTGTAGCCTTGTATCAAACCCTTCTGAACACCAGTGGTGTAGGCTACACTATCCTTGAGAACGTCGTCCTGCACAACGGAACCGTGTACATCGTATCCGACGAGCAGAACAGTATACCCCCAATCAAGTCAATTGTCGAGACAACGGCAGAGTCTGTCGGCGACTGGAAGGTCATTGGGAAAAAGGATGCTTCATCGAAACTGGGGAAATATGGTGGACTGTGAGTTGATTCTTCAACCTACACGTATCTTGTCTCACCTACCTCATGTTCAGCATCAAAGGAGTCTCTTGGATGTCGGTTAATCCACCCTGTGAGCCTACTTTGACTTGAGTATGATATTATGGGCTGACACGCCTTGAAGCGAACACAACACTCATCGAACTCTGGCGGATGTATAGCAGCCTTGACCCACATATTGACGCCCAAGGCCACACAACTCTCCCTCTTCCTCGTCGACTCATTCTCCCTCAAATCACCGTCTTCACGGACGCCGATCCTCTTAGCGAAGCTCCAAAGGAGGAACATATGAAGCCTCGTCACAGGACGGATACAGGGTTGAACCTCCTCCTGCTTAAAGCAGCGTTCCCCCAGATGGACGTGCAATATAAACAGGATTGGGAAGATTATCACAGGATGGATGTTCCATTCGTCATTGAACGACTCGTGGTGTCCGACACGGCTGCCGCAGCCCGATCTGTCAACGAAGGCCAGCCCTCTAACTCCCCTCCGTTCGGTCTGGACGTGTCAAGCCACTGGTGGGAGCCCGTGAGGAGAACCCTTGTGGCGTACTTCGACCGGTTAGATGAGGAAGCCAAAGCGGCGCAGGAGGGCGAGTACTCCTTCTGGAGCTTCAAGTCAAAGGCCAAGAAGATCATTACCTACATCGACAACCACTCAGATGCGACCAAGACAGGAAAGTCTGCTCTGATCCCTGGCGACTACGAGTACTTTTCGAGGTCTCTCAAGAAGCTGGGGCGCGATAATGGCTACGAGGTACATATCATCTCCACGGATTCGACGGAGCGGTCATGGGATTCTAAGATGGACTTGATCGTCCGGTCAACTGTAAGTCCCCGTTCATTTAGAAAGGCTAACTCCTTCATTTACTAAGCTCGGTTTTGCAGGTCGTTGTTGGAGTGCACGGAAACCACCTATTTGATGCCGTTTGGATGCGGCCATCGCCACAGACGACGTTTATGGAGTTCTTCCCCGAAAACGCGTTTTCGAGGGATCGGGAGGTCCTTATACGATCTTTAGGGATTAATTACATTGCGTGGTGGACAAATCAGTGTGTTTCATTCATTTCCTTTGCCCCACACTCGTCTGACCATTCATAGGCGCTTCTCCACTGAAGCACTCCCGGAAACCACCAAGGAGAGCAACGACCCCGTTCATATCAACACCGACAACATCATCAAGGAAATTCAGACTGTTCTGTCTGCCAAGCCGTAACGGAACCTTCCTTCGCTACCTGAGGTTTGCTTGTGCTCAGCATTGGACTATAGATCACTTCTTCGAGTAAGAGGATAGCCGTTTTTGTAAGTTTATGTGACATAGCGTATTTAATCTCTAATCTATATAGATCCGTGTGACGCGTTTTACACGTCGAGTGCGCAGACTAGACCGATCCTTGAATGATCATGTTGCGTTGCTGCGACGCTGTGCTTTTGGGGTCGTGATCGAAGAAGTGGTGCGGCCAACCCCCGGGCGAAGGGCTCGAGCGCTCGAAGGTTGAATAGTTGGTCAGCCAATTGAACGGAGCCTCGTGAACGACATGTTGCTCACAGAAGTATGAAACCTTACGTTTGAGTTCGCTGCAAATGCTACTCCGCTCATGCGGCTCGACATACGCATGAGCGCCTAGATTGGTGCGCGCGTTGCACGGTGCGTTTCGCCGGTGTTCCGCGCCCCGATGGTAGGCGCAGCCCAGCAAGCCAAGCCACAAGCCACAAGCCAAGAGTGAAAATTCAGATCCGTTTCTCTGTTCCGAGCCCATGTGAACGATCCGCTCGACCGTTGCACGCCACTGAGATTGCACGGCGTAGTAGGGCGCAGTCCCTCCTAGTCCCTCGCAGTGAGTAGTAACGGCACCATGGCGCGCCACTTCTTCGGAGCATGTTCCGACAGATTAGTTAAACTTCGTGGTGATTTCCTTGCATGCAGACAGCAGGAGGATGGAGGTGTAATTTCGGGCCTCGGCAGTTCGGCATCGTCTCCCTGGCCAATCGCCATATTGAATGTGCCGGTTATCGAAGCCCTTCGTTGTTCGTCTGGAATGTCTGGCCGCTTCTTCATCTAATCTTATCGTAACAAATAACCTCAGAAGTAAGAACCAGACTCAATTTCCAGTGCGCACTATTCTCGTCGAGAAACCAGGTCTGCGTCCCACATGAATATGTGACCACCCGGTGGCCCTTGAGCGGCAAGAAAGCAGGACACCTTCGCTAGCGACAATAGCAGGAATCCACCCTTAAATTCTTAGATGCGAACCTCAAAAATGAATAGAGAAAGGCTACACAAACTCAACCTCCATGGTCACCTTCCATCCACCGCCAATCCACCACTGCCGGACCGCGAGCGCTACATAATGAACAATTGGAAATGTTGGAGGCCATAAACGCCCACGGGCCGAACAAATGGGTCCGTTGAGGCGTTTGACCAACAAAACATAACGTCAATGTCCGTGTCGTCGGCTATCGAGCACCTTTAACATCCTCCAACGTCCCATGGATGCTATTCTCCATCTTTTCCTTCACTTTCTCTCTTTCTCCGTGGGCCTGCCTCGCTCAGGCAGTTTGCTCCTTTTCCTCCCCCGCACATCGTTATCATACCCCGTGACGACATATTTTTGACGCCAAATACCCCCTGACGATGTCTGACGAAAAGGCGCCCAAGACCAGCCAAAGCATCGAGCTGGCACCCACCGCCACGCTCTCCAAACCACCTTCGGTTAACTCCTCGACGACGCATGTGTATTCGAACTCGGATGAGTTGAAGACGGAGAAGCCTCAGCACAACGCACCTGGCCATGGCGAGAGTGCTCTGCCTGAAGACAAGGAGGGAGAAACTGTTGAGAACATCGAAGATGACTGGGAGTGTGATCCAGAGAATGCTAGGAACTGGCCGGCGGCGAAGAAGTGGAGGACTGTTGCTATCGTCAGTTCTTTCTCGGTTTCGTTCCCGCTTTTTGTCGACTTACAATGTTTCTCTAGGTGTCTGCTTATACCTTCGTATCCCCTCTTGCATCGTCGATGATGGCACCAGGTATACCTGAAATCGCCATACGATATGGGATCACGAACAGCACGATTATCGCCCTCACCCTGTGTATCTTCCTCCTCTCGTTCGCCATTGCTGTGAGTGCTACCTGCGTATGGTCCTCGGGATTATCAAGCCGACATGTGAATTCTAGCCTCTGCTCCTCGCCCCTTTGTCCGAGATGTATGGTCGCACATGGGTACGTTCGCCAGCTCCAACGTTACCTTCGGGTGCACGACTAATTTCCCGGCATGCAGGTCCTCCACATTGGCAATCTCTTCACTGTCGGCTTCAGTCTGGGATGTGCGTTTGCACCAAACACAGGGGCTCTCATCGCATTCCGCTTCCTCTGTACGTCTATTTATAGTCGTTTACTGGGCGCTTGCTTAGCGCGTACCTCGATTTCTATTTAGCCGGGTTCTCGGGTAGCGCCCCGATCGCGTGTGGTGGAGGATCAGTCGGTGATCTGTTCGCCGCCAAGGATCGCGCGTCGGCCATGGCTCTGTACAGCTTGGGGCCCCTAATTGGTGCGTTGTGCATCGTTTGAGGACATTTCTTCAACGGCCTAACGCTGTTTGTAGGTCCCATTGTCGGACCCGTTGCTGGTGGATTTATCGCACAGTCTCTCGGAATGAAATGGGTCTTCATCGTCATTGCTAGTGAGCGCCTCCATTTTACACACTGGTCGTCTGAAACCTGAACTTGCTTCCAGTTGCGTGCGGTTTCGTTTCCCTCGTGGGCATCCCGTTGCTCACGGAAACGTACGGCCCTGTGATTCGTCTTCGCCGCGCCAAGAAGCAAGGACTCCTTGAAGAGGGAGTGAAAACCCACCCGCACTTGGAAGCGAGCCATGGAGACAAGATGAAAATTCTGTGGGATAACCTCGCAAGGCCTGTTGCCATGCTCTTTAAGAGCTTGATTTGCTTCATGCTTTCCCTCTACATGGCTGTGTGAGTGGACATTCTTCCCCGTTAGATTGGGGGACTTACAGACTTGGAAACAGCATGTACGGCATCTTCTACCTCATGTTCGCCACCTTTGCCCAGTTCTTCGCTACAACCTACGGGTTCAAGGCTGGGGTTGGCGGTCTGGCTTATCTCGGCCTGGGTGTTGGATTCCTTATTGCCACCATCACAGGAGCAAAGCTCGGTGATGCTATCTACCAGAAGGTCCGCTCATTTGGCTCGTATCCAGATGATATTCTCACTCATACCCCCTGCTAGTTGACGGCAAGGAACGGCGGCGTCGGTACACCCG
This sequence comes from Ephemerocybe angulata, assembly GCA_013368325.1. Taxonomy (NCBI): domain Eukaryota; kingdom Fungi; phylum Basidiomycota; class Agaricomycetes; order Agaricales; family Psathyrellaceae; genus Ephemerocybe; species Ephemerocybe angulata. Next base: position 409,648 of record JAACJK010000117.1, read on the forward strand.
AGATGCGTATCCCTGGTCTTTTCTTCGGGTCTTTCTTCGTCCCTATCGGCCTCTTGTGAGTTCTAAGTAACCTTTTCAAAAGTTCACGGACTAAACTATACTTTTAGCTGGTATGGCTGGTCTGCAGACAAAGCTTTGCACTGGATTATGCCCATTATCGGCTCAGGCATCTTCGGCTTCGGAATGATGACAACCTTCCTGCCTATCCAACTGTATCTCGTCGATTCATTTGAGTTCGCTGCAAGCGCCGTCGCCGCCTCTGCTGTATGTTTTTTTAACTCCTCCCGCCTTAGCATGTACTGATGATGATGCCTTTCAGCTCTTCCGTTCGCTATTGGGCTTCGCGTTCCCTCTCTTCGGAAAGCAGATGTTCGATGCCCTCGGCCTCGGCCCAGGAAACTCAGTATGTTGCATCTTTTTTTCTCTCGTGCGGCGAATCCATATCTAAAATATCTGCAGCTCCTTGGTGGAATTGCTATCGTTTTGGGCATCCCGTTCCCCATCCTTCTTTGGTATAAGGGTGCAGCACTGCGCGCCCGAAACCCATTGACTGCTAACCGTGGATCATAAATTAGAAATTGCTTGAGACCTATTGTCCCGATGCTCTCCAACCCCTCATAGATTGGCACTAGTAACCCTTGACGTGGATTTGACGACCATCATCCTGCATATCTTCTCATTTGGCATCAGCTCCGTCCGCACTGCAATCTGCCCGCATTCTTGGCTTCATCAGGTTCCGCTTATTGGTTTTTGTATACCCTACACACATAGTAATTGCACTATCAGTCACTCGTTCACCTAGCTTTGAATTTGAGGAAAGTTTCCCGCAAACATGGCTAGGGCCGCAGGACAATGGGCAAAGCTCGCACCCCACCACGCGGCGACAAGCAAGCCTAAACACACGTGTTGCGATGAGGGCGCACTGGACTATTCTTGAACTTCGACCACAACGTTCTGGCATTCAGCTGGGCCCTTTGTCAAGCTCGCATACCCACACAGGACCTCCGAGGTAGCAGATAGTGGTAATGATAGGGGCCACCAGCTCACTGGCGATCTTCGAGGGTCTTCGTGGATCCTGGTGAGTTACCGACATTTGCTTCTGAACCTACCATTTCAAATATATGGCCCTGATTCCGGACCAGATTCTCGTATCCGCCGTCCCCGATCTCCCTTTCCCCTTCTTATCTACCACACACTCAATGCGCAGGTGGCAATGCAATCCACGCAATCGAATTATCACCAGTTATCTATCATGATCGTCCTGTAGTTATCCTCGGGGAATTATCCGGCAACCTCGACAATCAAGGATTCTGGAAGGGACCCAGAAGCATGAGCTCAATTGCACCTTGTAAGATTTGGGATCTTCCCTTTGTTCTTCGTTCCTAATGATGGGTTAAAGCTAGACTTGGTCTCGAAGAGGTGAATGTGTTCCTAGGTGTTCGAACCTAGGGAAGGGAGGTGCCTTGAGTGACGTTAGGGCTGCCGTGCTTCTGCGAGAAACAGCCCCTCGTGGCCAGGGTCCGATCGCCCCATACTGTGAGCGGAGGTACGAAACCTCACCTCATTTCGCAACTTCGGGCCTCATTGACCTTGTTTGGTACTTAGTTGCCGGGGGCCTGTTGCTGGTGTCTGGATTCTGAAGACGGAGTTCGTGCTTCGGCTACGCATGTTCCACTACTTCAAACATTAAATATCCGCGCCAAGCTAGCTCGCTGTGGCGTCCAGCATGGCTCGCCAGAAGGAAAGCGAGGGCCGCTTGCTATATGATCTGAAATTCCTAACCAAGCATAATATCTCTCAAATCCCTTATATCAAGGCGCCCGACCACCGTTTCGCCGTACACGACAATGCCAATGTCCTTCCACCCCCTTCCTTCGTCTCCAACCCTCTCGACCAACAACGGTCCACGAGCTCCACCTGAAATCATCGATGCCGTTCTCGATGAACTCGCATCAGACAAGAAAGACATTGAGTCTTTTCACACCTTGTTGCGGTGTTCGCTGGTTTCCCAGCACCTTTCTTGGAGATGCCGAATGCATATCTTCCAAGAGATCAACTTGGGCTGGTCGAAGGATGCCCTGAGATCCCAGGACTCACAGGGACTCACCAGTGGTACTGTGTCCGGTCTTGTCGATCTGCTCTTCGACAACCCATCCCTTTCGGAGCAGATTCTCTCCCTCAGGATCAACCCAGCATTCTACTATTACAACCCCGGCCGAGGCGACTTGTGCGATAACCTCTCCACGCTACTCGAACAATTGCCCAACCTTCGAACGTTCGCCCTCACCTCCGGCTCCGACCCTGACGCCGCTTCGCTGCCCTGGAGCTGGTTCCCCGTCGTCGCGCAGTCCGCAATAGAAGCATGTTGCGCTCGACCCACCATCAAATGTGTCGAGTTCCGTGGATTCAAGGGGTTCCCGACGAATCTCATATACACCTGTTCATCGTCCTTAACCACACTTTATCTCTCCCGTACCATGTCACTCTCAACTGGCGACCCAATGGAGCAGAATCAAGTGGAACATGCGGCAAATGGCGGCCCCCTTCGAAGGCCACCATGGTCGTTGGAGAGCCTTGTCTGCGAAAATGCACTCCCGCTACTCCGGCCAGCGATTGACGATGAATCCAACCCGCACGACAGTCCATTTTCAAGTCTGCAGCATCTGAATGTCGCCATCCTGACTTATAGCGATTCGAGACTTATTGCACCTTTACTTCGGCAATCTGAGGGGTCCATGCGAACCCTCGAAGTCTCCTTTAGCCTCTGGACAGGTGAGATGCATGCTCTTCTTTTCACTCCGACTATATTAACAGTCCTTCCCTCCGTATCACAGGCGCGTCGACTTTCGAGACAAACTGGATCCACCTTCCCCACCTTCGTCGCCTGCACGTCGCCGTATCCTGCACCCAAGTGCAGAACGACCTCCACTTCCCCAACGATGTACCAAATCTCATATATGACGTCGTGTACGGTCAGACCTCCATCAAATATCTAAGCATTCACACCACATGCCAGATGGTCTACGTTCCACCCCCACCCGCTGGACATCAGAGTGTGCTCAATGGCGATGAAGGCTGGAGGCGTCTGGGCGATAGGCTCGCAAGCGAGGCTTTTACCAATCTGAGCATGTTCCGTGTTTCGCTCTCGGTCTTCTTGGTCCAGCAGGACGGGGCGTCGGAAATTACGCGGGGCGCCTGTGAAGAGGTCGAGGAGTGGCTAACACGAGACGTTATAACGCGATTTGAGAGACCGGGCAGGAGCCTTAGTACGGCCATCTGCGTCCAATCGCTCCGCGAGCTCTTCCATGCTGCGTAGAGGATATGAACTAGCAACTTTCCTATCTGGGGAGTTGGGCGATGTTATCTGTGAGTGTGACTCCACATTCCCTCCAATCATAGACTTATCACTTACGGCGTTCTGAGCAGCTTGTAGACTAAATTAACGGGCACTCGGTTGTTACGGACATCAATTAAACTAATTGCAACGTGTGCGAGGTTGTTTTGCCCATTTTGACTACTTGCTGTCTCGTGTCTGCGAACGTGGCTCGACTCATCTTACTTCCCGTGTCAAGGTCTCATGATCACTCGTCACAGCGGGGAACTCATTCAGGGCGGCGTACGAGAGGCCTGGATTGAGATTGTCTTATGTCATCTTTTTCTCTTCTCCTCTCAACGTCCACTACCCGCCGGGTGCTAACGATGATGGCTTATTCTTTCGATATAGAAACAGGTCTTTCCATCCTCCGAAATCAGCTGCGGTTCAAGACAAGATGGGCGGGTATAAAGTAACAATTAAAGGGCGTTAAACATTTGAAGGGACTTACCTCCAGCCTCCCCATTCTCAACGATGAAGATCCTCCAGTTTGGCATTCTCCTGCTCCCGGGGTATCAGTGGCTTAACATCGCTGGCCCAGTCGACTACCTCAACCAGCACACATAACACATGCTGAACGGGATTGCCCCAGAAGCTGCAGCGAAAGCTCCCAACATAAATTGGCACTACATCTCCAACCTGGATAACCTCGATCCCGTCAACGCTACCTCCGGTCCTGCACAAATCCCCACCACCACATTCAAGACGAGTCCCCGTCTTGACTACCTTTTAGTTCCTGGAGGAAACCCAAACTACCAACTCTCCAACCAGACCACGACCTTCATCAAGACACAGCTCCCAGGGCTCAAATCCCTCCTCACGGTGTGCACAGGGTCCATGATACTGGCTCATACGGGGATTCTGGACGGCATCCACGTCGCGACCAACAAGTACGTCCTGCGATTTAGCGCCCAGGTCAAGGACTTTGAGAAGTACAAGAAAGTCAAATGGGTGACAGATAGAAGATTTGTGGTGGAAGGGAAGATATAAAATTCTGCGGGGATCACGTCGGGGTTGGACCTTGCTGCTGAATTCGCTCGAGTTCACTTCGACCCGGCTGTGGTGAAGGTGGTGGCTGAAATTGCGGAGTAGAGTACAAGCCGAACCCTGCCAAGCCTGATCCGTTCGCTTAATTACCTTCTCGATGGTGTTAAACTGGAGTAGAAGAAGGCTTCGTCGCAGAGGATGATTGGCGATGGGGCGGACCATCGCCGACGCCACCTCGAACACTGAGTGGGTCTGAATTATAATAATGGGAATGGGGTTGCAATCGTTTGTAGGGTGTCTTCCATTGCCGGCGTTTAATTTAGAATACCTCTTCAGCTTTGCATGTTCCTATTTAATCTATCTTTATATGATTAAGTATGCGTGCTAGGTAGGCAGTATGCTTATCCTCCGCTCTCTCAATTCTCAATTTCCTAGACGACGGGCGGTTGTGAGGGACGTCGATCATCCGGGGGCGGAGGTGACCAATTCGGGGTCGGAATGTTCCAAAATAGGGTGCTGATCAATCCAATACATTATACCAGTCTGCGGCGGCTTGTCTTGGTTCCCTGTACTCCACCCAATTCTATTCATACACCCTCCCCCGAAAATTGCTGCGTATTGTTGAAGCGTATGGCTTATTTTCTTCCGCTGCCCGCCATGGTATATAAGGGGGGATTCCTTCTCAATTTCACCACCTTTCGCCACTTTTGTTTGTGCCGTCTACCAGCTTATTCTTCCCTACCGTTTATCCCTCTTTATTGCTCGCCATGGCCCGCTTCTCTGCTATTCTCTCCTTCGTTTGCGCTGCCGCTGCCCTTCAGGGTGTAGCAGCTGCTCCCAGGCCTTCCTCCCCTCCTTCAGCGTCCATCGGACAGCCTTCAGGCGCCCCTCTCAACGGCACATCCGTCTACCCATCCCACACTAGGTAAGTCCTCCCTCGCCTCTGGACTAGATGAACGATACTTACGCATTACTTGTAGCGTGCATGCCCAGCCCTCTGGCTCCGCGCATCCTTCGGGATCCAACGGCACATCCGTCCACCCATCCCACACTAGGTAAGTCCTCCCTCGCGTCTGGACTAACATGAACGATACTTACGCATTGCTTGTAGCATGCATGCCCAGCCCTCTGGCTCCGCGCATCCTTCGGGATCCAACGGCACATCCGTCCACCCATCCCACACTAGGTAAGTCCTCCCTCGCCTCTGGACTAACATGAACGATACTTACGCATTGCTTGTAGCGTGCATGCCCAGCCCTCTGGCTCCGCGCACGCGCATCATTCGGGATCCAACGGCACATCCGTCCACCCATCCCACACTGAGTAAGTCCTTTCTCGTCTCTGGACTAACATGAAAAATACTTACGCGTTACTTGTAGTAGGCATGCCGAGCCCTCTGGCTCCGCGCATCATTGGGGATCCAACGGCACATCCATCCACCCAACCCACACTGAGTAAGTCCTTCTTCGCCTCTGGACTAACATGAACAATACTTACGAGTTACTTGTAGAAGGCATGCCGAGCCCTCTGGCTCCCCGCATCATTCGAAATCTGGAGAAGGGTCTTGGTCCGCGTCTGCAACGCCATCTGCTGTGACCCACGCCGGCTCGAACACCACCCACCCGACTGCTTCGGCTACGCGATCCAACAGCGCTGGTGCCACCCACGCCACCTCCACGGCAACTAAGCCCACCACTTCCGCCGCCACAAACGGCACCCATACCTCGACGTCGACTTCATCCGCGGATGTCCAGGCCTATCTCAGCGCGCACAACGCTTGCCGTAAGAAGCACGGCGCCGCCGACCTAACCTGGAGCGACGAGCTCGCCTCTGCAGCGCAGAAGTGGGCCAACAACTGCAAGTGGCAGCACTCCGGAGGCGCTGTCGGGCCTTATGGCGAGAACCTGTCGGCTGGAACCAACCTCGATATCGCTGGCGCTATCAAGATGTGGACTGACGAAGAATGTGAGTGTCTGCCTTTCTTCGGGATCTGAAAGGAATAGTTGGTTAACGTCTATGTCCCCTCCAATCTATTTAGCCCAGTACAACCCGTCCAACCCGCAATACTCTCACTATACGCAGGTCGTCTGGAAGAGCACCACCCAGGTCGGCTGTGCCGTCGCGACCTGCAACGGCTTGCTTGGTGGAAGTGGTGCCGACAAGTTCTACGTCTGCGAATACAACCCTGCTGGAAATGTCATTGGGAAGTTCGCGGAGAATGTCCAATGAGAGCACTCTCCAGTAGAGTAGATTCATCTGCGATGGGTTTCTGTATCTCATGTAGTGGCGTTTATGGTGATTTGAATGAAAATCTGTGATTTTCCTTCCTTCATGTGTATTCTCTATCCTCGAGCTTCGCATCGTCAAGTTTCGTATTGAATGGTGACTTTCAGTAGAGGAAGTCTGGGTATGAATATGAGAAGGAGTTGGGTGTGGATTTGCGCTCGAAGCCGTCTGGGACATGATATAGGCAGGCTAGATCCTTCGTACATTCAAGCCTCAGCATCATGCTATCACGTTTGACACCTATCGAGCTCACATGCAAGCAAGGAAGACCGGAGATTGGGGTGGACGGTGGACAAGTCACAGAAGGAGTGGGCAAGCGGCTTCATCCCGGCAACTAACCATTGCTGGCCTGATCCAGCCTTCCAAGGGCGTTTCGGGACTCGGGAGTTCCACGATCGTTGTCTCTTCCCCCCCATTGTCCAAGTCCACCTTGAAACCCTTCGTTCACATTTCACCCGTGTTCCAATATCACTGGTCAGCCCCCCAAAAAAATACCGTAGTTTTCGCGGTGGTTTGGAAGCATGACGCATAATATTTGATTTCCTTCAAGTTGTGCACCCGAGCCAGTGAGGATATGTAAGTCGTTTCCCCGACTCTCTCGGATGATGAAACTTTGTTGACAGATACCCCACTGCACATTGCCTACTCCCTTCTCGTAGGACGCAATAAACGTCAGTGAGAGGTGGGAGAGATCAGGCGTCATCATTGTTACGTGTCCACTTAGAGCTCAGCGTTCCACTGTACTGTTATTCATCGGCTTACAGATCGCTGAGTCGACGCTCAGGAATTCCGCTCCTGGGCGCGGGGTACAAATAGTGTCGGGTAACTCCCCAGCATCCGCCCGTATCACCTTCCTCGCAGATATGCTCACTGCATCTGGAAAAAGCCTCGCCCTCCTACTTCCATGGGTTCTGCTCGGCCTTCAAAGCCCAGATTCTGCGGCTCCAGCAGATGTGGACTCTCAGTCCACAACCTCTAGCTCAGCCGTACCCATCGTGAACCTAGGTTATGCCCAATACCAAGGTGTTCCAAACACCAAGGGAAACACCGATTTCCTGGGAATCCGGTACGCCGCCCCTCCTGTTGGTGAGTACTCTCTCTACTTCGCGTCCGACTGTCCAGTCCACTGATCCTGCCACTCCTAGGCAACCTGCGCTTCCGAGAGCCTCAAGCGCCGGCCGCAGTGAAGGGCGTCCAGGTAGCTAACAAGCAGCCAAACATATGCTCTCAAGGGGTCTTCGGTACAAACTCTGTTAGTCCTTACCGAGGGTCGAACTTCACTGGGACCTCTACCTCGCTCACTGAGCGAGATGTTGAAATTCCACCCGTTTCCGAAGATTGCCTTTTTTTGAAGTGAGTCGCGCCATGCTCAGCAAGTTCTAACGTACGGAACATAACCTCCGATCTAGCGTCGTCGTTCCTGGGACAAATATAAAATCATCTACAAAGCGGCCGGTTGTCGTCTGGATTCATGGGTAGGCCCCTCGCTTCTATGTGTTGTAACCTACTCATCTAGTGTTTCAGTGGAGGTTACGGCCAAGGTTCTGCTTCTTGGACGGGGTTCTCCTCGGGCGCTTATGATGGCAACGACCTCGTCAAGATCTCCGACGGGAAAGCGGTGGTGGTGTTGATCCAGTATCGTCTTGGCCTGCAAGGTTTCCTCGCAGGGGAAGAAGTAAAGAAGAATGGAGCTCTAAATGCCGGCTTGCGTAAGTCGATGCCCTAGCCCATGTTCTTACAATGGATGACACTTACTGTGCTACAGTGGACCAGCAATTCGCTTTAAAGTGGGTTCAAAAGCACATCTCTAACTTCGGAGGAGATCCTGGGCAGGTCACCATTTGGGGAGAGTCAGCTGGTGCGTCTTACCAATTTACCACCTTCATCTAATCGAAGATTCTGAATGCATTGTAGGTGCGGGCTCCGTCCTCCAGCAACTTCTCGCCAATGGTGGACAAACCCAGCCGCCTCTCTTCAAACAAGCCATTTTGAGCTCGCTTGCTGTCCCGCCGCAATTCAAATATAATGAGCGGATCCCTGAAGCAATTTTCAATGATGTCGCTACTCAAGCTGGGTTCGTGCTTCCACCTCAAATTTTCTGGCGTCCACACCTCATACTCATCTGAATCCCCTCTTCGCATATCTATAGGTGTGGCTCGGCGAGCGACAAACTTGAATGTCTCCGAAGCGTTGATTCAAGCGTTCTGGATGAAGTCCACAAGGCAGTGGACGCAGCAGGCTTTTTTGGAACTTTCACCTTCAGCCCCGTAGTAGATGGCACGTTCATTCGTGACCCGCCTCTCCAAGCTATCCAGCAGAAGAAATTTAACAAGGTCAGCCCTGCTCCACGATTGGGCATACATCACACCGTCTCACACCGTGTACCTTTTAGGCGAACATCTTGGCGCTCACGAACTCTGATGAGGGGACGCTGTTCACGAACCCTAACACCACGAGCACCGAGGATTACATCGCCAGCTTGTTGCCCACCCTTCCGAGCGAGCAGGTTAAAACTGCTGCCTTGCAATATGCCGGATCTGGGAGCGCGGCGGAGCAGGCTGCGTCGGTCTATGGAGAATGTGAGTTCCCTGCGCTCATGGTTAGCTTGAATATGCACCTCATCACCACTATTAGCCACTTTTATTTGCCCCACGTACAACTTGCTTCGCTCTTTGAACGGAAAAGTGTATAAAGTGAGTACCTTCGCTCCCATACTACGATAAGCGCGCTCAAGGCCATCTACCTCGCAGGGAGAGTATGCCGTTCCCCCAGCTCTGCATGGAGATGATCTCCCGTACTATTTCCCCGCGTACGTCCCTCTCTTATTCGTCCCCTTACACTGTATTCACAAACACGGCGCACCCGCAGCTCTTCGGAGACAGGCCCGACATTCAAAAATCCGGATTTCGTAAACACATTCGCCGGATTGTACCTCGACTTTGCGGTAACTGGGAAACCCAACGCGAACCGCCAAGGCTCCTTACTTCCTCCTACTTGGCCTACCTGGTCTGAGGGTAGCCCGAAACAGGTCGTATTCAATAGGACGGGCGACGCACCAGCCATTGCCCTGGAGAACTCCCCAGATACTTTGCTCGAGCGGTGCAGGTATGTCCGGGCTACTCCCTTCCGATTGTTACAGTCGCTCATTGTCAAAACAGGTACTGGGACAGCGTCGCAAATAGCATTGGTCACTAATATGGACACGAAGGGATGCTAAATACGACGACAGCTCCACCTGGTATCTATCTGTTAATGTCAGATACTTGCGAAGGCGTATCAAAGCACTGCAGAGCGTTCAGGTAGAAAATGGGCCGGTCAATTGCTATGGCTACAAATCCCAGTCACATCCCATACTTGTATTACACTGCAAAGCGATCTGGTACATGTGAAGTATATCATTCAACCAAACCCAGAATATATAACGAAACATAATATAAACAGAAAAGGAAGATAGCTACAACATGCGTCAATTCTAGATCATTATTACTTGAGCGCGAGAAGTCATAATAGTCGACGAAGGGAGGAGTGAGTGGGACCCAACACCTACATAATAATCCTCAGTCGCTCTCAATCCCCGACAGGTCACCCTCCTCCTCAACCCCAGTCGCCGCAGAAACAGCAGCATTCTCCTTCTCCTCGTCCGATTCTTCCTGCTGCTGTTTCCTCTTCCGTTTCCCCGCCGCCGCCGCCGCAGTCGTCCGTGGAGCCGCTGAGGCACGAGTGCTCTTCGCGCGTGGCTTGGGAGGAGGTTTGGCCTTGGTCGCTTTCTTTTTCGGAGTCGGGGATCGGGCTCTGTCGCTGTCGTCTTGGTCTGCCTCAGCTTCATCATCTTCCGCTTCGACTACCTTTGATGTTCGCCTGAGTGGCCAGGTATGATCGATTAAGAAAAGAAGGACTTGGGGGAGTTGAGAGGGGAGCTTACCGCGTTGCCGTCCCTCGACGTGTCCGCTTTCGTTCTTCTCCCCGTCCAGTTCCAGGCGTATGAACACGCCTACACACAAGCGTTCACCGCTCAGTACACAACCGTAACAAAAGTTTATCCACACTCACTTGGTCCCCTTCTTCTTCTGAGGCGTCGACGGCCTCTCCTCAGGTTGCGGAGTAGGCTCTTCGTCCTTCTCCTCTTCGTCCTTCTCCTCTTCGTCCTCCTCTTTATCACCCTCCTCCTCACCCAGGGCTTCGGTAGTAGCGGTTACCGCAGACGCCGTCTCGCCCGACGTACTCGCCCTCGACCGCGTCGACGTCCTCTCCGTCCCGCGACTTGCAGGCTCCTGCTCTCCCTCAACCTCATCACCCTCCCCCTCCCCATCAGGCTTAGCGGGCGAAGACGGCGGCGGCCTCACGGCCTTCACCCCGCCCTTGGGCGGGTCGACCGCGATGCACTCGTACACCTTGAGCACATCCTCCTCCTCGGCATACGCCGCAGGGTCCAGCTCTTTCTCTTTCAGCTGCTTCGCAAACTGCGACGCCACGCGGCTTTTGAAGCGCGCGAAGAGTTTCTCGTTGGCGGTGTTGTTGAGGGGGCATTGCTGTGGAGAAGGAGAAGGAAAGAAAAATGTGAGCGATGGTTGATCGAACGGAAGCTGGGGCTAGGGTTGTGCGTACGTCGGATAGGTAGGACACTAGGAGATCCAGTTTGTGGATGGATTTTGAATCTAGTTCAGCAGGGATGTGCAGTTGATTCAGGGTCTGACAGAAGGCTTTCTTGTCCGAGTCTACATACACAACGGGGTAATTAGATGACGTGTCTTAAGATGAGGCCGATATGTGCTTACCAGATCGGTCTTCGTCGTAGAGAGCGCTCAAGATTTGGATTGCGAGCTCAGCATGCGCGACGGGTTCGTCAGGGCTATGCTCGATCTGTGCACTATGATTCCACCAAAGTCAGTAACAAGGCCGGTGTCAAAAACAAAAGTTCACTGACATCTGTACAGCCTTGGCAGGATCTGTCCAATCCACGAGCATGAGGCCAAAGTCATAAGGCGAGATCATCTGTTGACCATCCTCCAGATCGTCGTGCATTTCCTTAGCCTGATCATACGCCAAAAGGTACATCTACCGCAGGAAAAGACGTGTCAGCGAATGCGGTCCCAAATGGAATAGGGCTACTACTACTGACCGACTGAACCCGACATTGATTCGCAGCCGAAGCGTACGAGTAGACGGGGAAGAAGTAGGACAGACATTGTCGCAGTTCCTGGTTGTCTGCCGTGCCGGGCGAGATGTAAAGCAGCGCCAACGTGACGAGGACATTGGGGTCGTTGATGATGCCTGCCAGCACGAGTTTGCAGATTCCAGTGCACAGCACGGCTTGAGCGGCAGGAATCTCTTCGTTCTGTAAAGTCTGGACAAGGAAGTTCGTAATTTGCGTCGCCTGCAATATCGCACTTGTTGTTAATATCTCGGTGCGATGGGAAAGGAGTGGAGACACACGATAGCTTCGGATTTCTTGAAGAATTCCTGGTCATACATGATCAAGAGATCGAGAGTAACTTTCAGAACCTGGACTTTTAGTTCTGGTGGGGCATTCTCGATTTGTCCCATGAAAAGCTGGAACGAGCGCAGCGCCATGTTCTTGGCAATAAGACAACACAGTCCGAGACTGACAAGTGCCTTTTCGCGCATTGCCAGTTCCTTGCGTTTAACTGAGGGGACAATCAAGTCCGCCAGGATACCTTCCAAGGTTGAGTTATCCTCGAAGCTCTTAATTATAATGCGTTAGATGAATGCCTAAGGATGTCGAGAGAGACACGCACCCCATTAACCCTTTCCAGCACCGCTGTGCAGAGCATAAGACAGCGAATATCAGTGATATCAGCTTCGCGCCTCTCTTCAGAGCTCATCGCGTCGCGGTCACGGGGCTTCCTCGCTGAGCGCCCGCCGCGGCTGATTGGCTCAGTCGCGGAAGATTGGTCGGGATCTTGGTCATCAAGCTAAAAGGTGTATAGTCAGGGAGAAGTGCGCATAATAAAAAGTGCACACTCACGTCGCCAAGAATGTTATCGACATCCTCCAATTCTTCGTTTTCGCGGAGCTCGACGATGATCTCGACAACGACACGAATCAGGTCGCGTTCTGAAGGCATGATCTCCTTCAAAACGTCAACGCAGCGCTCGATGAGGCTGGGAGGCAGTTGGGGATGGGCAAGCATCTCCTCTGCTCAGCGAGGAGTTGGTCAGCTCAAGTTCCTCTGAATGAGAGAAATCCGGTGACGCACTAACAACAGTGAAAACCTTTCTTCGCCCAATTTCGTCCATGTAGTCCAACTTGAGAGCCATACGAAGTAACTCTCCGAGAATGACTTCTTTCTTCGCCAACTCCTCCTCCAGCGCATCCTCGTCCTCATATTCATCGAGCCCAGCAGCAACGAGCTTTGCAGCCTCAATCTTTTGTAGGACATTCAGAAGATGGTTATACGCCTCTTGGAAAATGAAAGCAAAAGCGGTGACAACCGGCAATGCTGCTGCCTCCAGCCTCGCCTCATTCCCGTTCTTGATGCAGTATTCCACGAAAACTCGAGCCAAGACCGCCGATTCCGGCGTCAGATGTTGCCAGTATTGCTCTTCAAGATAGTCAGATTTAGGCTCGGAGCTTTCAGGAAAGACCTACCTGGGAAAACAAAGGCCTCTGGAATGTCGGGACGCGTGACGAATATCGAGATCAATGTGTCTACAGCTATAGCTTCGCCCGAACCGATGACGTCGAAGAGTGCGAGGAAGCGGATGAGGCCCTTCATGATACCGGCGTCATCGCCCTCCCAGCCAGCCAGGCTCCCATCTTGCGTACGCTCGTCTTGCTCTGCTAGGATGACGTCGAACCACTTTGTGAGGAGTTTTCCAGCTGCGACGCGTACTCCGGGTTCTCTGTCACCCAGACCATCCTTGATTACCTGCTCCCGCTGTACCAGCGACAGATGGCGGGGATGTCCAAGCTTCGGTAGCACCGCGGTATACATGATTTTACGCGTCGTCGTGTCTACGTCTCGCGTGCGTTTGAGGATGGTGTCGAGAGTCGCGGGGGTAAGGGGGACGTTGAGCAGGGACGCACGCCGAACTTCACTAAATAAGGCTTAAATATTGGTGAGTGGACCACGAAGTTTGGGCAACGCACGCAGCAGGGTCCGATGCCAAAACCTCCAGGAGGATATCCAAGACCGATTGTTCGCCTTCCTCTAGTTCGTCAGGGTCTTCACTACCAACGAGTTTGGAAAGTGCTGCCGCCGCGTGGGCCCTAATGAGCGTCTCCTTATCATTCAAGCGCTCAATTAGACCCTCTCGTAAAAGTCCGTATGTGTCGTCCCTGAACCTGTCAGCCACAGAGGATTGAATTACAGGCCCGGTTACTCACTCGAGGTCCCCGACATGCGAAATGAGCTCCGAGACGATATGGAGGCATCGGAACCGGGCGTTCTTGTTCTTTGCTTGGAATCCTTGAAGGAGCCAGCCTATAATCCTTGCGACGAACCTGGACGTGGTGGTTTCCGTGTCCTCCTCCTCCGATGAGCCTGCCTTCTCCTGCTCTTGCATGACTGCACCGGCCTTAGTCGGTCGACCGCACCAAAGACACACATCATAGTAAAAACATACCTTTCTCGTTTGAGTACTGAACGTACGACCCCACGAACTTCACGATCCGATCCGCGGCCGGTGGGCCCTTCTTCATGCCCAATATCCTGTTCAGCATATCCAAGAACGATTCGGCGAACGCCCGTTCTCCCGTGTACTTCGTAGAGACCGTCCCATTCTTCTTCTGCGTCTGTGTTAATACCGCCGCCGCTCGTAGGTGAAGTTTGTACAGAGCAACGCAGTTCTTCTTATGGTTCGCGAGTGAGGTTTGGACCTGGTCGAAGATCGTCGCAATGGCTTCGTGGAGGGATTCGAGGTCGATCGGCTCTTCCGGGGCTTTCGCCTTCGCCATGGTCGCTGTCGGGGGTGTCCGCCAGGCGAGCTCGTCGTTAGTAAAATGCTTGTCGGGGACAACACAACCGTGTCTGTTGATTGCCATCACCGCGCACGCGTTGTTGTGGCGTGTTTGAAGTCGATCACGTTGCCCTCCTCAATAGGGGCTTGCCACCGCGTTGCTTGGATTCGGAACCGAAAGTCCCTTTCTCCTAACTATTACAGCGGATCACAGTAGTCTACGTTTCCACCTAGGTTGTTGCCGGCCCACTTTCATTCAGACAAAGTGAGTTTCATCCTCGCATCAACAAACACGGAAACTCTCACCTCAAAGAACGGTTTGTACCTTCCCAGCGCGCCTAGAACAGACAGGGAAAGCACAAGCACCATCGACTGTGTCCCACCATCGAGGGCGGCGCCCACTGTAGCTGCAGTTGCGCGAAAGAGCTTTTGGTGGGCTTTTGCTAGCCAGCCTTGACACAGAATGGCGACAATCACTGTCGATAAGACAGAAGACGTGTTGCCGTACGTCATCATCGAGGATGCCTGAGGGATTGTGAAAGCCACGAGTAAGCTCAGCCTCATAAACTTGTATACATCTCACTCACCATAAATACGACAGGAAGCATCGTCACATTCCCGTTGAATATCCGAGAATGCGGGAATATCTACGTGATTGTAAGCAGCAGTCCGCGGCAAATTACATGGAAATCACCTTGTGCAGGGCAAACTGACCTCCGCTCAAGACAGCTCCAAACAGAAAGCTAAACGGCAGTATAGCGTATGATCTTCGAACGGTGTATAGTTCCTTCGCGAGAGCCCAGGTGAACGCCTCGCTATTCATTGTTTGCATGAGCTGTCCACTCCAGATGTGGAGGCCCGATGCCTTGACGAGCATGACGGCCTGGTTCCCCACGATCGACTCCATAACTCCTACATTTTAACGAATAAGAAGGTAGACCCAGTGGTAAACTTGCTGCTCTCTTGCCATTGTTAACCAGCCCACCTGTCTAATGTTAGACGGTTTCGATCTCACGACTCGGGAAATCACTCACCCAGCACCAATCCCCACAACATTGCAACAAAGGTCACCCTCGTTGGAATTTTCAAAAGGCTCCCGATTCTCGCTTGACTCGTCGCAAAGATACTGACAGCAATCGCGCTGTTCGACCACATAGAGAACTGCAATCGGCTGTGGGAGATATACTAGGAATGAAAACCAGGCTAATGCTTACATATAGGATATCTAAAGGTCTCCCGGGGAGTATGGCGGCGGCGACGACCTTCGTTGCGTGCTGAGATACGAATTCAACCCCGAGGTGACCATATATCGCTGTCGCAGCTGGCTAGTAGCCACTGGATATCAGCGGATGCATATGTAGTATTTCTTGGTGTAAGCTTACGATTGCAACCACACCAAGAGCGTGGGCTATCAGGAGCGACGGCGTTGATAGGTGTAAGTGCTGTCGCAGTACGACTGTCATCCCTATACGTCCATCATCGCCATTTGTATCTATCAGTTATTCGGTGGGTACTACTTACCTGAGAAGAAAGCCAAGAAAATGAGAATAATGTACCACCATGGCGGGGTGTTCTGTAGGAGAAATAAGATTAGACTTGAAAAGCTGAAGGTAATCTATACCGTGGCCACCCACCCATAAAGCCTGCTGTTTCTCGACGGACTTCCCATTCTCGGCCTTCGAAGACACGAAGGGCCAAACAGCTCGTACTCC
The DNA here is from genome assembly GCA_013368325.1 of Ephemerocybe angulata. Classification (NCBI taxonomy): domain Eukaryota; kingdom Fungi; phylum Basidiomycota; class Agaricomycetes; order Agaricales; family Psathyrellaceae; genus Ephemerocybe; species Ephemerocybe angulata. The sequence continues at coordinate 425,925 of JAACJK010000117.1, forward strand.
AACGAAAAGCCCGATATGTGTGATCAAACTCCCAGACTAAGACGACGATCAGTCCACAAGATAGAAAGGATAGAAAGCAAGAGAAGCAATGAAGACGAACAGCAATGTTGCCGGTGATACTCGTCCAGATGGCCGAAGAAGCCAAGTTTGGCAGTCCGGCTTCCTTGAGAAGACCCGGATCAACCGTTAAGCGCGCGTCGAGTATCGCGCTCTGGTTATAGATCCCGCCTTCCGTGTTGAACAGTGTCGTCGCTATCATGGGAAACTCTGTTGCCTGTGGTATTAGCCGTTATCAAGGGGTCACTGCTGGAGACAGGTGAATGGCATCTTACCCTCCATGTATTTGAATAATACAGTCCCATTACGGCTCCGTAACACAACAAGTATCCAACCCACACATTTACTGCCGGTTGCACGGTTAACAAACGTCTTTAAGAGAGCGTATACGCCAACCTTGATATACCAGCGGAAGTTCGACACTCCTACCAGAAATAAGTGCTGGAATGACAACCCGAGACAAAAAGCACGTACGAGGCACCGATAAACTGCCAGTCCAAAGAGACCCCAAACAATCCCAATCCCTCATTCCCACTGGCTCCTCCAAACAAATCCGTAAACGTCCTCCTAACCTCCCTAGCCGCATGCTGTGTCGACAAACAAAAGACGCTGACGCCAGTGAGGAGTGGGGCTACATAGCCCGGAAGAACCTCGTAGAGGAAAGCCGCTCCAAAGCTATATCCAAAGAGGCGGACGGGGAGGCTGAAGTTAGCCTCTGAGTGCGAGGACGGACTTGGGCTGTGGTGAAGCTCTGAATATCATCAATATACCAGCATCGAGATGTTCGCGATGTCGATATCAGTAAGTACCTCTGAGCAGGGAGAGCACAGGGAGCGTGACGGGAAAGACAAGGTCGGGCGACCAGAAATTGGCGTAGACGTCAAATAGTCCAGCAACGCCAACCCTTGTTATAATCCATTGTCAGCGTAGTTTACCAATGAGATATAGAACGAATCTACACACCCGAACCCAGTCGTAGCAAAGATCCCGAGCGTCGCTGTCATCCAGTTGACCGGTGCTTCTGTATAGTACAACTAACACAAGCATCAATAGCCTTTCCTCCACGCACACAAAATCTTTTCGCGCCGCTCACCTTCTGCACAGCGAACGTCTGAACCGCCAAATTACCCTTCGCAGCAGAAATCGCTATCATAGCCGCCACCGCATGCTATACCCCAACCTTGAGCGCACGCAACAGAAGCGCACCAAAGATAACGAAAACGCACCTCCTGCACCCCAAACGCCCGTCTCGGCGCACAAGGAAACGCCCACTCCCACCCCAGCCCCATCACATACACCAGCAGCACCAAAAACGGACTACTAACCGACGCATACACCGGCTTGAACACAAAGACCTAAAGCACAAAGTCCCCTTTCAGCATACGGTCAACGGGTAATAAGGCAATCAACCATGTTCAGTATGGTACTGTATATGCGTACCTGGTAGATAGCAGCCGCCAAGCACCCCACAAGAGACCCGATTATAAATGGCCGTACGATTCCTATGCTTGGTGCGCCCTCCGTTTCGACCCCAAAGAAGCAGCTGGAGTCTAAGTTAGGCCCATCTACAGCGGGCTCCCAGAAAAACCCGTTCGCCGGGCCTGTTGGGATATGCAAGAACGCCGGTGAAGGAGGGCCGCCAGTGCCTGCTTTTTCAGTATCCATGTTATCGAGGGAACATGTCCGCGGCTTCTCCGAGCTCCCTTCTCCCCCGTCCTGTACAACACTTTCCGTTACCACTTCCATCACCCCTCCTACACATTGTGTGGATGCTGCTGAAGGAGGGTCTACCCTCTTGACCACCTCCAACTCCACAACCTCAACAGCTTCCATATGTAAAGTCGCGCCTAGAATAAAGAGCAACAAAGTCAAAGAAAGACTCGAGAGTAGAGGAAAGCAGATATGAGCGAACAATCGAGCCCCACTATTCCACCCCTCTTATCTACCCTCACCCACCCTCCTCTTCTCCACCAAAACCCACCACAACCAGAATATACCTCAATGGAATGAACGCAGACACCTAAAGATCGATCACCTCGAAGCCAAGCGCCCTTCCCCCCCTCTTATCTAATGCCGCCCGCGCAACCACCATTCCAACTAACGGGACGCAGAACGGACGATGAAGAGACAGATCCAGAGCTATCCAGAGATGATGCATCTAGGCAGCGATAACGCGAACACCCAATGTACGGCGATCTCGACTGGGCATCCCTCTGCGCGATTAACGCTGCCCCTCGAAGTCCGAGTCCAATGCGAGAAGCCGTCCGCGCTTGGGGATCGGCGGACGTCCAACGAAGCCCCATTCGCCTCCGTCGCCCAACCAACCAACGTGCTCGGGGGCGCAGAACAGAGTAAGAAACGGGGTGGCTTCAGCGAGCATTCGATTCGCGAATAGTGCATCATCATCAGAGACGAGCAAGATGAATGAAGAGTTGGATAGATGGAGGGAGAACCGCACGTACGGCGGCCGGCGCGCTGTGAGCCTATAAAGACCGTACATCCTCGGTAGGCTAGGCGAGGACTCGGAGAAGGACCCCCTTTCGAATTTCCTGCCGGCCGATCTGAGGGTATCGCCAATAAAAACCGCTATGAATTTTGAGAAGGGCGATGAATAGATAATACGAAGTACACAACATAACGTGGAGAAGAAGCCAAACAATTTGGCGCTGAAAGAAGGTGCCGCCGCATCCTTTCTAAAGATAAGAACCAGCCATCCAGCCAGCCTAAATCTCACTCAACCTCTAGTTGGTCTGAGCTCCAACAGCCTAAAGAAAGAAGGGGGAGGGGAGGAAAAAAAGAAGTTCCAAGTCAACAACACCGTCCTACAACGCTATCGCACACACTAATGTTAATTACTCACAAGACGCTTCAAATGCTCCATAAACACCTGCAAACTGACATCGTCAGTGAAGATGGCCTGGCCTTGACCCGCCGCTGCTCCAGGTCCACTGCCATACATCGACGCCGACATATGCGTCGTCGAGGGGTTCAGCTTCGACAACAGGAAACGCGCTTGACTGCCTCCCTGGTCGCACACAATGTACCGCGGAATGGGGAAGCGGTCCACGAGAAGGTCCTACATACACCCATCCATCCAGAGAGATGGTTGGTTACGTCAGTCAGTCAGTCAGTCCGTCCGTTAGTCTAGCTTTCTTTAGCAAGGCTAATTAATGATTATCCTTACCTGAGCATCAGCCACGGGCAGCTCCAAGAGCTCCTTGAAGTTTTCGTAGCCTTCCTGTTCTTGATACCCCTGCTTTCTCCATTGGGCCACGAGCTCGCCGTGGAAGATGAGGATGTGGAAGAAGGTATCGAGGAGAAGGATGACATCGTGTTTGATCGAGACGCTGTCGAGGAGAACGGGTTGCGGCGGCGTATCGAACGTGTACGACATGAGGGTAGGCTGGATCATAATCAACGAATTGTTCACGTCTTCTTCGTTTATAACATGTCTATACCACAACAGAATCGTTAGCATGTAAGTCCCAGCTCGACGACCGACTCGATTAACTTACCGATAGAAGGCAGTCTCATCGGGCGAGTTGTTGAACACCTGCAGGAACTGGCTTCGGCGCAGATGGAACATGAATTGAGGATAGATGCTGAAGTTATCCGTCAGTCGGAAGCTCGTGGGGTCTTCCTTCCTGTAGTCCGCGAACTTCTGGCACAGACGGATAAGCATACGATCCAGCCACCTAAGCACATCTGGGCTATCGTCGATCTCGGCCTTGAACACCGCAATACGTGCCATCAACACCGCGGCCGCTTCCTGATCGAAGGACGCAGCGATGCTGGGCGATCCAGCCTCCGCAAAGTTGCGCGCAATGGTGGTGACACGTAGACGCATCTGGCCCGAAGAATGCTGGTAGTGCGTCACGAATTGGATCAGGCCTCGTGAGCCCTGTTGCAGGGGTTGCCCCGCGGGGGTAACGACCTCGAAGTAGACACCAGTTGCGGTGTGAGGGGTGAGGGTGTTGATTTTCCACGCCGAGGTCTGGCCTATGCCGATCTCGGTTTCACCGACGCAAGGCGATTTCTTGCCAGCAGAAATACCGTGTCCAATCATTCCGGATACCTTCAGCTCCTTCGTCGTCTGCCAACATAGGCTTAGTGGCGGAATGGAACACATAGAAAGGACAGCGTACCTGAACGTCGAAAGTGGCGTTAAAGCCCATCTGCAGGTTACCCTCCTCGTCCTTGTTGAAGAGTCTCAGGAAGCTCTGCTTGAATATCGAGGTGGCGAACGAATCGGACAGCACGATGACACCGTTTGTCGAGTTGGGAAGGGATTTCATCTCTTGCAAGCCGACTTGATCCAAGCAACCAGCGAAAAGGTCGACGACATGGCCGTTGTTCGACACCCGCCTTGCCAAGCCTTCGTAAAACTAAGGAAATCATCAGTGTTTGCTTGCAACACTCAAAAGCCAATATACTGACCTTGATCGCCCGCTTGTAATGCTTCGCGGAATCTCGCTCAATGTCGTGGTGGGATCGAATGGGCTCCTTCAGCTCGTTGCTCACGACCATACCGGGTCCCTCGGTAGCTGGGCCTCCAGCGAACAGCATAATGCGTCCTCCGGTATTGGGGAAGGCGGTTTCCAAGAGACCGACCGCAACAGTGAGTGCTACACCAGTGCAGCGCAAGGCACGCTTGTCGTTGGCGACGGGCCATGGATCCCTCGTCAGAGACTCCAAGATCCCGGTGAGCTGGAATTCGCACTGGGAAACAGGCATCAAGAATCGGGCTGCGCCGAAGGATTGCTGAGGCAGAGGTTGGCCAGGGCGGGGAGCGGCACGGTTTTGAGAGGAGAGTCCGAGCATTTCCTGAATCTGCTTGGGCTGGTATTCCTTTCCACCGCGGAAGACATAGGATTTGCTGCATTCCGCGTATCCGATTTCGTGGACTTGGGTCTGTTGACGGCATTCAAGGATTGAAACACAGTGGCTGATAACGCGGTACTCACCATCGTTCCGTAGGTGATCAAGCCAACCAGGGCGTATGGAGGGATCAGACTCAGACTGACGACGATAGCATCACGGAGGGCCTTGAGGTCATCTTCGTCCAGGCAAGTATCGACGACGAAGAGGAAGATGGGTGGGACCTGGGCGGGTCGGCTGAGGGTATATTCAATGGTGGTGTATTTGGGAAGCAGCTCGGCGGGGAGGTTGGTATTGGTGATATCTTTGTAGTGCGGGGGGAATGCGTTGCGGGAAAGGCAGAATGGGCAAATCCAAAGCTTGCCGCGGATGTCGATTTGGCTGGTGCACTGTCAGCGTCGGCGGCAGCCTCTCGAAGTCGACACGGGCTCACCAGTAGGGGTTCAGGATCGCGCGGCACGGCGCTTTGCAGGCCACGGGCTCGTAGAGAACCGGTGCAAGATCTTCTCTGATCTTGAGGGGCGTATAGAGGGCCGAGATAGGCACGACCGTCCGTGTAGCCTCGATTCGCGAAGATGGCCAGACGTTCCACGACAATCTAACGCCTTTTCATTGCAATTTGAGTATTATCCGGTGCAAACAGGGGCTCTTTTCGTACCATCGCGCTCCTCGACGTCTTCAAAGTTCAGCATCGTCAATATGTCGCCGGGAAGAAATGCAATGACGGCCTCCCCTGACAGCCACGTAGGTTTCCACGCAGATACCAAACAATGCCAAATACCCGGGCACCGCCCTCACAGGCGCCTACGAGCCTGGCGCTTCTTCCTTCTCAACTACCAATGCGCGATCCTCTGACAGTCAGGCCTCGACTCATGCCGTGGAGCTTCTGCGGCTCGAGAGCTCAGATGCCGTGAAAGGCTTTGCAAGCAAGCCCACCGGACCCAATGACGCAGTCCACCGGTGACCTCAGAATACTATGTATCTGGACCTTTGGCCGCTTCCTTTGTTCGACAGGCTGCCGGCCGACAGGACGCGTGGAACCTGTGTGCAGTCTTCTGTTATATTATTAAGACGACCCTTCACAGTATGACTCCATGCTTCGAGGTCTAGATAACGGCTCCGAAGGAGTATTCCAGGGCTTACTTCCTGCCGGAGGTCGTATTCCACAAGTCAATGGAGGGGCCTCTCGGAGTATAAGAGGGCGGTAGATTCGATCATCGACAGTAACATTCGGTTCCCCTGCCTCACATTGTCAGCATAACCTCCACTCTCCAAAACCATGTCAAAGCCTGCTCCAACCCCCACCAGAACGATGCCCTACGGTAGGTGTAGCGCTCCTCATCCGATCGATCGCCGACGCTCATCTTTCCCCTAGTTCGCATCGGAAAGTCGGGGCTCAAGGTATCCAAGATCATTCTCGGAACCATGTCCTACGGCTCTTCCGAGTGGCAGTCCTGGGTCATCGACGACGAAGAGGAATGTCTCCGGCACGTCAAGATCGCGTATGACGCGGGTGTAAACGCGTTCGACACTGCAGGTGTCTATTCCAATGGCCTCTCCGAGATCTACCTCGGGAACGCGATCAAGAAGCTCAACCTTCCTCGCGAGGAAATCGTGGTCATGTCCAAGGTAAATTTCTTGTGTTTCTTCATCTCCTTCCTCTACTGATCGTTGGTCTCTCTGAAAGGTTTTTGCCCCCGTTGGTAGAGAGATGTCTCACTTCTTCTTCGCACCCGACCCACCGTCCTCTGAATACGGATATGTCAATCAACATGGTCTGAGCCGCAAGAACATTTTCGACTCCGTCAAAGCAAGCTTGAAGAGGCTGCAGCTTGACTACATTGACTTGTTGCAATGTGCGTACCTTCCGCCATGTCCTTCGCATTATTCTTGCTAACCACGACTTCGTAGGCCATCGTTTCGACCCTGAGACACCAATTGAAGAGACGGTAAGCATATCACTTCACTGGCTCTTGGCGTTCGGTATCTGATTCTAGGTTCACAAAGATGCGCGCACTTCACGACGTTGTCCAGGCTGGGTACGTCAGGTACATCGGCATGTCTTCCTGTTTCGCATGGCAATGTACGCCCAAAACTCTATTCCCTCCCCGCTCCTTTACTGAACGCCCATGGCATCTCCAGTCCACGCAATGCAGAGTATGTACATACCCGCAGGAGAACCTGCACGTCCAATCATATACTAACACCTTTCCTCCCTCACCTGTTGAATAGACTACGCCATCGCCAACAACCTGACGCCTTTCATCTCCATGCAGAACCACTACAACCTCGTCTACCGCGAAGAGGAAAGGGAAATGTTCCCCACCCTCAAGTACTTCGGCGTGGGCGCGATCCCCTGGTCTCCGCTTGCTAGAGGGCTTGTGGCCCGCCCGTGGTCTGTGACGGAGGAACGTGGCACCAAGCGCACCGAAGGCGATCCGTAAGTCATATAGTTACCCAGTATCCAAGTTCCAGCCATCTTCTGACTCCTCGGCAATTCAGGTACGTCCACGTGTACGCAAACGCTCTTGGCACCAAAGAAATCGTCGACCGGTGAGTAATACCACCCACCCCACCTTCTCCTTCTCCTCGTTCGATGGAGCCCCGCCTGACAACTCGGAATGACCGTGAATAGCGTCGAGGAGATCGCCAAGAAAAAGAATATCACGATGGCACAGGTTGCCACCGCCTGGTCGATGTCCAAAGAAGGCGTCACCGCTCCGATTGTGGGGACCACATCTACGAAGAACTTGGAGGACCTTCTCAAGGCGGTGTATGTGGAGTTGAGCGAGGAGGAGATCAAGTACTTGGAGGGGCCGTACAAGCCTACTGAGGTGTTTGGGCATTGGTAAGTAAGTAAATGGCGGAGGCGTGGCAACGCCTGGCCCCCTGGATGATGGACGACGACTCGAAAGAAAAGGAAATGGACAAGTTGAATGTATGATATCTCAGTGCCCTCAAATGTGTGTTCTTCTGTTTGCTCGCAACTATGCCCACAGTTGAATGCCCCTTGATTTGGATGCTTCGGGTTTCCATCGGCTTCTGGAAGTGTTTGCGTTGTGCAGGTGTTGCACGGGAAAGATGATCACTGCGTCGAGACCCAGGTATTTTTAGGAAAGGGTTACACGGGGGGACTTCATGTAGGCTTGGTTCGCTTCATTGGGTTGAAGATGCACCGGCCTGACCCATTTACAGTGTTTGTGCCGTCATGTCAAATTTCAATGATACCTGGGCCATGGCAATACGGGTATGATAAATCGGTTGTTGGCGTCCGAGCATCGGGGGATATGGACACTACATAAGGACCAAGGTTCAACCCAAGGCGATATATGTAAGGCCCGATTACACGCAGACTCTTGAGCTGGACTCCAGGGGTATTACTACCTGTATCTTCTCACCCTCTTCAACGTCTCTCGCACATCTGAACCCCGGTGGCCATGACGGTGTCGATTCAAACGTCCCACTTTTGCAATGGAGTTGGTGGCTTCCCTACAGGCTGGTAAGTCCCGCATCCCTGTCTGTCGTCTCTGGTTCGCTGATACGAAGATATTATGGCAGCCGGTATGGGTATACCATGACAGAGTCGCCCTCGTCGCTTCTCAGCTCGACCGACACGACGTCTCCATCTACAGCCGTGGATCCCAGCCCGAACACGGCCTCCTCCCAGTCCAAATTCGACTTTGACGCTGTCCTAGAAATCCTCCAGCTCTATTCGGGGGCTCTGAAGGATTGGAGGAGAAATCCCATTGACTCAGACAATGTGGCGAAGTTGAAATCCGCCACCGCTATGTTCAAGAAGGTCGAAGCTCGGAGGGAGGACTTGCCTGCTGATGCACGCGAGGTTTTTGATATTTTCCGGAGGAGGATGAGTGGTGATATGGTATCATCTAAGCGGTAGATGGTGTGCAGCTGAAGGAAAAGATGAAGGAGAAGGAGAGAATATATGTACGTTCTAGCGACCTTTTGCGAGCTTGTAACGACTATAGAGCAAGGGGTACTGGTCTAGCTATTTTCAAGGTTATCGAGGATATTTTGGTTGACACTCGTACTGCGCTGCTGCGCTTGCAACAACAAGTTCCAATGCCATGCACGGCAAGGCCATGGTTCTGGCCACCTGGGGCCCAAGCTGGATCATCGGACCTCAGTGATAGGATGATTTAAGGCCACTGCACGCTCCTCAGACGACCACCACCACTACACACAAGTCGCATACTGCAGAAGGAAACGCCAACATTGAGATTTTGGCAACCGGGTTACTAAAAAGCAAGTGGAAATGGCAGAAAGGAACCTGTCAGTGGTGGGAACAAACGTAGTGGCAGCCAACTCGGAGTCGAAGTCCGAGTTGTGTTCTTCCGGCCCGAGATACGAAATTTGGTTTAGCGCTCGTGCGATGAGTGTGGGAATGCTTACATATGCAATAAGGGCTGGCTTGAACCTTGTCACAGCAAGGTCTACCTCGAACCCACACGACATGTCATTCCTCTCGAAAGTATGGACAGCTATAAGGACACCAAAGGCAGGTATCTCTACTCCTTCAGGAAGCGGTTAGTTCTGATGGAAAACAGCCCCGTTTCGTTGGAAAGGACCTTCAAGGTACGAATAATGGTATCTCTCTGTGCTGATGGACACTGAACCCGGCTGCCAGGGAATAAGTTCTACGAAAGAGCACTAATTGGTGCATATCACTTCTCGTCACCGGAATCAAACCACCTCACCTGGCTCAAATGATTAGAAATGGGGCGACCGAAGCGCACCGTGGTTTACAAGAACCCGGACGACATGTGGGACTATGTCGGCGGACAAAAGCGACTCGCAAGTACGTCTTGGCCACTAATTCTGCTCTTACTTCACCTTAACGGTCACTGTAGTCCAATGGTCAGCTTGGCTTGCACATACAAGACCTAACCCACCGACAGTGGAGGTAAGTCCACTCGCCATAAATCCTGGTCAATCCTCGGCTCAGGGATTTCTAGGAACTGAAAGTAGACGCCGAGCGCCAAGTACGGGTGAAATACAACGCTTCGTTGATTGAGGCCCGAGACAGGGAGGAGGGAGAGAGGCTGAAGCGTCTACGGGCTGAAAGGCACGCGGAATTGGTCGGAGCACCCTCAAGAGGAGAGTCGGATTCAGCGCCCTATCACGAAGTCCGCTCGACAGGCGAGCCGGAACCTGCGACTCAGTCTGCCGAACAGGATACTATACTTCCAACACCTAATCCTTGGGACGCTGCAAAGAACGTCCCGGAAACGGAAGCATGGGCACCTGGGCGTCCGATCCGGAGACGGGGCGATTAGCGGTGGGGAGGTGAGGCCCCCTCTTCAGACTTTGCCATCCATTCGTTTCGGGATCCAGCCGAGTTAGATCCTTTCTTCCCTTATAGCATCTACTGCCTCCCGATACTACGCTTCGGGGGCCCCTCAGTCACATCTATTAGTGGCGTTCCTTCAATTGGGTCTCGACGATCTCTCACTTTCGTGTTTTCCGCATGCCTAGATAATTGACGGCGCTCTAAAGCCCTGTACTCACTTCTACATAGGAACTTCACTTATCCATGGATATACGTGCGATGTATAACGCGTACGGCGTCCCCACGAATGTCGGACCAACCGTAGCTGCAATCAACCTCTCAGTTCCGATACCGACAATCTACAATCTGGTCACCTCTTCCGAGTCCCGCCTCCTCAGGCCCCAGCCCAACTTGGACCGATTCTCACCCTTTCTCGGACCCTCCTTCGGCGTTCAACGCGGTCTCATTGCCATTTGCTATTCGCCTATACGGCACGATGCAGGACCGTGGAAGAATATGGGCGCTTGATGTGCTTTACGCCGTATCTCAGTCTGGCGCCCGAGTCTGGCCATTCCTCAGGTTCGCATGTTCTGTGTTCCTGGGCTCAAATGATGGCTGCTCAAGCACTATCCCAGACTCGCGTAGGAACGCAGTCCTTTGATACCTTTTTGGGAGTCCGGAGGACTCTGCAACATCCCCGGAGCATCAACAGGATCTACCATACGCCTTTTCCCCCGTCCTTGCGCTGCATAACCAAGCGAAGCCTTCGGGAAAGGCGACCTGGCTATTTGTTGGAATGCGCTGACTCAGAAGCCTTGCTGCTGCTACATACCTAGCTGGGTTAGCATCTGAATCCCCTGCGATACCCAAGGCGTCCCCTTCCCGACACACCACAAGTGCTATCTCACTGCTCAGGCACTCAGATTCGATGCCATGGCAAGCCTGTTGGTGCCCTTGTGTTGCCGCGTAAAGGCCACAGTAAGGAGGTGGGCGGAGTGGCTTGATTCAACGCCGAGCGACCCCTCACGCTGTCATCTCGCATCTCCTTTTTTTGGACCCCTTGAGCTCAGTCAGCTGCAGGGACTTAACCCAGGCTTGTGGCCCTGCCCACAACAACCTCGAAAAGTTATGGAAGGATTTCTGACCCTTTCTGCCGTCGGAAATTTGACTTTTGATTGTGCTTCCGGGGGCAGAAGTTATCGTCGATGAGTTCGGCGTCGAATGGGTTCAAGTCCCTGACGTTGAGGAAGAACCCACCTCTGAGTCTGAAACTGTCGAGAGGAGGACTCAGTCTCAATCAACCCAAGAAGTGCAGGCAGCTTGAGGTCCGCAAAGAATGGCACGTTCGTCTCGATCTCATGTCGATCCATCTCTTATACTGCCATACTTTTAGGCGTGATCTGAGCGCTGCCAACAAGAGAAGCTACATCGGTGCCGTCAAGTGCCTCCAAAGCAGCCGCGCCTTCAACAGAACTCTTCCTGCGAAGTTCACTCGGTTCGATGAGTTCGTCAAGCTGCACATGGACGTTGCGGACGGCATTCATGATCATGGAGTGGTATATATCCTCGTCTCGACATTCAACCGACACCTTGAAACTGACATGGGTGTATCCGCAGGCCCAGTTCCTACCCTGGCATCGTCATTTTGGCTACCTCTATCACCAGGCGCTTAACTCACACATTTCTATCTCAACACTCATTAAAGCTATCCTTTAAGGATGAGATACTCTCCTCTCTTCGATCCCGCTACCGGTTTTGGTGGTAATGTTGCCGCCAATACTTACTCGTCCCTTACTGACAATGATGGCTTGGCCCATCCTCTCGCATTGCCAGCATATGAAGCTGGGGGATGCATTGGAGATGGTCCCTTCAAGGGCGCTGCTGTCCACGTTGGACCGAATGTCCGCTATACCGACCACTGCACCGTTAGGAACTTCCTCATCACCGAAGACCTTCGCCCTATCTTTACCCAGGCCAATTTCAACAATATCCTTAGCCAGACGAACTACGACAACCTGTGGAATTCGATGGATGGTTTCCCCTTCAAGACTGCTCCTGCCCTGCACGATTCTGGACATGGCTTCATGGGCGGCGACATGGCCAGCTACTATACCTCAACCAATGGTACATACCTTGTTATCTCCCTTTTCCTGGACCATTGCTGACTGTGCATCACAGACCCCGTCTTCTACCTCCACCACGCTGGCGTCGATCGTATCTGGTGGCAGTGGCAAGCTGCCAATCTCAACACGAGGTTGAACCAGATTCAAGGCAAAACCAGCCCGTACCCTCCCTACGGATCCATTACGCCCAACTTCCAGCTCCCCTTCCAGCCATTCGCACCTAACGTTGTCGGTATGGATATCAGAAACGAGCCGTACTGTTACACCTATTAAACACGCCCTCTAGTATCTAATCTACTCCCTCTCTTTCGAGCTTAACCAGCCTCCTTTCAAATCAACGTTCTTCTAATTCTTCCCCTCCTTTGTTCTTGTCTACGTTTTGTACGGATGGAAGCAATATTACAAACGTATCCATGGTGCAACAATCTCAATCCCCGTGTCGTTCTTCGTCTTCAAGAGTCTATTGCTGGGCCGGAGTGCACAGCATGTCTCGCTCGATCCATTGCCTTCCGAGAGGTGGAGATAAACCGACTTCTGGACTTATGACAGCCACATCCTTGGCCAATGGCCACGTCGCCACAGCCTCACAGTGGGGTTTGGTATTTCGGGATGTGGGCTTCTGGGTGCTGTGGATTAAACCCCTGGAAAGCCCAGGGGTTCACGACAATGGAACCAATACAGTGTGCTGTGTAGGTCGTGTCCTTCCTAAGTGCGCTTGGGCGATTTTATTCCACAACTGTATGAAGTACGGTGTGAAAACTTGGCGGTCCAGCGGAAACACGAGGCGTGGCTCACCAATATCAGATAACCGACAAACCGGATGATGGTCCACACGCACCTAACCGGGAAGGATGATGGTCATCCTCACCGGCGAGGATGATTATGTAAGATGTAAAAAGTGATGCCTGCACCCTTTTTGGCTATGCCCGCTCAATAGGCCATACCTTGGCCTTTGCCCTTTCTGCTATATCCTGTCGCAGGTGGGCCAATGCTTGGCTCAATCGCGTACCATACTGTCAAATGGTCTGTAGGTGTATCCCACTGGGTCCTTTCCGTCTAGAATCCCATCCCAGCAGTACTTCACGATGAGATGAGTGCGCTCCCATCCATCCCTCAGCAAAGCTTCCGGTGACCGTGGACACCTCGAATACTTCCTTAAACACTCATCCAAAGTTCGGTGCATCTGTAGACATAGCTGCATGTGTAGACATGGCATGCTGGATTGAGCTCCCGGTTATCCAGGTGATACGGTCCACGATACGGACCACCTCCGCAGTGTTTCTACAAGCAACGGCGCTAAGGGCGCCGTCTATCGGGCCTGCGATGTCTCTACAACCAACGGAAGGCGCGTCCTCGATCCTCCCATCACCGATGTTTCTGCCGACATTGGACGCTCATTATCCGGGCTGCATTCCCTCCATAAGCGCGCGACACCCTTACGCTGCTTCAGTAGATATAGGGCGCCGTCTATCGAGCCTGCGATGTCTCTACAACCAATGGTCGGTGCGTTCTCCATCCTCGCTTCAGCAATGCATCTGCTGACATTGGGCGGCGGTTTCGCTGCTGCATTTCCTCCACAACCACGCGAAGCCCCGATGTTTCCACAACCAACGGAGGGTGCGTTCTGGATCCTCCTATCAGCAATGTTTCTGCCAACATTGGACGCGCATTACCCGGGCTGCATTCCCTCCATAAGCGCGCGACGCCTTTACAGCGCTTCAGTAGACATAGGGCGCCGTCTATCGGTCCTGCGATGTCTCTACAACCAACGGAAGGTGCGTTCTCGATCCTCCTATCACCGATGCTTCTCCTGACAATGGACGCTCATTTTCTGGGCTGCATTCCCTCCATAAGCGCGCGACGCATTTACAGCGCTTCAGTAGACATAGGGCGCCGTCTATCGGGCCTGCGATGTCTCTACAACCAACGGAAGGTGCGTTCTCGATTCTCCCATCACCGATGCCTCTCCTGACAATGGACGCTCATTTTCCGGGCTGCATTCCCTCCATAAGCGCGTGACGCCCTTACACTGCTTCAGTAGACATAGGGCGGCATCTATCGGGCCTGCGATGTCTCTACAACCAACGGAGGGTGCGTTCTCCATCCTCCCATCGCCGATGCTTCTGCTGACATTGGACACTCCAGTTTTTCATTTGTGTCTCCTCCACAACATCGAATCCAACCAACTTTTTAAGAAAGCGCTGCCGGAGGTGGCAGCTCGCGAGATGGTTAGGTTTTCGACCCTGAGACCTATCAAGCGTCGGAGTCCTTGATATCGGCTGGGATGCAGGTCAACCGATGGACGTTGACACCACTTAGATGCAACCCCCGCTAATCGAGTTTCGCGGTTCTCCACCAATGGTACGGTGTCTTATCTGTGCGAGACCGTGGTAGTTTCCCTCATAGTTTAACAAGCCCATCCGTGACGGCAAATGGAATGTTGTTGGGAAGAAGCTCTGCAGGACGACCGAAGGATGCCATTGGGGCGTGATCAATCTTGCACCAACGAAGTTACACTCACAGCAAATCCAACAACATTGCATGGCCTTCCAAAAGTGTGCAACTGACCTAGGTAGGTAGCCATCGGGCTCCGTCGATTCTCAGCGCGAAGCCGATGTCTCTACAACCAACGGAGGGTGCGTCCTCAATCCTCCCATCAGCAATGCTTCTGCTGACATTGGACACTCCAGTTTCTCATTTGTACCTCCTCCCCAATCGAACATCAGCCCTTCTATGCCTCTGGAGACATAGGTCCCTGAGTATTGAGCTTGCGTTCGTTCACCTCCGTGGATCGTCAGATCACTGCTTCTGTAAACATAACTACTGGCCTCACAAATTGATAGGGCAGTTAAGCCACCATAAATGCTAGTCTATTTTCAAGATCTTCAGCCTATTCCATACAGAAAGGAAGACCTTTGTATATATAATAGCCCTCTTCTGTCCCATATAGCTGACCGATTTTCGAATCCTCCTAAGTGCTCCATTGCCGCATTCGGCCGCGCTCGAATTGATGTATTCGAGCTTGGTGTCCACATTCATATACTCGGATAGGAATGCTGCAGGGCTACATTTGCTGTGACCTGTGGCATGAAAGATGTCAATGGCAAAGAGGGTATTTGCAAAAAACATAGGCTCGCGCAGCAAGCAGTAGGGACCCAAGGCGCATGCAAAGTCGTAGATGACGATTTTGGGAGCTGTCGGCCATCGAGTCACCATTGCTGAGAAGACATCGTCACGACCTTCGGCTTTGGGGATACAATGGAACCCGTAACAAATGCTGTGCGAACACCAGCATACCATGATACCCCCAGTTAATCGTCGTTCTCCATATTGAGAGTAATACTTCCCGCATCGATCCCCACGTTGCTGGCCTGATGCCTGTTCTTCTTGGTTCTCTTTCAGTGACGGATAAAGCGGGCGATGCCGTATTATGGGCATGCTATAAAAGCAACCAGTCTGTCGAAATTTAGTCAGTTAGAGGTGAATGGGGGCGAGGGCAAAAGAGGATGTACCGTTATCCAATCCAGATGATCATTCGGGAGGATATGTATGTTGGGCGGTGGCAGCGGCGGTTCAACGATCAGTGCTTTGAGAGTAGCACGCGCCTTCTTTTCAATCCAGGTCATCACTCCCAAGAGATCAGCAAGATCTACGTCGCTGTGATTTATAACCTTGTTCAGGGAAGGTATGGGCCTCAGCTTATAGGCCACGTTAACGTCTGGCTTCGCCACAAACTCCCTAAGCTTGAGCAGTGCCGTGTAGTTGACGAGTTGTAGCACAGATTCCTCGGCGGCGATCTATGTTGTCGTAAGCAGGGTCCACATGACCAGAGAATGGGCGTACCTGTCGGAACAAGTTCTTTATGACGGCAGGAGGTTTGTGCCCTGACCAAAAGGCTGCACGGCCGTAATGCATCGTATATAGCTGCGCTAAGGCGGGACATTCCTTTCTCATGTCTTCAGTCACCGAGTCCACCTTCTCCAAGTAGTCTTCCACTAACAAAGCCTGTCGACGTCGGAGGTTCTCATTTGGATTGGTGGCGGGAAGTGGTGTCGGTCCTGCGTCTTCGAGAGTGCCTTCTGTTGCACCAGTTGCTTCAGTAGAGACCGCCACAGTTGATAGCGAGATCGCCGCGGAGTTAGCCTGCGGTTTCATGGGAGATAGCGAAGGGGTGGATGTCTCGGGGATGGCCTGTGCCCGCTTCGACGGAGTGTCGGGGTTTGACGCAGTACCACCCTTCTTCGCCTTGGGTTTGGCTCGCGATTTCTTCGAAGGAGATTTTGCGCCATCAACACCGCCTTCTTCTTCCCCATCCTCGATGCGGTCGGGATGCGTGGGCCGCTCCATCGTGGCTCGGAAACGCCGTCGTAATGTCGCCAGGGGCAAGAGTTGCTGCTTTGGTTTGTACTTTACGTTAGGGCGCCGAACGGAATCTGGCATCGTAAACGTTGGTGGGCGAAGTGAACCACTGAGATGCTTCCGGCCAAAGGCTAAGGTGATTCCATCCCAGATGACCGTCTCGGGTGATGGTCCGCAGACCGTACAGGACATGTCGTTGTCGAACTTCTGGAGGGAGACGTATGCGAACCATACGGCGCGAAAGAGGTCGTCGCCCATGAACTCTTTTCCAGAAAGGAGATAGCGTCTTGACAATTGCGTATACCAGGCGGTAAAGGGCGTCTCTGAGGAGGTAAAGCAGCTGGTGTATTCGTCAAGTAGCTCGTGGGAGACAAGGGCAGAATTGTTGAAATTGAATATGCCATGTGCGCGCAGATCAGGGCCGATTCGCTTTCGCCGGACGGAAGGACAAACGGGGCAGACTTGAACCTCAATCTCGACGTCATGAACCGTTAGCAGGGTGTACAACTTGCAACGCTTCGTTTTTTTCAGCCCATCCCTATTGAAGAAGGTCCGCGTTGTTCCACAGTTGCAGGAGGAATCGGCTTGAAGAGGGAATGGGCCATCTGGGGGTGTCCGGGCAGGAGGGGGATCGGAATAGAGCTTGGGGTCGGACGGGATTCGCGCCCAGAACGGTGGATGTATTGGCAGATAGGATACTGTGGTACCGGGTCCGCGAGCTGAGGATAGATCAGCGTCATCCCACAAGATAGTTCAGATCACAGGAACTGACCAAGTTCGCCTATAGAGAGTGAGTCGAGGCTTGAGTCTACAAAGTCCTCCAAATCTTCGATTTCATCTTCTGGGACGTCTGGGTACCGCTCTCTGGCCTTGTTTATATGATAGCATGATAGAAGTCCCGTGTCCTTGGAGCATTTCCAGGTCGATTCCGAACGGGAAAGGATATTACTGACGATCGCTCGGCCTTTGAGCTCGGAGGACGACATCGACTGAACGGAGTACAAGCTTTCCAAACGATGGCGTCCTAGGATGCGGCGGGAGAAGAGCGTCGCTGCCGGGGGTGATGAGTCCATCGTTACAATGCTATTTCATTACTGAAGAGGTAAGTTAAGTAGCTTACCTGTCCTATCCTTATCACCTGCAACATCCCTGTCCTCGGTTCCTTCGGCATTCTTCTCGAGAATGATACTCTCGACCTCATAGTCCTGAAAGTACCGCCTGTGCACACAGAGGTTGCGGTTAAGAGCTTTAGGGCAGGTGCACCCGGTGTCGAGCTGTCCTACATCGGAGGTTTGGAATCGCATATGATACCACGCATCCTTAGGTGGAGTCAATGTCAAGTATTAAAGCAAACTAAATCAGATACGACACTTACCGTGGTCTGCCTCTTGTTAGAATCCCATCCCTGAACAACGAATAGAGAGGTATGAAGGTGGCTATACCCCGCGACATGTGAGGTTACGGCGTCAACATAGTCTTCGAAGTCGTCGTCTTCGCCGATCCACCCAAGGTCTGGATCAATTACTTCCGAGCCGACCCAAGAGCCGAAATCACCGTCGTCCGGCGCTTGGTCGGGCACAACGTCCGATATTGTCCCACCGTCCTCGATGCCACTGGCGCCCGTAGCTTGACTTGACGGCACCTCTTGTGTCCAAGCACCCTCATCATCCTCTTTGAAAGCCCCAGCGGTCTGCGATGATTGAGCAAGAACCTTCTTTACAACGCGCTTTCTAGGGCTCTTTGCCTCTTCGAAAATTCGCTGAGGTTTCGTTGGGGATGTCCAGTAAGAAGTTTCCGCCACGGCCTCCAGGAGCTCACTAGGGAACGAATGCTGAGCCTCATCGTCAAGGTCATCTTCATCTTTACGCCTTCGTTTCTTTCTCGTGGCCATATTGGTGAGCTAGAAAGCAATGCCTTGGGGTGGGGGTAAAAGTGTCGTGTGGTTTATGAGCCTTGTTTCCGATTCAGCGCTCAGCACCCATCGATCCAAATACATATTTGGGGCCTTAATCCGCTCCCATGCGAGGCACATGGGTCACCGGCTGGCTTAGGCAAGTTATTTGCAATTCGGCACCCATCGTCTCCAAGTGGGGGTCTTAATCCAGTCTCATCAAGGCGCATGGGCTCACCGTCGTGCTTTGGTCGTGCTTAGCGCGTCATTTCCAATTCAGCACCCGGCGCGGGCCTCAATCCAATCTTATCAAGGCGCATGGGCTCACATGGGCTCACATGGGGAACGATGATACAAGGGAGAAGGCAGGAGTCATGTGGGATCGTTCCAGGGTCGTCTCATGGGCACCCGCTGTTTTCGCTCGAACCCCATCCCTCTCCATATAGCCTGGCACCGTTAGCCAACGACAACTCAACATCATCATGGCTCCTTCCAAACGTCGACAACCAACCAAAGAGCCGAAGCCCGCCAAAAAGCTTCACTGCCGTCGATGTGATGGTAGCCCACTCCTGACTGAGTGTGCTCACAGCCGCAAGGCTCAAGCAGGTGTACGTTTTGCATTCGCGTACGGGATATCTCTCTAAAGGCTATCAATAGCCTCCCCCCGCTGGTCAGAACCCAGTCATCGATCCAACACTCGCTGTCCAACAAGGTCCAGCACTCGCAGCTCAACAAGGTGCGCCCCGTGCACATTAAATATCTCATCATCAATTTATACCTTCCCTCGTAGTGCCGATGTACCCTCAATTTCAATTTGGACAAAGTAAGTTAGAATTAGGTTGTTCTCGTTGTCCTTTGCTGATCCATCAAACCTCTCTCAGTGAACCCGTACGCCTTCAACTTCAACCCACCCTCAGCAACTCCTGCTGGAGTTCAGAGCTACCCCCCTGGAACTCCAAGTGCTCCGGTGTATCAGTTCCCTCCCGGGTGTAAGTTGCTCTTCCTTCGCGAATCGCGGACGGCGTGCACATTCTAACATCCCAATCAGATACCCCAATGTCGCACCCCTGGCTCTTCAACCCCGCCTCCTATGGGCTTGCGGGACCCGCGCCTCCGTCTGCTACTGCACCGCCTGCCGGAACTGACCAGTCTCCTTCAACCGTCGGTGGTGCGCCTCTGACGGCCCAGAGTAACGCCTACAACGTCGATCTCTCCCTTCTGGACGACGATATTCCAGCCCCCGTCCCTGCGACACAGGATATTACAGCCCCCGTCCCTGCGACACAGGCTGGGCTCATGCCCTCCGCATGTGCTGTGCCAGAGCCCGCCGGCGCAGTCCCACTCCCGGATGGCGAACTTGAAACCTCTGATGTAACATCACAGCCCGCACCCTCTGTAACGACTAGTCCCACGCCTCTCGTTGACGACCATGTGGACTCTGTGTCCCAGCATGGGCAAAAGCGCCCCCGCGAGGATTCGATGAACAGTTCCCCCGCACCCGCCTCCAAGAAACGGGCCTATGCATCCGGTGCGAAGCCAATCTTCGACTGGATTGAGGGAGTGGGTCGCGGTGCCCGGAACTGGCGTGCGTCCCCTTCTTTTTTTCTGTCGATCGTGCTGACCTGTTTCATCCCTGTCTTTAGGTTTGGCCCGTAAGCGCCCATTGCTCCCGGAAATTGTGGATAACGCCCGCGCGACGAAGTGTTATTCCGGTTGGGTCCATGACCTCATGTCCCGCGTTCGTACCGTTCCTATCATTGCACCCCTAATTTCATGAGCTAATAAGGAACCTAGTGCGAGAGCATCTCCATTCGATCAGGTTGCTGGATGTATGTTGCCGTGCAGCATCCATCTGCTCGGACTCCCTTCACGCATTATTCGTCCCCAAAGCTCCGTGCTGAAGCTCCGGCTGCGCTCGCGTCCTTTCATAAGGATGTTAGCATGACAATGACCAGTCTAGTCCGCGCTGACCGTAAGGCCAAGGTTGAATCTATCGTTGAGGCGTTGAGAAACAAGGCTCGAGCGGAGGCCGCTGAAGCCAAGACAGCTGCCACGGAGCAAAAGCTGGCACTGGCGAACGAGAGGTTGGAGGAGCTGGAAAGAAGGCTGGAATCGTTGACTGTCATCACGGAGGAGAACGAACTGTACCCGCCCGAGGACGAGCCGGAGGAGGATGACGAAGAGGAGTTCTCTGAAACTGAAGAACCCCTGTAGCCACCCTCCATTACCTCAATACCTTTTTCCTGTCACCATCGAAATGATATCTTTTATCCTTTGCCCTTCATTCGATATTTGAGTTACTGTCTATAATCACATAAGTATCGTATTGATAAAGTCACGCTCGACGTCAGTTAATACCTTCCTGGTAGCTCAGAACGGAGTTCACAGAAAGAGAAGGAGTATAACATCCCTTGGATGTCAACTTGCATGCCATTCAATCTAACAAATGTGATCTCTGATAGTACAGGTCACCCTCGCTATACAAATCAATAAATTCGTCGTGCCCACGGAACCTGGCCATGTCCTCCAAGTCCTGAATCATCTCCACAGCTTGGTCTATTTTGGCACCCAGCGCTTCGAGCTCACCAAGTTGAGCTGCTGCTCCCACCTCCAATGAGATATCTTGCTCATGGGCGTAAACACCTTCTCGAAGCCGGATTAGGCGCGGCAAGACCAATACAAGGTCCTCGACCACACCACTCTCGATGTACCGAGCTGAAATATCCTCCAGGAACTCGCGAAGCGACCTATTTTCCAGCATGTCCTTGTAGGATGTGAGGAGAAATTTGGTATGCCCTTCCCAGATGTCCCTCGGAGGCCGGCGGCTAACCACTGCAGTGCTAAGAAACACAGTTCCTATGAGGTATGGAATGGCATTTGTCGCTCGTTTAACACACCTTAAATCACTCGCCGGTTTCGATTGTTTGCTACTACTGCCTTCATTCTTTGGGGCAGATTTCCTTCTAGAAATGTACACCCATTTTTGAGAGCGCATCCATGTATACAATCAATGAAGTACGCACCGCTGATATGACCGATTGCTTTTCTGACGATTGTCGTACTTGCGCTCCTCGTCAGATTTAACAACTTTTACTTTCTCATGCTTCGAAGGATCGTTACGCCTTTTGGCTGCATATTTCTGCTTCCTGGAATGGAGATGTTCTCCCGGAATCTGCAATAAAGTCAGTTGGACGGCGTAAGTGGTACAAGGATGCCGGGCCCTAACCGTTCATAGTACTTCCTGCTTCGTTCGCATGCAGCGGCCTTTTTCTCCTCCTCCGTTTTATAGAGAACAGGGCGCCCCATTTCAGCTATACTAGAATTTACTATACCAGCTGTAGTGAGTGCGCAGTCTGGACGACCCGTACTCGAGTGGGGGTGGGGTGAGCTTGATGGTTGTTGCTAAAGTCGAAACCGGTAAGGATTCACAGTTCCGCGTCTGACTTGCGCGTTTCGTCTCACGTTTACTCCACCATCAAGACTGTTCATGCTCTCCAGGCTCGCTCAATACATTTAAAGTAAAAGTATGTACGTAGAATAATAAATGAATAGCACACAGTACATGCTATGAAAAAATCTAGACATATATAAACATATATCATACTAAACCAAGTGACAAAGGAAGGGCGTCAAGTCGCACCTTGCCAGCTCGGATTTAGCAACAGTAGAATGAGGTACGCACCCTTTCACTGTCAGACACTGCTCGTTAAACTTCTTGCAGATCAATCTTACTGAACTGTAGAATACTGGCGGAAAATGAGTGCTCGTACGTCGCATATGAACGCACATTGTACTTCGCGCACAAGGGGGCGCGCACTGGCTGCCTGATGTCCCTGCTGTCACAAAAGGAAGGTGTGAGCCTAGCTTTAGACTACCCTGCGAGTCTCACTGAATTTATAGTGGCGTGGAAGGTGTCAAGAGATGAAAGTACTTTGTACGTCGCTTCACGCACGTACTCACTGCCTAATGTACTCGCTATCGCTAGAGGATGGCGCGAGGCTTACTGGAGAATTATCTGAGTATAGTTTTTGCTGGTCTAAATCACTGAGATACATAATATCTTCGAAATCCTACAAAGGGCTGTGTGTGATAGGGCGGGAACGTCAAGAGGCGCTCACAAATATCGCAGAGGCGCGCAACAAGCTCCGTAACGGCATATGCCATGACGGATCACATCAACCTCCGGCGGAATCTGATCTATCATGCATTCTCCCCGTGACCTTGCACACTCTTTCATCGACACCACCATCGACAATACCATGAGCAACCCCACATCAGCAGATGCATCCCAGGTTTTGCCATCTCGAGAGCTTCCTCTCCTCCCTGTGTAAGTCTTCCAAGTATCACAGCAGCTACTCCTAATAATGCGAATAGTGCTGTAGGTCAGCGCAAAAACGTAAAGCTCAGGGGGACCACGTAGGCCGCAGGCCCAAGAAGATGTCGGAGCAGTATAAGGAGTAAGTCACTGCACTGCGAGAAGGACTGTAGCCTGATTTTTCCCGCATCCTGTGTAGATCTGTGGCTCGGGGGAAGGAGCTAAGGGATGCAGGCTTAGAGGAAGACCTCGTTATCATCAAGAGTCCGTCAGGGAGACACACGCTTGGCCGTCGTTACGTGCCCATCGGTACAGTTCCAGCTTATCCCTCGTTGGGTGATAGATCTTCGCCCAGGAAGAGCAACACGTCTGCAGTAGCCAAGTGCGTATTCCCTTTTCTTTCTCGATATATGTGCCTGCCTGATACGTTTCATGTTAGAGCCAGTCAAGCTGGAAGGTCTGGGAAGGGTCGCAGTACTTTATCTGCTGATGACGAGTACGTGTATCTACTGTTCGTTATTTACCACCACCTCATCACACTCCCCACACAGTCCTTTTGGTGTGGCGGCTTTTGGAATAGATGGAAGGTCTGGGACTTCATCTGCTGTTGACGAGTACGTGTATCTACTGTTCGTTATTTACCACCACCTCATCACACTCCCCACACAGTCCTTTTGGTCTGGCGGCTTTTGGAATAGATCCTGATTTAAATGACCCATTCCCAGAGGCATTAGATTCGTCAGAGGATGAGTATGATAGCGATGGCAGTAGTGAACGGGGGTTAGCGTGCTGGGACGGATCTCAAGCCAAGCGAACGAGGAGAGTGTCGGCCTGGAGGCCAAAATTAGCGAAGACGAGCACGAGGCTGAGGCCACTGAGTTTCAGGAGTAGATTAAGAATAGCATCGAGTTCCCATATACATACCGCGCACTCATGGACATGGTTTCGATGGGGGTTTTGGGGCCCAAATACCTGGGTTCTGGAACGGTGGCCTTGACCCCGAGAATCGCTCAATGCTCAGGGTTGGGCCTGGTTGGGCATATGATTTTTTTCAAGTCTGTTACCATATGATCTTTTTTATTTTTTAACCCCAAGCGCGGAGCAGTTGGCGCCCGTCCATAATGATACACAGGGATCAACTTCGCGAAGATCACTGATGAGAATCTACACGGTCATGTGGTGGTAAATGAACCGCGACGCGACGGCATCAGGCTGCCCTATCTGAATCATCTATGTCGAAGTGAAGGCCAAGTTCAACCCACTTGGATTCGTCTCATGCCACAAGGTACACAGCCAGTATATCTCTCTTCTATTTCCGTTGTACAGAGCATTAAAGGCCTACCACAGCGTTTTTACAGTCGATGAGCAAGATGGGTCGTATCAACCACAGCCATCGGACGCGCATACAATCGTCAAGATGTCTACTTAGCTTAAGATTGCATGCGTGTCGCGAGCATGCATGTCTCCTCCGGGCTCCTGGTATCAGCTGGTATCAACGACCGCCATCGGACGCGCATCCAATCGTCAAGATGTCTTGTTCGCCTCATGAATGGACGCGTGTTGCGCGCACTCGTGTCTCCTCCCTTCCATATGCTCTCATCGGCCGGCCGTGCCCCTTGGACCTTTTCACGGATAGTAAACGACCCCAAATGGACGTTCCTGCCCCCATCCTTTGTCTACACTCCCACTCAGACGTGAAACCGACTCTCTGAAAGCATTGAATACCCAGAATGTCCGCTCAACCAACGTCCGCTCAAGGTGTGTGCTTTCGAGGTGTATTCAGGGTCCGATACTTACAGCGCGTACAGCTGTCATGGACGCCTTCCTAGAGAGCAATCGGCTCCTCCCCTACTCTGAAAAATTGGTGTGTAGGGCACTCGCGACGACGCGCATGTAACTAAATGGTCTTGACAGCGTCCCTTGAAGCAGCGTTCAGTTCTCCACGGGAGAACTTGAAGACTTGGAAAAAGGAGGGACTTCGCTCGATCGCAGAAGTTGACCTATTCGCACATTTCGAGGAAGGTCAACATCATGAACAACGGTTGGCTGGTATTGAAGGCGCCATGGCGCAAGTGAGGTCTGAGGAGAGAGGTTCATCTCTATCTCCTGTGCCAGAGGACTCCGAGTCCGCGGCTCCTTCCTCGCTCAACCAAGCCGCTGCGCCCCCTCAAGCCGGAGGAGTCAGCTCCACTCCTCCCCCCGTCACACTGACCGCCACCCGGACAACGAGGCGACTGCGACTTCTGAGGTCGTCAGTTCCGCCTCTCCCCCCTCGCTCAACCAAGCCACTGCGCTCCTGAAGCCGGAGGCGTCGGCTCTACTCCTCCCCCCGTCAACGAGACCTCTGCGGCTCTCCCTCCGGTCAGCGAGCCCACTGCACCTCCTGGAGCCGTCAACACTGCAGTTCCGCCGGTCGAAGAGGCCACCGCCACCCCTCCGGTCAACGAGGTCACTGCGCCCTCTCGAGTGGTGGATCCCGCTTCTCCTCCAGTCAACGAGGTCACTGCTCCCTCTGAGGTCGTCGATCCCGCTTCTCCTCCAGTCAACGAGGTCACTGCTCCCTCTGAAGTCGTCGATCCCGCTTCTCCTCCAGTCATCAACGCGGTCGTTCCTCCGGTCCCTGTGCCCGCTAACGTTGTAGAGGCCGTCATCCCGCCGACCGCTCCGACCGCTGCGCCTGTTGGAGTAGTTGATGCGGCGCTTCCCCCTGTCACCGAGACCTCCGCACCTCTTACTCCAATGTCGTTCCCACCACAACTGGTGTCATCAAGCCTGAGGCACAGGAGGTTGTACTTCCTCCTGCATCTTCCTTTGTTCCCCAGTCGGTCAAGGTTCGTGTGATACCCGTTCATGACTACAATATGAGCTAACGTACATTCAAGCTCCTTTGACTCGTGTGAAGCCAGAGGCACAGGAGGTTGCCGTTCCTCTCCCTGAACGCCCCGTGCCCGTACGTCCAGCCCAACAAGGTATGTGTCATCTCTCTACACACCATTTCTCTGAGTAAGAGCTGACGTTGTCCCAAGATCCTATGCAGCCTGTCAAACCCGAGGCACAGGAGGCCGCTCTTCCTCCTCCCGCGAGTGGCGCGCCGCCCATCGCTACAGCCCAGCAAGGTACGCCTCCGGATCCGTAAACACTGTTCATTCAATTGGAACTCACGATCATACAAAATTCATAGTACATATCAAGCCCAAGGTGGAGGCTGCCGATCGTCTCCCTCCTAAAGGTTCAAACAAGCGAAAGCCGGATGCTGACTTGGAGGTCATTGTGATCTCGAGTGACTCCGATACCCCAGGGCTGTGAAGCCCACCGTAAACGTACGTGTTCTGAAGTTATGTGCATCTCAGTTGTACCTTGACGGCTAATACGAACCTTCTTCTCTAGGCGCCAAACGAACGGGGCCCAAGGCCGGTGCAAAAGGCAAGGGAAATCGAAAATGAGCCAGAGGACGAGGGCATGCGGTTGATCGATGACGCCGATTTCCAATTACTTCGCGAGGGATCAGAACCTGAGTCGGTGCCTCAGATCCTTACGAAGGCGGAGCTCGCGGAGGAGGACAATAAATTTGCACGTGAGTTTGTCCGTCCACGCTTCGTCCAAAAAAAGAGTTATTGACAATGTCCTTCCTCACAGTGGCCGGCGAGAATTCTATGCACAACTTCATCACTCACAATCTCATGCTATCTGGTCGGATCCGTAGCAAGGCCGGAAGGTCCAGGAGTACCTGCCGGAGTCTGCCACGACATCTCGCATCCTGGCCATGTCTATGTTTCTCTTGGACAACGGCACCGGTCAGACAAAGTGCGCGTATCACAGCGTCCTCGATCACCAGTGCCTCGTCAACGACCAGGACAGCAGGGAGCTGAAAGGGACGGTTAGGAAGCCTAAGTTCGACAAGAAGGTCACCGGTGTTCCCTTCAGTCCATCGCAGACAACGACCGCCCTTCCTTCGTCGGTCGCCAAGGTTCCAGGGCCAGCCAAAGTCTTGTAATCAAGAGGCTGCCATCGCATAACGACAACCCGCACAAGGTCCCGCCAGTCGTCAGCGGCATGGGCGAAGCCGAACTGCTCACCTTCTTCCGCAAGATAGGTGAAGCATACTACTTGCACTGTGGGTGCGAGTTGGAGACGTGTCTCCTCGACTTCTACCTGTGGAAGAGCAGCCCCATGCTTGTCTCCCCCTCGACCGGCGCAATGGAATACTTCGGCGTTTCTCCAGACCCTAGGCACCGGGGTCACTTCAACCATATCTTCCGGGCCTTGAGGATTAGGGTCGACGACTTGTACCTGTTTGACAGGAACGGCGTCCGAAGGGATACGTCCAATGCCCCCGAAGCGCTTCTCAACTGGTACTCTTACCATGGCCTGACTCTCCCCTCCCCCGCTCCTCCCACCCTCAGCCCAGCAACGACAGAAGCCCCAGTACGTCGAGATTGACGATCTTCCCACCCCGGGACCTTCGGGTCACAGGAGCTTTGCGGACCTATCCTTTCGGAAGCCGAGGACGTGGACATGGGCGACGAGGAGATGGACTTGGGCTCGTAATTTATCTACCGATCTTTGTTTTCTTTCTGCGTCTCTCGATTTTATCTGCCTTTCTTTCACTGTGCGCGACAACACTAAGAGATCTGAGATTTGAGACAACGTGGCGATACAAAAGGTAGATTCGACGTATGGTACATGCTATCACCTCTGAGTTCCTTCGGCCACTTGCCGGGCCCAACCACTGCTTGATATCAGCTTCGTGTCCACTTGACGGTAAAATATAAGTACACACCGGTTTGTATCCTTTCAGACGAACCACATGACGAAGGGACGTTTAAGTTCCACGTTATCGAAGGAATGCGAGAACCGTAGCTTCCAGCGTCGGTGAAGTGGACGGAGTACATCAGGAGGTCGGGATACGCCCTGGAGAGTGCGGGGCAGGAGGGGTTCATTGGGCAAGGTGACGTCCAATCGCGCGCGTTGCGTTTTCGAACATGGTAAAACCGTGGCCAACGAGCCTATCAAACACGGGGATGTCGACGTTGATGAGCCGTCTTCAGGGATGACGATGGTGAAAAGCCCCTTGCGAGCCTCGGTGAGTTCGGGATAAGGCAAACCGCGTCGTTGGAGGTGATGAAATTCATGGGGCGGTTGTTGGGGCTTCGGTGATTACGCAATAGGGGGGACACGACATTGTATGAATAGAATCTCTCGGTCGAGCGTCGTATTGACCATGCGGAGATCTTGACGATGTTGTCTCCGTATCCGTAGTGGCGGTATCCCAGCACGTACATTTCTCATACGTGTGGAGGAGCGTGTCGACAAGGCGGTAGCCATTTCCCCGATCATCGATGCATCGTTGTCGTCGTAAACCTGTTGGTGTGGGGCCCCAGTCCGGGTGGGAGTCGGTGCTCGTCTGTGTTACACCTCCAGGACGCGAGGCATTGGGACTTCCTCGGCAAAGATTCGAGAGCCGCCATGCCTCCGATCACAGCCCCGTAGTACTGCATGGACTCGAGAAAGGGAGCGGGATCGAGCCCAAAGGTCCGGAGGGTGTTGCGCACGGTGTAGTGACCGGGGTGGCTACCAACTTCTCCATGTGAAGGCACGAGTCGTGTAGGGAGCGACGGTCAGAGAAGGGAGCAAGGAGACGATGAAGAGGGAGAGATCGAGGGAAGGCGAAGTATTGGTGCGTCCTTGTCAGCGCTGACAGAAGGCGGTCATGAATACGACTGAATCGACCTATCGGGAGACTTACTATGTCGCTTGTTACAGAAGCTGCACCACTCCAGCTCCTCCCGGTCGGATAACGCTGACGAGCTTTCGGATGCGCTCGGGGATGGGACAGGTAGGAGTGAAACGTAGGGAGTGAAGTGGGGGGAGACGGGAAGTGTCGCGCGTACAATGGGTGCAATTCAAGGTTTCCCACGCCCCATCTGGCAGCCCTCTCGGCGATGCTCGACGAGGCACACGACTTGTCGGCGGGTCTCCGTGACACGGAAGGGGTCAGCACAGACGGTACACAGACCCGTGAGCTGAAGTCAGATATTAAGGATTCCAATGTCTACAGAACATTGGACAGAACCAGCCTACAAATGCATGACTAGTTGATACAAAGCAAGCGCCGCCTCTTAGAGAGCATTGCAGCAGTGGTTTGTGTAGTCGATGTCTGTGGAACACGGTTGTGTGGTCAGCAGTGGCACCTGTTTCGGGGCGGCCGTCCCACCTGTGGTATTATCATGCCTCCAGAGCAACGCAGGCCACATTTCATCGGAAGTTGCTTCCAGAACCTTTCGTCGGGATTACAACTCTTACAGAGCATTGCATGGGCGGTTTGAGTGGCACATGTCTCTAGAAACACGGTTCACTGGCACACTGTTCTGGGGCGGCCAACCCACCTGCGGTATTATCGATGCCTCCAGAGGAATCGCAAGTCACATTTCGTTGGTGGGTTGCTTCCAGAACGTCTCGTTGGGTAACCGCCCTTACCGAGCATCGCAGGATTGGTTTGGGCCGTGCACTGTCTGCTGAAGCAACGGCCAGGCGGTGTCACTGCATCATCGGCCTCAGAGGAACACATGTCGCTTTCGTCAGCGCTTGCTTCCAGACGTCTCGTTGGATGACCCCTTTTACTGAAGCAATGCAGAGTTGATTTGGGCGGTGCGATGTCTGTAGAGCATGGAAGGAGGGTCCCACTGGCGCACTGTTTCGGAGCGGCGGACCACCTGCGACAATACCGATGCCTCCGAACAACGCAGGTCCATTTCGTCGGTGGGTTGCTTCCAGAACTCCTCGTCGGGTGACCGCCCTTACCGAAGCATTGCAGGCCTGGTTTGGGCCGTGCGTTGCGGCCGGGCGGTGCTTTCAGAAGCATCGCAAGGGTGGTTTGGGTTGTACATGTCTCTAGGAACACCGGTTAATACCGATGCCCAGAGGAATGCACGTCACATTTCGCCGTCCTTTGATTCCAGAAGCTCTGTTGGGATGACCACCGCTTACTGACAATGCGAGTGTTTGGGCGGTGCGTGTCTGTAGAAGCAATGGAAGGAGGGTTACACTGGCGCACTGTTTCGGGGCGGCGGACCCACCTGCGATAATACCGATGCCTCCAAAGGAAATGTAGGTCACATTTCGCCCGTTCTTCGCCTCCAGAAGCACTCGTCGGACGACCACCGCTTACTGAAGCAATGCAGAGGTGGTTTGGGCGGTGCGATGTCTGTAGAAGCAAGGGACGGGACCTTAATACCGATGCCTCCAGAGGAAATGCAGGTCACATTTCGCCCGTCCTTTGCTTCCAGAAGCACTCGTTGGATGACCATCGCTTACTGAAACAATGCAGAGGTGGTTTGGGCGGTGCGATGTCTGTAGAAGCAATGGAAGGAGGATTAACACTGGCGCACTGGTTCGGGGCGGCGGACCCACCTGCGATAATACCGATGCCTCCAGAGGAAATGTAGGTCACATTTCGCCCGTTCTTCGCCTCCAGAAGCACTCGTCGGACGACCACCGTTTACTGAAGCAATGCAGAGGTGGTTTGGGCGGTGCGATGTCTGTAGAAGCAAGGGACGTGACCTTAATACCGATGCCTCCAGAGGAAATGCAGGTCACATTTCGCCCGTCCTTTGCTTCTAGAAGCACTCGTTGGATGACCACCGCTTACTGAAGTAATGCAGAGGTGATTTGGGCGGTGCGATGTCTGTAGAAGGAAAGGACGGGACCTTAATACCGATGCCTCCAGAGGAAATGCACCTCACATTTCGCCCGTCCTTTGATTCCAGAAGCTCTCGGTGGATGACCACCTCTTACTGAAGCAATGAAGAGGTGATTTTGGTGGTGCGATGTCTGTAGAAGGAATGGATGGACGGTCAACCCTGGCGCACTGTTTCGGGGCTCCGGACCCACCTGCGATAATACCGATGCCTCCAGAGGAAATGTAGGTCACATTTCGATCGTTCTTTGCTTCCAGAAGCACTCGTTGGATGACCACCGCTTACTGAAGCATTGCAGGACTGGTTGGGCCGTGCGTTGTCTGTAGAAGGAATGGATGGACGGTCAACACTGGCGCACTGTTTCGGGGTGGCGGACCCACCTGCGATAACACCGATGCCTCCACAGGAAATGCAAGTCAGATTTCGCGCGTACCTTGCTTCCAGAAGCACTCGTCGGATGACCACCTCCTACTGAAGCAATGCAGAGGTGATTTGGGCGGTGCGATGTCTGCCGATACAATGGTTGCTTTCGGGCAGCGGGACACCTGCAATCATCCACCAGAGCCACTCGTGATGCAGGGAACCGACTGGCGAGGTATGCGCGGTGGGAATGGCTGTAGAACCACAGGATGGATAAACACTCGTTACGCAAGAAACACATTCTGAAATCTGGGAGTAATCTCTACACAGACATTGGTGGGCGGACGCACTGCGCTCGATATCCATATTGGAAAAGAAAGGGGTGGACGTAACGGCCAGGGATAAGGAACTATAAGATCTAAAAGCCTCCTGCCCTCTTTCTCCTCCTCCTAGGCTCTGGATATCCGAGGTGCACTGAGCGGATTGGGATGTTGAAAGAGCTGTGCCACGCCGTTCAGGCGTGGCACACAGCAGGTTTGATCTAGCGTGGGCATTATTTACAGCTTACATAATCATCTCGCGG